>CM053509.1:149402038-149417631 GCA_028627145.1 Eidolon dupreanum | reverse complement strand
GCGGGGAGGGGGCGGGGGGGCGGGGGGGGCGGGGAGGGGACGGGGGCGGGGCGGGAGCGGGGCGGGGTGGTTGGAAATTAGGAAGCACTCTGGCTGGAGGTGGAGCTGGTGAGCTCCACGTGTCATCTGTGTATTTTTTGAACATTTGTCTACAAGTAGGTAGCTCTGGAATGAACTGGAGTCCTCTCTTAGTTTTCCTGCAGGTTTATGACTAGGGAGCTGAAACAACAGCTAGATTCCAATTCTGATCCTTTGACTCACGCCCAAGAGCCTCATTTCGTTCATCTCGGGTGCCCAGGGCATTTCTTAAACTTCGAATTTTAGTTGAAGATGAAGATCGCTGCTTGACACTTCATTATTTTTTTTTTTGGTAGAAAAATATATAGTTTTATGAATTTTATTTTTTACTCTCTTTAATAGTAATAATAATTAGTTATAATTTATTATGAGAGACACCATATTGAGTGGTTACTGTATTATTTCATTTAATTCACAAAACTATAATCTGTAGTTTTTCTTATCCCGCTTAGGTAGATATTTTTTTAAGTGAGGCTTAGTAGAGTTGGATTTTATGCCACATTTGAACCCAAGTCTATCTCATTCCAAAGTTCATATTCTTTAACCGCTTGGCTCACCTGCCTCTAATCCACTTTTAATCTTTCTATTGTTTTAAATTGGAATCAGCAAAATATCTCCATAATGTTGTGGAAGAGGGAATTTTGTGAGAAATCAGAAATGGGCAATGGTAGGTGTTCTCTTCCTTTCACCATGTTTTGTTTGATGACAGATTAAACATTTGATAACCCCTTCCACTTAATTCCAGGACAAATAAATGTATCTTGTGGCGTATTTGCGAAGAGGCCTTGAGTCACATAATGGACAATGATGACAACTCTGTTTTCTTCGGGAAATTGCAGAATTCCTCACTTTCCTTTTGGCCACTTTTTATATCAACTGAGATTGAAAGTGTGCAATTGATTGTTCTTCCGTGAAGACCTTTCCATGGGAAACTAATCCAGCAATGCTTTCTGATGAACTTATCCTATACCAGTTAAGAATAACATGACTTGTTGAGCACCTTCTGTATGCCATGCGTGGACCTGAGGGCACATAGTCTCATAACCACCCAATTAGGTTGGTTTTGTTCTGTTTCCTTTAACAGATAAGGAAATTCAAGTTCAGAAAGAGGGAGCAATTCATTCCAAATCACCTAGCTAGAAGATATATGTCCAAACGAAAACTCTAACCGATGTGCTCTTTTTCTCCAATCTAGTGCAAATGTCACTTTCTCCATAACATTATTCTTTATTAAACATTAAAATAAATCATTCCCAGAGGATTATTTAGCTTTCTTTTTTGGTTTCCTATATTGTTAGATTTATGTCCTTGTCTTCCTTTCTGTGCCAGATCTTAAGCTTTTTGAAGATGAGAACTAAGTCTTCTACCTTTTGAGATCACTTACGAAGTTAACCCTCTATGGTTTATGCTGAATAGAAGCTCAGGAAACATTTGGTGAACTCCTGGGGACCTCCATAACTCCTAGCTTATGTGTGGCTTCCAGAATGATGCTCTGCTTCTTTCACTTTATCTTAGCTTGAGTCCTCTGAATTCTTAAAACCCAGCTCAACAAAGTCCAGGCTCTTTCAGGAAACTTTACTCACGCCCTCTACCAGTCAGAATAAATCTCCCCCTCCTCTGAAACTCTCTGTCTTCTCTTCAAGCTGTTCAGCCAGCACTGTCATACATAGGCTTGTATCACTACATACCTTGTCATGTGGATGTAACCCAACCTAGATGGCATATGAGGATGATGTTAGTATGTGCTGCACCAGCCCATTGTCATGTATATTTTTTAAAGTAGAAAGTGTTTTAGGGCTTGTTAAATCTAGTACTCTCACTTTGCAGATGAAGACTTACAGAGGGGAGGGATTCTCCAAGAGACTCACATCTAAACCTTTCCAAAGTGAGAACTTCCCATTTCCTGGTTCCTAAACCAATATTCTTTCTATTATAATGATACCTGTCTTATGCAGATGATAACTCATCTATTTATTCAACAGCTCTCAGTTATAAATGTTGTGCTTAGCATTGTGCCCAGGTCTGGCTAGCAGTCTAGCACAATTTTTCACTTCTGGATTATCATCAACATCACTAATAGTGGAAATTTATTGTTTGCTTATATGTGGTAAGTGCTTATACATTATATCATTTAATCTTTATAACAACTTTAAGAGACAGGTAATATGACTACTTCGATTTTACAAAGGAGAAAAAGAGCTTTAGAGCACTGCATGAATTGGTAACAACCGAAAACCAAGTATGCATGCTTTCAAAGCCGATGTTCTTAACCGTTAGGATAAACTACAGCAATGAGAAATTTGAAAGTTTCATCTAGATACTTGGAGATTTATTGTACAGTGTCTCAGTGTCCTGCAACTCATCAGTATAGAGAACCAGCAGTGGTCAGTCTTCCACAGTGAAGTCAGTTAAACTACTGAACACTGATAGAGAATACCACTCAATTCAGGAAGAGTACAGATCATCAACTAACTTGGACTACTTATGAAAACACTCATTTTAAACAGTGAATAAATAACAACGAAAGCAACAATTGACTCAGATAATTGCCCTAGTATATGTAGAGAACTTTATGCTCCTCAGAAGAAAGAGGCGTTTAACATTATTGTGTTGTGTCATGTTGAGGAATGACCAATTTCCACTTAGATCTGTTCCTGTGGTGTTCAGTAAGGACCACAAGATACACTGGAATGACTGAGAAACTCCTATAGGAGCCAAGAGTCCATACTCTGTTCCCAGTTTTGCCACTAAATGCCCATGTTGCCTTAGACAAGTCCTTTCCCTTTCCCTTTGAGAATCTGTCAAACCTTTGGAGGTAGAAAACTACCTAGCCCCTGGACTGAGAGCCAACAGATATGCTCTGGTAAGGCTGTGCTCTAGGACCATTGTCTATTCTGTTTCCTAGGGCCAATGTTCTCTCTGATGGGTTGGTGTCTGTGACCTATCAGTTGTTAAATGGTTCTGAACATTACCCGCATGTTGATAATTCACTTCTGATTTTAGAAGGTTGATCATCATCATCTTGATTCCAATGGCAATCCTGTTAAAACCCTTTAATGATGCTCCCTGTAAGAGTCCTACCCACTCAGTTGTTCCTTGATTCTCATCGGTACTCTGGAGTCACCCCATATTACTGTTGAACACAGTTCAGGGTGGTAGGCTACCTCTTGAAGTCAAATGGACTCTGAGGTTGGAAGTGGTTCTGTGGCCAATGGTCTCAACACCTTTCTGAAACCGTCTGGGCCACTCAGCACACATGTTCTCAAAGGCAACATATACTTATCACCATGTCCCACATCATTATCTTTACTACTCAGAGGGGAGGAGAAGCAAGCACTTCTGACCCAGAAAGATAAGTAGGGAAAAAACTGGGTGATTGTTACCAGCCCAAGTCACTCAGTGTCTTCGTGCTAAACTAGTTAACAAACCTTTTGGAGAAAGAGGCAAGGCTGAAGAGAAATGAAGAACATCCATGTGGGTCCACACTGGCTGGGTTTGAATCCTGACTGTGTGGTGGGCAAGAGACTTAACTTGTCCATGTTTCAGTTCCCTCAGCAGTAAAGTGAGGGCAGTGATAATAACTATCCTGTAGGATTTCTGTGAAGACTAAATAACTCAGTGTGCCTTAAGCAGATAAGACTTCTCTGTGCAGAGTAAATGCTCAATTAGTGCAACCTATTCTGTTTTAGTAGTCTTTCTACTAAGCTTTCCCCTTTCCTTAGCATCTCCAGATAAAAAGGAACACAACATTCTCTTACCAATTTAAGAAATATCTGTCAATCACCCATTGGGTACCAAGTACCAGACTAAGTGCCAAGGATTCAATTATGACCCATGTCTTCATGAGCTTGTCTGTCTAATAACAACACTAATGAACATGTGTTGAAAATCATGGGTGCAGGGAGCCATTTACCTGTTTGCTATACTAATCTTTTTAATCCCCCAACGAAGTCCTGAGTTAGGTCCCAATAAGCTCTCACTTTACAGAGGAGGAAATCAAGACCCATAAAGGATAAACAACTTAGCCAGTGTTAAAATATGGAGGAGCCATAATTCAAACTCAGGCAGTTTGGGTTCTGAACCTAGTCTTCAGCCTTTCAGCCACACAACTCATTAGAAAGGCAAAACATTAAATAACTAAAAACCAAAAACCAAAAATGAAACAAATATGATAAAAGCAGTTGAGATGGTATATAACTGGTTCCTTTAGGGAAAGTGATGGGCTAGCCCAGAGCAAGCAAACAGGAATGAGTCAAGGGGACTCTGTATTGTTTGCTTCTACTTTTACAATGGAGGTATGTTTGTGTAAGAATTTTGATATTAAAAAGGAGGAAAATACTTAAAGATGAATTAGCAGTACAGACTCTATCTATACTCAATGCACTTCGGAGTTTGCAAAAAGTTTTTTTCTTCCTTCATGTCATTCGAAACTCAGGACCTCCCTGCAAGCTGCGGGAAGCAGCAGAAATCTCGACTATCTCCACTTTAGCGATGAATAGCTTGAAACTGAGGAGGTCCAGTGACTGAACTAGGGTAAAACAGCTAAGAGGTGGTGAGCCTGGCGTTTCTCATGTGTACCTTGGT
Organism: Eidolon dupreanum; assembly: GCA_028627145.1. Classification (NCBI taxonomy): domain Eukaryota; kingdom Metazoa; phylum Chordata; class Mammalia; order Chiroptera; family Pteropodidae; genus Eidolon; species Eidolon dupreanum. Next base: position 149,412,969 of record CM053509.1, on the reverse strand, counting down.
GCATGAGCGCATTCCATCTTGGCTAGTTAACTCAGGTTGCTGCAATAAAACATGATGATGATGATGATGATGATGATATAATAAGTGAAATGTCTAGGGTGCTCGCTAAGATCATGAACTCTGCTAAGCTTTAACTTATCAATAATTCTCAATACCCATTTGATGTAAGCACAATTCTTAGTCATACTTTCCTGATGGGGAGATTGAGACTTACCAGGAAGACTAACCAACTCATCGAGGGTCATAGAAGGATTTCAGGCAAAGCCATTGGACTAAAGACATTTTGCTCTTACCCGTTCTCCACTAATGCTTCCACTGTTATCAGAAAGAAGAAAATAGACTCCCACCACCTCTGTGTCAAGGCCAACTCCAGAGAAAAATGCCCTTGAACTCCTGAGCAGCTGTCCCACCATTATCCTTCTAACAATCACTCTGACCATCTCCGTTTCACCACCTCAGTTTCACCACCTAAGAAATGGAAACAACAATACCTCCTTCACTTCACAAAGCGTGGTTATAAAAATAATATGATCCAATATGCCCAAGTCCCTGTGCAAAGGAGTCCCCTTCGCAGAAGCGGCTCTCTAGCTTTGAAGTCTTATACAAATGCCCTCTCTCGCCAAGCAGGATGTGAATATCTGGAGGTTTGTGTCTTGGAAACAGGCTCTGGAGCATGACAAGTATGAGTTTAATTTCTGGCTCTGTCACTTACAAGATGCATGCCCCTGGGCAAATTACCTCACCTCTCTTGGTCTGTTTCCTCATCTGTAAATAGGCTTAAAATTGCCTATTTTGCAGTGTTATTGCGAGGCACGAATGAGATAGAGCACTGGAGGCCCTGGCACAGTGCTTTGCCCAGAGTACATGCTTAGAGACGTGGCTGTCTGTGTTAGGTGTCTGTATCTCATGCCGCATCAGCTTATTGCCAATGTTCGAAACCCATGGAATGATAGACAGAGAGTTACACAACTTTTAAAGGAACAATTCCAACCACAGATATTTGTTCCAAGGGATCCCATTCTATCCAAATGGACTCATTCATCCTCAGTCTGTATTTCATAAGGAAAAAAGAAAAATGACATTTTTTTTATTTTCATTGGAACTTTCTTTTTTATTTTTTTAAATTTCAGACTCCTGAGGGACTGAGGAAGGTAACCTAAGAAGCTAAGACTTGATGCAAATGAATATATAATTGCTGGATTTTGAGCTGTCATTTTCTCTCTGCCACATCATGTGTTTCTGCCATGCCAGGCAAGCAGAGAGGAAAGTGAGACAGCCCCTTAGTAAGCGCACTTGACTCATGTGCTTGATTTGTTCACTAACATGGCTTCCAAACTCCCTGCCCAGGCAACATACTAGGCTATAAATATCTGTTTGTTCTTTTTTTTTTTTCTGTTACCAAAGAGGCTAAATATTTGTTTAGTAATGACAATAGAACCTTTGTAGTAGGTGCTGACATTTAGAAAATGAAATGCTACTTATTTGGGACCACAGACAAGGAATGCTATTGGACTCAAGTCTTTATCTCTTTGTCCTCTCTCTCTCTTTCCCTCTCTCTCTAGCTCTTTCCTTCTTTCTTCTTTCTATACAAACAAACATAGGCTCAGGAGTAAGGAGAACCGGCCTCCAAAGCAGATTTGGTAAATGGGCCAGTTGAATCATGGGTCTAACTATTTCTTCTCCTGCCTACCTCACAAGTCTCATGTGCTGAGCACTCACTTTGTGCCAGACACCATGCTGTAAATTTCACAACCTCTATCCCTTGAAGTCATACAGCTCGTATCCATCAGATGAGGACTCAATCAAGTATCTTGCTCTCTGGCTCTCTTTACCAACTAAGAAATATCATAAACAAATTTAAAATTTTTCTGAACGTGATATAAAGCCAGATAGGAATTATCAGTATTAACAATCTGAGTACTAATCCAGATCGCAATGGCAACTGGTCCACTTAAGTACCGTTAATGTACTTGCTTTGATTGCTTACAGTCATAGTAGTTGTGTGATGATTATTTTCTATGAATCAGTTGACATGGCTCTCATTACTTTTTGGATTATCACAAATACTTCAGTGAGCACCAAACCTCACTAAGGTTAATTATAGGATCTTCCTTATAAGAGCCACAGAACCCAGAGCTATATATTCCTGATCTCACCAGTATGGAAATTTTGGTGTGTTAATAAAATGTCTCTGAATATTTTTTTATAATATTCTATTATAGTGTCATTGTTGAGAAATATGCAGCTGAGCTAATAAACCCCATGGAAACATAGAGGTCAAGAAAGGCAGAGTTAGAAAGAAGCTTATCTTATCCAACAGCTAGTTCGCATCCCTATTTTAGAGATGGGAAAATGGACAAACAGAAGGGTCACCTAACCCTGTCCTTTGCTGAAATAAGATCCCACATTTTTCAAGTCCTACAAAAGTGCCCAATCCACTGTGTTTACAATTGCTGTGGATGATGCTAGTTCAGCTGAACCTTTTTGGTCAAATATGCTAATGAAACTCTTTTGAAGTCTAGAAATGTTGGTAGGACAATGAATAAGCCCAACTACCTGTCAATCATAATAATAACACTATTAGGAATTCCATCATTCCATTCCTGCAAATGATGCTTCCCTGTCCTGGGTTGGTTCCAATCCAAGGAGTTATATAGCTCTACAATGCAGAAGAAAGGTTGCCACAGAGATAAGCATGCCATTTTAAAGCACTCATTAGTATTCCTTGTCCTTGAGGAGTGACTCTTATACCCTTCACATACCTTAGAAAGTTATGCATATGTCCTGCAACTCCCACCCCACCCAGATGCACTTTTGAGGTGATTATATGTTTGTTGTTGTTGTTTTTCTGGATTAATAAGCTCCAAACAACACCTTTATTGTCTGGGGAAAGAAGTCTGACAGCTCCAGATGGTGGCCCATCAAGACTGAATATTCATCTTGAATCCTCCAATTTCATGGTAGTAAAGTCCCTCCTGAGACCAACCACCACTGGCTTGCAGCTTCCACAGAGAAGGCTGGACTGGCTACTACCTACATGCCCATCATCTGAACCTCGATGGGGAGAGTTAAGATTCTGTCCAAGAGCAGTAGCTCTCCCTTAGTTTCTGCCTCTATCTCACAGAAACAGAAATGGGACTATCTCTTGCTTGAAGGAATGCTTTTGACTTCTGATAGCTATGCTGTCCATGTCCCCAGATGGCACAGGAAAATGAAAAATCTCACCTCACTTGATTTTTCTTCAGATCTTTACAATGACACTAATTACATAGTCTAATTACCAGGCTCCTGTCCGGAGACTGGTAGCTACATGGAAAAGAGGGTAAATCTTGAAATTTGCTTGTTTTTTCTCTTTGGCTCAATGCTTGGTGCCTTGACCTTTTTATAGAATGAAAGAGCCTAAGAATGAATATAAAATTTGCTGATTTTTTAAATATCAAATGGTAGTTTGGACAATTTCAATTCCTTAAATTAAAAATACTATTTGTCAGGTGACTGGGTTGCAGTCTTTGCCCTAAAAGACTTTGAAGTCTAGAGAGGAAAACAATCTTGCAAAGATATGAGGAAAAAAAGCATTTAAACTTCTCTGATAGAGGTGTACATGGAGTACTATGGCATCTCAAGGGAGAAATGGTTAATTCTTAGATGGGGGGCAAAGAGGGCAAAAGTTAGAGAAAGATTCAAAGAGGAAGAAAACATAAGTTTAATCATATAAGGAGAAAATTGACATTTCCAGGCAGAAGGAATCACGTGTGCAAAAGTCCCATGGAAGGACTCAATTTGAAAAATGCAGTTGGTTTGGCTGACTAGTGTATAATGTGCATGACGGTCAAAAAGTTGGAGAACTGTCCCTATAAGACATTCAGTAATATTGGATCTGATCCTGGGGCAAGTGGGTGATAATAATTGCTGTAAATACGGGACCAAATTATGAGATTTGCATTTTTAAAGGCTCACTCTGGCTACTGTTTGAAGAAAGGACTCTCCTGGATGCTAGAGGTAAGGAAACAAGACCAGATACCAAAGACTAATGTGAGAAATGGTGAGACCTGGCCAATAATGCCTAGAGGATGAATAAAAATATGTTTAGGAAGTAAAATCCACAAGGCTTGGTGATGGGAGAAGGATGAGACAGAAGGAAAATTGAAAATTTTTAGAATAAAAAACTTTGGAACTAGATCAAGGAACACTGGAGCATGAAGATGGATCTTAGTCCTCATCCTTGCCAGTGGTCTAGGTTAAAATATTCATAATGAGGAAATCAGAGCCAGGGAAGGGTCCAGGGTAGCCATCTCGATCCCATAGGTAGGGGTAGATAATTCTTTCCAAGCCATTTGGCTGTGAGCTTCCTGACTCCCGATATACTCTCTATTTTCTAGAACAAGAATCAAATTCACTAGTCTTATTTACAACAAGGTGCTATAAATAAGAGACCCTCAGGCATTTAAAGCCCCCTCACCACTGCAGGAATTTCCCTTTAAACATTCCTTATCTTGGAAGCCATCTGGCCTCCTTAAATACTTTCAATTGACCAGAAGCTCAATAACTTTCAAGAATGTTCTGTGTGAATTTGGGAAAGTTTAACGGCAGACATTAACACTGATAAATCCATTTTCAGTTTACACGATGCTGTTGACTAAATTCAATGCTTGTAGGCCCAGTACCATCACGCCAAGTAGATTAGGAGACCAGTAGGTGGTTGTACCCAGAAAGGTACCTGGTTCTTCTGCTCCCATGATGCATATGTGTGCCTTTGCTCTTGGACATTGCATCGTCATAGTTTTCTGGTTTTGTGTCAATTTCCCCCATTGATTGTAATCCCCTTGAGAGCAAGAACTCTGTTTTCTAACTGCTCATCACATGCCTTGCTCAGGGACTGGCTCAGAATACATGGGTGTTTAATAAATGTTTGTTGAAAAAAAAAAAAAAAACAAGAAAAGATTATGTTTTGGTTCAGTCCTTTATGTTGACAGGATAAAGTCTAAAGTCATCTTCCCTGAAACTTTTGATCATGGCTTCACTCTCTAAAGTCACAGAGAAGTATTTGTCTTTCACCTGAGAATCTTCAATCATGCAGTGTTAATCCAAACTTTGTTGTCCATAGTTTTTACATATGGCTTCCAGTTCCCCCTCCCAGAGGTAAACTTTCCTTTTTCCCTTTGCTTGTTCTGCTTTCTAAAATGTTACTAATTAATAGTGGGTGCAACAAATAGATCCTCCACCACAACCAGCTGTTCCCTGATTAAAAAAGCCTTGCCCGTGTATACAAACCCTTGATGATTTCAAGAGACCAGAGGAAAATTGTCACGGCATCAGGATTCAGTGCCCAACCTTCAGGCAGTGCCTAAGTAGTGCCAAACCATGTGGATGAAAAGAAAACCAAGATGAGTCAGTTGCCCAGATGTTTTGTTGTTAGGTCACCAAGGATCTGGATGATTGGAGGCCTGGATGCCAGAGTTTGTGTGGCCATGTATAGCCATGCTTCAAAGTGAACACAAGCTTAATAAAGCAAGGGCTGATTCCAGAACTGATGAGAGGTGAAACAGAGGAAGAGGGAGAAAGATTTGAGCAGAAGAAGGGTTCCTAGGGGAGAGAAAATAGGCTTTCAGGAAATCAGGGGTGGGGGACAGGGCTGGGTCTACTGGATAGGCTGGTATTGGGGCACTCACGAGGTCTTGGATTGCTGTTCCTAGAAGGAGGGGCACGGCAACAAACATTTTCTGAGTACCAGCTCTGTGCCAGAGACTGTGGAATATGCTGGGAGTAAGTGGCGAACAAGACAGCCGTGGTATGTGTCCGTATGTAACTTAGTATTCAGTGGAGACAAAGGATATTAGAGTGCCTCCTGGTAAGTATCCCCGACAGAGAAGTACAGGACACTGAGGAATTCGTATCTGCAAGTGTGTGTGTGTGTGTGTGTGTGTGTGTGTGTGTGTGTGCATGCACGCGCGTGTGTGTGTGCATGTGTGTGAGGGCATTCCAGAAGGATTCCTTGAGGAAGTGATATCTAAGCTGAGGATTGAAGCATGAGTAGGATTTAGCTAGGCTGTGTCAGGGGACGCCTGTCCCCATCAAGGGAAAAGTATTGTGAAAGTTCAGAGGTAAGATAACGAGCAGCTCAAGTAATGGAAGAAAGTTTTTGGTGATGAGCAAGGGGTGGCAAGAATTGAGTAAGGAGGAGTATAAAAGGGCCACATGCTGTAAGATCGTGTAAGCCATGCTGACACTAAACAAGCTGTGGAGTGGCATAGACTTGCACTGTCCGAAGCCATCTGCCATGCAATGAAGAAAACGGGTTAGGATCCACAAGATGGGAGGCAGAGAAGTCAGTTAGTAGACTGTTGCAGGAATTCAAAAGAGAGATGATAGAGGCCTGGACACATCCCAAGGGGAGTTAATTATCCCCTTTCAAGTTCCACTTTGGTCCTTCCTAATTTATTTTGAGCATCCCTTTCACTACATTTTAATCCTTCATGCATTCCTACATCTAGAACATCTCCAGGCATATAGAGATGCTCAAAAAATAGTTGCTAAATAAATGAACAAACTAGTTTTAATCTTTTTGTTATGGAAATTCTCATTCTTCTCTCTCTCTCTCTCTTTCTCTCTCTCTCTCTCTCTCTCTCTCTCTCTCTCTCTCTCTCTCTCTCTCTCTCCTCAATGTAAACAATTCTCAACTTCCCAAAAGGATTGAGAGCTTATTAAAAGCAAGAATGATAATATCTTCCACTTCTCATATATCCATTACATAAATGGATTCCTGATCACTAGATTTGATTTTAACTTTTTATTTTTTTTTCCATCCTCTCTTCAAGTGTATGTACAATCAGACCTTCTGATTTAATGATCTTCCTTAGAAATCATATAACCCAGCATTGGAAGGGACTTTAAAGATAATGGAGTCCCACCTCCCTGATGTATCTAATAGTGAATATATTAAATCTACCAGGTACCAGACACTATTCTAAGCTCTTTTTTGATATTTATCAATTTAATCCTCACGACAACTCTTCATTCAGGTACTATTATGATTCCCATATTATAAGGAGAAAACTGAACCACAGAGAAGATAAATAACTCACTCAAGGACACACAACTGGTAAGTGGTAGAACTAGGAATCACGCACCAAGATTTTGGCCTCCAAAGTCTGTACTCCCAAAAAACTGTCAACTATGATGGTGTTTGAATGCCATCTAGAGATTGAGTTCCTTCAGCAACATCTCCAATAATGGACTTTCCATTTCTTCAATGTATTTATGACAGGAAGACTGGAAATACACTAAGAAGAAATGCCTCTTCCCAAAACACAAAACTAGAATTTATTAAAATGCCACCCATTGGGATAGTTGGATGATAACTTTCCTCTTCCCGCTGGGACTGTATGGTGTGGGTTACACACTCCAGGGAATGCTGTCCTCTTCATCATCCATTAATTCATCACTCTCCTTTTTAACTGCTTCTTCAGGTTTGGAAGGCTTTTTGTGACGATGAGGCTGAGTTAGGTTCACCAGCTCTGTGTTCTGACAAACTCTTTCACATTCCTATCCCAGCTATTTTCACATGATTTTACAATTGCTTGAGTACTTGAGCTTCCCTTTTGAGAGAGATGCTTGCCAGAGTGAGGACCTGTCCTGCCTTGTTCCTTACTGAGTCCCAAGTCCTAGTGCTGGGTCAGTGGATTGCAATTGCTCAGCCAAAGTGTGTTGAGTAGATGAAATCTTAAGAAATCACATTTTCTATCACAGGGATTAATTTGCTCCCCCATTCTAAATCTATTTTTCTTTTCCTTTTCTTGTCCCTTTGCTTTCCAAATAGGATGAAGGGACCATCAGGACCATGCAATTATTGGAGGTGTCATCAAAAGATCTGGCTTAGCCTGATTTTCTTAGTTCTTCCAGAAGTGTCTGCATGACTTTGGGCAGTTCACCTGTGTTTCCTGGACCTCTATAAAATGAGGGGCTTGGATAAAGTTAGAAATTACAAAATGGCAGCACATGGGCTGTGTGGACATGCTATGTTTAACCTACATAGTATTTTTTAAAATACTTACATTTAGTGCCAACATAAATGTTTAAAAAATTGCCAACTCATCAAAATATGGATGCATTAGAGCCTTCCTGTGATAATAGAGAACATCACATCAATCCTGGGACCTCAATAGCAACTTCCCCTTCAGATGAAGCTTGACCTTGCCTAGGTCACTTTCATGACTGGTGTCACTCATTTACCTTTTCTTCTGGGCTTTGGTGGACATTTAAATTCATCATCTCTGGACCGAAAGATCTCAAAGAGCTTCTCTACACTTAAAGTCCTTGGAGGCCCATTCCTGTTTATATGACATAATGGGAAGCAAATATCATCTATTGATGCTTTTTTCTCCAATAGAATAAACACTTTTAATACATTTTTTATATTATCCTGTGAAGCTATCACTAAAAAACTTCAAGGGGAAATTGGAATCACATGGAGAAATTAAATTATTTTGTGCAACTGCTAAGTCTCTGGCTATTCTATCCCATATGACCCCCTTCACCAGATAATTGAAGTGCAAGCACACTTAGGTATAAGTAGGGAAAAGAAAAGCTCTGGGAGACCTCAAAGTGTCACTTGTTATGACTTAGCCCTAGCCAGGACTCCAATAGCAATTCTTATCCAAAGGTATGGTCTGAAACCAGCAAAACAAGATGGACTTGAAAGAAGTCAGAAGAAAGCCTTAAAAGCAATTTAAGCATTAGAAGTAAAGGCTAGAATGAGATTTAAGATGTACAGTCAGTACAAAGCCCACATAGGGAAACATATGCAGTATCATCTTTTGCAGCAGAGATGCACAGATGGATGTTGGGGATAGACCTGTACTTAATTGTGGAACTGGACCACCTCTTAATGCCGTGTCTGAAGAAGGGGAACTAACATTTATGGGCACCTACAGCATATCATACACTTTGTACTTTGTCATCCCATTTACTGTGAATTATAACTCTATAGAATAATACGTTCATTTTATAAGGGTCCTGTGACTCAGAGAGGTGAAGATAATTACTCAAAGTCACAGAGCAGGACTTGAACCCAGGCCATCTGGCTTGAACTCAGTGCTCTTTCTGTGGCACGTGGGCTGCTCTACCTTCCTCTAATTCTTCATTATGTTTGTTTCTGACAGCACCTTTCATTTATTCAGGTAGCTTGTCTCCTGGTGCCATCTCAGCAGGCACAAGGCTCCTGGAATCCCATGCTGTAGCAAACAACCTCTCTGTTTGCTGATCAAGAGTGGTCAACTCAGGTCTCTGGGTGGGCTCAGCAGTCTCTCTCTCTTTGAAAATGTCTGAGCTCTGGATCTCATGCCAAATATGAGGGTAAAGGTGAGAAACAGACTCCTGGCAGACTGTCCCTCTGTCTGAGGCCCTAGCAGTGCGATCACACACAAGAAAAGAGTTGGAATTTCCTTGATTCAGGAGAACAAAATGGACCCAGTTGGACCGACTTTGTTTCCTGGTACAAATAAAGATGTGAGATGCATGCAACGACCTCACAAACTCCCTTGTCGTTTGGGTTTGATGAGCAGTAAAACTGGTCTCTGTTTTAGATGGGTCAGAAGAGGACAGGTCTATCACATTTTAAGGGGATAAATGCCCCTGGGCAAGAATTCAGAGGAAGATGGAACAAAGGCAGTAACCACACAGTCACTGACAAGCTGGACAGTGTACTCCCCCTGGACTCTGTCAGAATGGGTCTGAATTTTGCCTCTTGCTCATGTTTTATAGATGTTTTTAAAAATTGTAGTAAAATATATATAACACAAAATTTACTGCTTTAACCTTTTTTAAACGTTCAGTTCTGTGGCATTCAGTACGTTCACATCGTTGTACAGCCATCGCCACCATCCATCTCCAGAACCTTTTTATCTTCCCCTGCTGAAACTTGGTATCTATTAAACAGTAGATCTCCATTGCTTTCACACCCTTTCACCTCTTCCAGCAACTACCATTCTCCTCTCTAATGATTTGACTATTCCAGGTACCCCATATAAGTAGAATCACACCATATTTGTCCTTTTGTGACGGGCTTACTTTGCTTAGAATAATGTTTTCAAGGTTCATCTATGTTGTAACATGTGTTAGAATTTTCTTTCTTTTTAAGGCTGAATAAAATTTATGTTCATATGTATATATGTGTTTATATGTATACATATACGTGTGTATATATATGTATGTATGTGTGTGTATATATATGTATATACACACACTGCATTTTGTTTACTCATTTATGTAATCAATGGATAATTGGGTTGCTCTCGCTTCTTGGCTCTAGTGAATCATGCTGCTATGAACCTGACTGTTCAAATATTATAGAAATATATTTTTTAAATTACCACTGATACATATTCTTTAAAAGTGAGGATTAGTAGCTAACATCATGTAGCAAAAAGAGAAGCCCTCTGGACATATTTTAATAAGAATGATTTTTAGCACAACATAAAATTGGATGATGCTAAGGGGATTATAGAAAAATGGTCTTCCCCATTTGGCCAGCAGTCTTTTTCTAAAAACAAGATAAATTCATGTCCTTTCTCTCCTTTAAATATATTTTCACATGCACATTAGTTTCGGAATAAAATATAAATTTCTTAACATGGCATGCATGGTCTCAGCCAGATTTCCCAGCCTTGTCTGCCGTCAGCCTCCCTGCACAACAGTGTTGTATGTGGAGCATGCTCTATTTTTGATGCCTCAGGGTTCTGCACTTCCTAGTCCTCCTACCTTCACCTTAAAGAGCCGCTCTCTGTAGCACTTATGACATATTATGGTATTGTGGTCTTTTCCCAAATCATCTCTCTATGGACTAAGGGATTTTATATTATTTATTTATACAATACTTGTATTTAGCATGGAAGGAACTAATATTTTTCAAGTGAATGAATGAATGAATGAATGAA
>CM053509.1:149336331-149401538 GCA_028627145.1 Eidolon dupreanum | reverse complement strand
TGGTAAAAGAGTTTAGCTGGATGGTGCTGATTCCCCACAATCATGCACATGAGAGCTTGGAACAGCAAAATTTTGGTGTTCATGCAATGGAAACCTTAGGCTGGTATAATATGAAACATGTCAGTTTTATTTACATATTTATTTGTTAAGGTCCAAGCATTGCAAAATGTTACAACCTGGTCTTCCTACCAATCAGGATAAGATTTTTTTTTCTTGAATTAGGAAGGTTTTAATTTCATCAGCTTGAAATGAATAATGCCTAGTAGATTTTTTATTCACATATTTTAGCAAAAAGAGCATGAAAGAAAGGGTAGAAAAAATATTCTGCACTAGCATGCAGACCTGGATCAGCATCTTAATTTTACCTCTAAATTGTTTAACATTGGCAAATTACCTAATCTCTCTAAATATCTGTTTCTCATCTATAAAATGAGAATAACTATATCTTTGTTGCAAGGTTGGAGGAAGGATTAACAATAAAGGATGCAAAATAGCTGACATATCACAGGTGTTCTAATAAATGTAGTTGTTTTCATCATTGAATATTTATTGTCAGTTAGAGGCCAAACATAGTCCTACATGCTGTAGATTCAAAAATAGTCAATGGTCCCAGAACCTCATATACAGATTCAAAGCATAAACAAATAAATAATGATATATGTCTGTCTCTCCCTACATAGCAATGAGTTTCTTGAGGTCACACTGCTATGTTCCTCTTTGTAGACCCAGTAATCTCCAGAATCTAGCACAGAGCTTCATGAGTCAATGTCCTTCAATTGAACTGTATTATATCTCAGAAGCTAGGTATTCCATACCACAAATAACATAGAGTCTCACACAGAATAGCTGTTTAGTACATTTTGAAAGAATGAATGGCTGAGTGATCAATAGAGAAGGAAAAAAGAAAAGGAGGAAGAAAGAAGGGAAGAGAGAAGAGAGGAAGGAAGGGAGGAAGGGAGGAAGGAAGGAAGGAAAATGAAGAGAGAGAAGAAGAATAGGAGAATGGGGGAAAGGAAGAACGAAGGAAGGAGAAATAAAATAAATGAGATTAAAAGAGGGAAAGAAACAAAAAAAAATGGAAAAGTCACCTCTCTCCTTCTTTTCCACTAAAATTTTTGAATATTTGCCCCAGAGAAATACCATTGCCCACCTCAGAAGGAGATACAACTGCAGGAATAAATGGGCAGGCAACAAAACATAATTATGGCCCCAGGCAACCCAGGGCAGGAAGGTAGAGGAGGCCTTCTAATTCCCTAAGTTTCCTATCTTCTTGGAATTAAGTTGCCTTTTTCTTTTTCTATTTTTTCTAACCCTCTGATTGACGACCAACCCCCACCCCCGACCCCCATTGCTCATGTGTGCTCATCTCAGATACCAAGCTCTCCCCCAGTCCTTTTCTCTCAACGCCAAGCACAGGGGTAATTTATCTTCCCCTGACTAAACCCCGCTGGGGAGCTCTGATCTCCCATTTGCCTCAGCCCCTGCTATACCCTAACCTTCACCACCCAACCACTGCCCCCCTCAGCCCTTGCTCCTACCCCTCAGTTGTCAGAATATGTGAAAATTAATTGATTTGGGAAAGTAGAATTCAGGGTTTGTAGTAAATCAAAACATTCCATTCATACTGCCCCAGCTTTCAAGGAGAACAGGGAGTCTTCAAAAAAATAAGGAGGAGGAAACTAGCAGCGAGGGGGATGGGGTAGGGGAAGAAAAATCAGAGGAAGGGGAGGAGATCTGAAAAATTGGATTTAGGGTTCATGTATTAGAAATTTGGCCTGCATGCTTCTTGGGGCAATGTCGCTGCATGAAATAAATACTGTCTTGGGCTTTCAGTGAAACTATTGCCATATGTTGTGGGGCTGGAAAATTGCCCACCCCTTCTCTACACCCCCTAACTCTCCTTCTCCCCCTACCCCTGTTGCTTCACTTAAGGCTCTGATTAAGTTTGGTGAAATTCATATCTTTGCCGTCACTTTCCTATATGTTACAGATGGACTACAGAGGGAGGGCTTGCTGCCAGCCAATGAAGAAGAAGGGGGACCCTCTCGTCGCTGGGTGCCGAAAGGCACAGGAGTTCAAATGCTTGCAGTGGTTTTAGCTTGCTTGCGTGAGAATCCTGGGAAACCCCGATGAGGCCTGGAGGCTGCCTTGAAATAGTAAGGGGACAAAAATCTCTCCTGGATGGGCGAGTGGAAGTTGCTGGGAGGCATATTTCAGCCCAATGGCAGGGAAAAGCAGAAATCTTCATAGCAATTAGAAATATCCTAAAATAAAGCAGACTTCCCCAGGAGGTGAAATGCTTTCTTTAACTCACCATGTTTAAGCACACATGTCACGATGCTGTTGAAGGAAATTATGAATCGCATAAGGGCTTGACCTATAGTTTACCAACTTGTATGGCTATGGAAACCTTCCTGTTTGTTTATGTTTAAGCAAACTGTACTGGAACCCTCTGCATATATATATGCAGCAATAATTTTTTTCCTGGAAATGACAATATTTTTATTGTCTTGATTAATATAAAAAACATCTGAGGTTATGATATTATGACTCAGTACTAATAAAATCCTGATTGACAAAGATGTGGCTGTCTACAACAATGTTAAAAAAACTTGCTTTGAACACTATGAATAATATTTTTTAATTAAGAGATGATAGGAGAAATTGAGACCAGAGTTCTACACCAAAAGCAATGAAGTTGGCAACCCACATTAGCTCATTTATAGTATCTTAATATTTAGTGTAGAACCAATTTATTCATCATATTGCACAAAGGAAACGTGTCCCGAGTCCAGAAAGCACTGGGGATCCATGGAACATAGTTTTAAAACAACCACTCTATAGATCTGTGCGCTCCCTCACTCTCACCTCTGAAGGTGTACAGTTTTAAGAGTTTTGAGTATACTTAAGATAGAGAATTTCTTATCTAAGGGATGGGCTGAATGAATCTAGTATTTCTTTAAGAGTGTGGGTTATGTTCATGGGGCTAATTAGTGCTTAGGAAGTTACTGACCACATAATGCTTGTGAAGACAGACAATCTTTTGTAAAAGTAAGGCTGAGAAACAACTTAGCCTAACAGGACTAATCAAAGTAGTTGTCATAAATAAATACTGTAAGAGATAAGAAATCATCTCAAATATGTGTCTTAGATCAAGATCCCCAGAAGCAGACCTTGAGGCAAGATTGAGTGTAAGTAGTTTGGGAAGTAATCAGAGGAAACACCAGTAGAGGAGTGGAGAAATAGGAAATATAGACAAGGAAGAGAAGGAAACCAAAAAAGCAAGTTATTACGGCATAGACAACTGGAACTCTTACCCCGCTCTGAGAACTATGAGAGCCAGTGTTGAACAGGCACTCAAAATTCTCCTACAAAACCCACCACACACTTATTAGGCTCCAACTATCAAAAACAAACACAAGGAAACAAAACAGAAAGTAACAAGTGTTGTTGAGAAAGTAGAGAAATTAGACCCCTTGTGTATTGTTGGTGGGAATGTAAAAATGGTGCAGCCACTGTAGAAGATAGTATGACAATTCTCAAAAAAAATTAAAAATAGAATTACTATATGATTCAGAAATTCTACTTCTGGGTATATATCCAAAAAATTGAAAACATAGATCCAAACAGATATCTGAACACTCATGTTCACAACAGCATTATTCACAATAGCCCCCAAATGGAAGCAACCAGAGAGTCCATACACAGATAAATTGATAAAGAAAATGTGGTCTATACATAAAATGGAATATTATTCAGCCTTTGAAAGAATGAAACCTTGCTCTTTGGGACAACATGGATGAACTTGGAGGAAATTTTGCTAAGTGAAATAAGTCAAATGTAGAAAGATACATCCGTATGATCTCACTTATACCTGGAATCTAAAATAATCAAGCTCATAGAAGGAAAGAGTAGAATGGTAGTTGGCAGAGGATGCAGGGAGGGAGATGTAGGTCAAAGGGTACAAAGTTTTGCTTATGCAAGGTAAATAAGTTCTGGAGATTTGCTGTACAGTGCAGTGCCTATAGCTAATGATACTGTATCATATACTTGAAATTTCTAAGAGGGTAGATTTTGTGTTGTTGCTGTTGTTATTATTACTATTGTTAAAGGAGTCAAGAGAAAACATTGGGAGATAATAAATATGTTTATGGCTTTGATGGTGATGGGTCATGAATTTATAATGCTCTCCAAACTCATCGTTACATACATTAAATATGTACAGCTTTTTACATGTCAATCATACCTCAGTGAATGGTTTTTAAAAGACTAGATATGCAATCTAAGGACAACTTTTATTCTTCTCTTATGCTTTCCTCTATAAGATTGAGATCATTGAACCTACAGTATGTAATTGTCATTTGGTTTGCCACGGATATGGACTCCTCAATTTGGGGGACTTTATTATAAATCTTGGAGGAAAGTAGAGAAGTCTGTAGAGAGATTCGTTTCTTTAGCTATTGTGGTCTGAAACACATCATTAAGATCTGGCTGATTGAATGATTCTGCCTTGGACTTTGAAGGTTGAGTCAGAGGCTTGAAGAAATGAGGGAAAGGAATTTTCAGATGGGGTAGTGGTGTCCAGGAGTTTAGTCTGCATCTATAGGTAGTAGAGGTCTGCAGAGGGGACACTGTGTCTACGGCCCAGAAACAGTCTGTTCCTTGAGACAGGCAGAGGTGACTTCTGTTGGTGCTGATACCATTCCTCTGAGAATTCTTGTGGGAATGAAATGAAATTATATATGGAAAGCATTTTGTATAGCCTCTGGAAGGCAACAGTATGATTGCTTTCCCTCCTCAACAGCACAGAAACTTTTAAACAGAATTAGACTATTACTTCTGAGTGCAAGCTATTACTTTTTTCTTTTGCTTGCATCAGTCCATCATGCCCTCTCTCCCATGTATACTTCATGTATTCTTCCAAGAAAAACACAAAGGTGAGCATTTACAGAAGTTTGTTCCATGACTTAATTTTATCCAGAAGAAGGCATAGAATGATGAATGTTTAAATTTTGGTTGTAGTTCATTGACATCATCTATCACAGTGGTTTGAGGACTTTTTTTCTGTTTCCTACCAGTGGACAATTTTTTTCTCCCATTGAAATTATACAGTGAATCCCAATATGTGAATTAAAAGTGCTATTTTGTCTCTGCTTTGCAATATAATCTTCTCGTTTTCTGAGAATGACTTTCTGCTTTGTGTTATACTAATTTGTTCTCTGTCTTGCCTTACTTCCTTGGTTCTTCATCTAGATAACCCCTCCCTACCTCCATTCTCATCTTTAAATGTACTGTAATATTATGCACACAGCAGACATTCAGTGATGATCTATCAAAGGAAAGGCTCCACAGTGGTGGGCAACAGTATTTTTACTCTTAGGTTAGCTTCTAGTGAATTTTAATTTAAAGCAGCAGTTGTTTGTTGTTAAAAACTTTTTTTATGATGTTTTATGGGAAAAGGGAGAAGGAAAAGTGTTGAGATGCTCAGGAGACATTAGCTCATTGTCTCAGGGGAGCAGGAAAAAAAAAGGTATCTATTAGAGTTAAATGGTGATGAGTAGAATATTCGAGTTTCTTTTATTCTTGGCTTATAAGAGTTACAAAAATAGTACAGGGAATTCCAATACGCCATTCATTCAGCTTCCCTTAATGATAGTATCCCATAAAATCATACTACATTAAAATATCCAGGAAATTGACAGTGGTGTAACATTGCTAAACTATTGATCTCATTTGCATTTCACAAGTTGTTATATGCATAACTTTTTTTGGTGTACAATTTTATGAAATTTTATCATATGTATAGATTTGTATAACCACAACCACAATCAAGACACAGAGCTATTTCAACACTCCTAAAAATAGCCCTCGTTCTACTTCTTACTAGTCATATCCTTCCCTAACCTTGACACTGGCAACCACTGACCTGTTGTCCATCTATATGTTGCTTTGAAAATGTTATATAAACAAAATCATAGAGTATATAATATTTGGAGATTTTTAAGAAAACTCTGCCTAATGACTTTGAGATTTATCCAAGTTGTTAGCTGTATTGATGGTTTGTGCCTTTTTATTGCTGAGTGGTATTTTATTGAACAAATGTACTATAGTTTATCAATTCTGTTAAAGGGTGTTTGTGTTGTTCCCAATGTTTTGAAATTGCAAATAAGGTGCTATAAACATTTATATAGAGGCTTTGTATCATATTAAGACATTTCTCTAGGGCAGATACCCAGAAGAAATGCCATTATTGGCTTACATTGTAAGTATACGTTTAACTTCATAAAAATCTGCTAAGATATTTTCCAGAGTGACTGTAACATTTTACATTCTCTCCAGCAATGTAAGAGATGACCTCTTGCTTTGCATCCTCACCAGTACTTAATATTTCCTGACTTTTTATTTTAGTTTATTTTATTAGGTGTGCAGTGGCATCTCACTGTAGCTTTAATTTGCATTTCTCTAATGGTGAATAATAATGAATATCTTTTTATGTGCTTATTTGCCCTCTATATATCCTATTTAGTGAAGTGACTGTACAAACCTGCTATTTTCTAGTAGGATTGCTTGTTTTCTTAATGTTGAGTTTAGAGCATTCCTTTTGTATCATGGGTACAAATTCTTTGTCAGGTAAGTAGTTTCTCAGATAAGTAGCAAATATTTTCTTCTATTCTATGGCTTGTCTTTTTATTCTCTTAATAAGTGTCTTTAACAGAGCAAACTTTTAAAATTTTTATTAAGTTCAATTTAATTTTTTTCTTTTATTGATTTTTTTTTTTTTGGTATTACATCTAAGAATTCTTCACTTGACTTTACATCAAAGATTTTCTCCTATGTAGTAGTTTAAGAGTTTTACAGTTGCATGTTTTACATTTAGATCTATGATCCATTTAGGGTTAATTTTTAAGATGTAAGGTTTAGTTCAAGGTTCATTTTTTATTTTATTTTTGTCTATGGATGTTCAATTGTTCTAAAACAATTTATTGAAAAGGAAAAGGATATCTTTTCTCTATTGACTTGCTTTTGCACTTTTGTCCAAAGTAAGTTGAACATATTTGTGAAGTTGAACATATTTGTGTGGCTCTATCGCTAACTTCTCTACTCTGTTCCACTGATGTACATGTCTATTCCTCCATCAATGATACACTGTTTATATTACTGTAAGTATAAGTTTTGAAAATCAAGTAGTATAATTTCTCAACTTTATTCTCCTTTTTCAAATTATTTTAGCTATTCCAGTTTCTTTGGTTTTTCTTATAAATTTTAGAATCAGCTGGTCTATATCTTCAAAAATTCTGCTGAGATTTGATAGGAAACACATTAAATCTATAATCAACTTGGACAGACTACCTTATTACTTTATAGAGTTTTCCAATTCACAATATGTTTTTCTACTGAAAATATTTCTTAAAAAATTATTTTACAAGTGTTTTGTATTTTCACTTACTATCACTACTAATAGTAACAATATACATGTTTTATTAGATTTATATCTAACAAAAAATTTCAAAGTTTTTACAAATATTGTTTAGTATTGTATTTTTAATTTGGGTTTCGAATTGTTCTTGCTAGAATATAGAAATATGATTGATTTTTTTCTGTTGACTTTGTAACCTCCAACCTTGCTAAACTCACCTAATAGTTCTTAAAGTCCTTTTGTAGAGTCATTGGGATTGGGATTGTTTTTTTTTTTTTTTTTTTTTTTTTTTTAATGTTCTCAGTAAATGAATTTCTTAGGGAAGTGAGGGCCAATGCTACTATACATATTCCCTTAAGGAGCAGAGAAATAAGATTCAGAGAATTGGGGTTCAGGTGACAGAAAAAGACAGCTATTTAGGGTTAGGAGAAACACTTAACTACTAGAATATACTTTTAACTCAAAATGGATTAAAGATTTAAATGTGAGGTCTGAAACTATAGAACTCCTATAAGAAAACATAGGCAGTATACTCTTTGATGTTGTCCTTAGCATTATCTTTTTGAGTATGGCTTCTCAGGCAAGGACAACAGAAGATAAACAAATGGGACTACTCCAAACTAAAGATATTTTTGTGCAGAGAAGGAAACCATTAACAAAATGAAAAGACAACCTACTAAATGGGAGAAGATTTTCACCAATGATACATCTGATTAAGGAGTTAATATTCAAAATATATAAGGAACTCATACAACTTAACAACCCCAACAACCCAAACAACCCAATTAAAAAATGAGCAGAGACTTTGAATAGATATTTCTTCAAAGAGGACATATAGATGGTTAACAAACATGTTATGAAAAGATGCTCAACATCACTAATCATCAGGGATATGCAAACTAAAACTACCATGAAATATCACCTCACACCGGTCAGGTGTGAGGCTATCATCAATAAATCAACAAATTACAAGTGCTGGTGAGGATGTGGAGAAAAGGGAACACTTGTACACTATGGTGGGATTATAAATTAGTTCAGCCATCATGGAAAACAGTATGGAGATTCCTCATCAAATTAAAAATAGAGCTGCCATATGATCCAGAAGTGGAATTTCTGGGTATTTGTCTGAAGAAAACAAGAACACTAATTGGAAAAGTTATATGCACCTCTATGTTCATTGCAGCAGTACTAGTAATAGCCAAAATATGGAAGCAACTGAGACGTCTATCAATAGATGAGTGTATAAAGAAGATGTGGTATATAGAATATACTTTTATTTAGAGCGAATTTGAGAAAAGAACTAATAAAGGCCAGGAACACCTCAATTGAATAAATAAATATATAAATAAATGCACTAAAATGAATTTTCTAGCTTTTATGATTAGGCTGATACAATCAATATTCCACTTTCTAGATTGGGTCACATGAGGCAAACAGCTACTATGCTGCATTAAATACCACAATCTAAAGCCAATGAGGCTTATTGTTCTCAGACAGAATACATTAGGTGGCACTATGCTGTTAACTCTTGATTGCAAACTTACATTTAAAATGTCTCCTTAGGGTATTATAGAGATTTATTGTACAGTTGGATTCAAGAAGACTTCCTTCAAAGACTTGGTTTTAGTTCTTACTGAAAGATCTTGAGTAAGTTACTTGATCTCTGCATCTCAGCTTTCTTATCTGAAAAAATGGGAATGGTCCAAAATATTTCAGTTTATATGTATATTTCATAGATCCTTGCAATACAGTAAAATAAATGTCGTTGTCCCGATTTTGAGACCCCTGGCACAAGGGTTTGATTGATGACCTTGCTCAAGATCATGCTATGAATAACAAGCCAGGTGAAGACTTGTAACTTAGAACTAAGGGACTCTAAAGCTCATGTATTTAACTATTAAACTATAGAAAGTTCCGAGGGGACAGAATAAAAAAGCTAATAAAGTATAGTGGGACCACAGAGGAGAGATGAGAGGTACCATGCACTACAAGGTGATAGTCTGGCCTTGGAGGAGGGAGAATTACCTGCCAGGAGAAGCTTGTTGATTCATTGCAATTATATTGTAAATGTGACCATTAACAGTGGAGCCAAATGAGGACACCTTAGTGCACTGAAAAACAGTATAGTCAATGAATTTTAATTTAAGTTTAAATGTCAGAGATAGAGTTGACTTTTTAATTATGGATATAGTTGTTTCCAAGCTATTTACTGGAATTTCCACTGAAGAAGAATGATGACGGACACAAGTATCCAAGAGAAAAAGGAAAATGAAAATTTCATTGTCTTTCTTTGAAAAGTAAGCATGGGGCTAAATTAAAGAGATTTTTCAGCCACCTTAATTTTTTTTTACCATATCATAAAAATACAGAGAAACATAAAATGAAACATTAATTGTGTGAATAATGTATGTAGCCAACAATCCTATCAAGCAGATGCTTGTCTCATCTTGAACATAAGGCTCAAAAAAGTGAATAGGTCTATTTACAGTTGCAGAGTCAGCGAACTATGAAGTTGGTACCTAATTCCAGGTTCCCCTGATTCCAAAGATTTGTTCTGACCAATGCTTCATGCTGCCTCTTAAAGAATAAACAACACTTCTCTGGATTTTGATTCGGAGGAGTGACTTACCAATATTTCAGAGGAATTGTATAATGGATATACTGTGTGGCATTATTACTACTGACGGAGCCAATGAATCATTAACATCTCTAACCGGTGGTGTAACTGTTCCTGCCATGGTTGTCTTGTCCACTTTCCATCCAGAGTTTTGGATTAAATATTCATTCACCATTAAAATATTAATGCAACCCTACTGTTTCTGTAACAAATATTAATTTCTTATGGCATTTCCAGGCAATGCATAAGTTATATATTTCATATCTCACAGGAAACTGCTCATCTTCTGGCCCCTTTTGTTCATGGTTCTGTTCATTTCTCTTGGCTGCAGAAGTCTGGAAAAGAACAGGAAGAGAGAGAACATTGATTTGTAAACCGAGTCCCTGCCCAGTTATTGCTCTTCTTCCTTCTTGCTGCTGTGTTGTCTCTGGTCAGGGACTGTTCCAACCAGCAATTCAGCAATTCTCTGACCTTTAAACTTAAATTAAAATTCATCGACTATAACTGTTTTTCAATGCACTAAGGTGTCCTCGTATGGCTCCAGTGGGACAAAGCAAGGGAAGATCACTGTGATCTGAACCACTGTCTAAGTTAAATTTCTAGATATCACTACGTGTCATGATTTCAGGAGGGATCATTTCATCCTCCCCTCATTATCTCAATCTCATTCACTTTTCCTCTCTCCCTACGTGGGTCCATCCCCCTACCCCACCCCACCCTGCTCCCCCAGGTTTTCAGCTATTTTCTAATTAGTAGGACTCCATATTTACATTTTTTTTTGGTGGGAGGAACACAATTCTTACTAAGAAAGGGCTCTACTTATAGTCTCAGAAAATTTTCTTTGCAAATATGGTGCTCAGGATTATTTAGTGGTACTTGTCAAAATGTAGATTCTTTGGCCCACCATAGATCCACTATATCAGACTGTAAACCAGGGTGTGTGTTTAAGGCCTAGGAGATTACAATACATTCCAAATGTGAGAAGCTTCAAGCTAAGTGCTGGCTTAAGTACTTTCACAGACTTGGGTTTGAATTTTGGTTTGACTCTCTATTCACTCTGGGACTCTGGGCAAGTTAACTTTGTAGTTTCCCTACTGATAAAAATGGGGATAATAATAATACTTAATTCAATCAAGGTACTAAACATATCCCTCACCTCTAAAAGTTTCTTCCAGCCCTACCTTTATAAAAACTGTTGAAAATAACAATAATAAGACTTATTTCAAAATATAATATTTGATGATTAGACGAAATATTGTATATAACACATTAGCACATTGCATGGCACATAGCAAGTGTTCTATAAAGATTATCTATTAATAATAATGGTGGTGTCAAATTCACAGGTAAATAACTTGCCCAACAGCAACCTGTACACAGGAAATTATACCAGCTAGCCCTGTTTAGCACCTTCTCCATCAATGGAGGGATATCCCTAGGATCTGAGGAACTTGCAAGAAGCCATAAAGGAATTTCCAAGTTAGAACTGGAGTTTGTGGCCGCCTGATAGGAAGCCTCCAACATGTTCTCTGTAAGGCTGTTGGTTTTCAGAATTAATTCATACTTGGGAGCTGAGAGAGAGTTTCTTTTTGGCAGGCCTCAAAGGGGGACAATTCACTGGACAATTACTCATGACTATTTCAGGTTGCTGAAAATTGCTTATTGTCCAGCCCTTCCACTTGACGTATCTCCAAAGAAGAGCCCACTAACCTTTGCTGTTTCATCCTGGCAACAGTGGGATTCATTTAAGGGTTTGAGAGAAAAGTCTTGGAATTGTAGAATTCTAGGGCTTGAAGACTGAACATACCTGGGCAGAAATCTTGACTTCATAACCTATTAGCTGATTAGAACCAGACAAGTCTTTTAACCTCCTAAATCCTTAGTTTCTGCAGTTTTAAAGTAGGGGTCATATTCTTCTTAATGTTATAAGGTTTAAAAGAGAAGATATATGCAAAGCACTAAGTCCTAATAGTTATACTCTCTTCTTAATATTATTTTTAATTCTTTTCTTTTGCTTTATACTTCTAAGATTATTTTTCTTGAAAACTTTATCAAAATAATTGTTATAATTTATCTTTTGCTTTTCATTATGTACCCCTGCCCCACCACATCTCTCCTGGCTCCTTAACTTGTCAACTTCTCCGGGTATAGAGATAGCTCTTTAAGTCAGTACACCACAAAATTAATGACTAGAGAACTTTGGGGTCAGGGTGGTACTAAGCAAGACTTCATAGCTGCATATATGTCTGCTTTCTTCAAAAATTGCCATCATCAATACCCTAGACCCCCTTCCAAAGTAACAGTTATTTAGAAGGCTGAATTATTATAAAGTGTGTTGGTGTTCTAGTGTGCTCAGGCTGCCAATCCAGGGTGTTCCAAACCAGAATGTATTGATAGAAATGGAGTGTTTAGAGCAAGGGACACACTGGTTCTGTCCTCATCCATGTTGGTTGGCTCACAGCTGTAATAGAGTATCCAGTTCTGGGTATCACACTTTGATGCTAGTATAGACTAATGGTAACGTATTAAAGAGAGAATCATTATGAGGTTGTGAAGATGGGGAGGGGGGAGCCAGATAAAAGCAGGTGAAAGAAAAACCCGTGTCATGAAATATAGGGATAAGATGATGAGGAATGGACTAAGATGTGATTACTGGCTTTAACAATCTGATGGGGAAAATGGGATTCAAGAAATTCTGTGAAACTGCAAATGGGTAAAATTAGAGTCAGTGATTTAACTTCCAGAGTGATGTGGATAGAGCATATAATAAACAATTTTCTAACAACAGAGGTATCCAAGGATGAAATTGGCTGACCCATGAGATAGTAAACCCCATTTCTGAAGACCTTTTAGCAAAAACTGGAGGGTGGGATGTTATCCATGTCAATCTTTTAGTAGAGATGATATTAAAAATATTTTAAAATGCCTGAGATTCTATGAATGAGTCACAGAGATACTGTACAATAAGGACACAATAAAGACAATATTTCAGAATAGACATGTATTAGTTTAAGGATTCCACAATCAAGTTTGAGAAATATTTATTTGGCTTGGTTAAGCATCTTCCCAAAGGACTGATTTAATTAATGAGTATTGTGCATCTCCAAACATATACAGATTATATAAAATGTTTCCTAGAACTGGCTTGGTCATTGAATCCTTTCATTTACTATGCAGTTTTTCCTAGTGGAACATCTCATACTACCAGTGTATGGCAAACTCTTGTGTACTGTTGAAGTGGAAGAGTGAGCTTTGGTATGTGATAGAAAAGAGCTCAAACCCTGGCTCTGCCATTTACTAACCGCACAACTCTGGACAAATTTTATTTTTTTGAGCCACTTTAACCTCATGTGTAACACCCACAAGGTTTGAAAGCTACAGAGCAAAATACTTGGTACACTGAAAAAATATGATTGTTAACTATCATCACCATCATCATCATCATCATCATCATCATGAATTATCATCATCAACACTCTTGACAGGATCTGATAGGGGTTCTGCTTCTACAACAGTTGTTAGTTGAGATTTAATAGAGTAAAATTCTTGTGACATTAGCTTTCATGAAAATATAGATTTAATTTTAAAATGTGCATGTGCCTTGGGTCCTTCCATCTCCTTCAAGGAAGCTACATTAAAAAATATTTGCATATATGCCCAAATATACCTGTACACTGGAGCATTGTATACCAAAAGACTAAAAAAACCTAAATATCTATCCCTAGAGAACTTGTTACCAAAACAAAGCAGAAGAAAACAAAACAAAACTAAACTTTCCACTGTGGAATTCAATGTGGTCATTAAAAAGAAAGATATAGATCTGCTGACATGAAAAGATTCTTCATGTCTGTGTTCCAGTGCCTGTAGCATAGTGCTTGGTGCATTGCAGGCAATTACTAAATATTTTTGAAATATAATAGATCAATATTATGATATATTTCTGAGTGAAAAAAGCAAGTTGCAAGACAAAAGCATATACATTTTTCTGAGTGTGTATATATAATGTACAGATAGATGTACAGTATAAATATATATATGCATGTACGTACACATATGCAATATAGCAGATAAACATACATACATACATATGTGTGTGTTTGTGTGTGTGTGTGTGTGTGTTGTGTCTGTGTGTGTGTGTGTGTGTGTGTGTGTGTGTGTGTGTAATGTAATCAGTAACCGAGGACCTGAAGCATAGTTAACCTTGGCCTAAACCTAAATTCCAGGTCTTAATATTTAAAACCTGGGCCCCTCAACCCTTTTGAGCCATGCTTTTCTTGCTCAGGCCCGCTTCCACGTCTGGAAGTGTACTTTTCCTTAACTTTCCCTTCTAATAAAACTATTCTTTTCTGCTGTAAAGAAAATATTTAAAAGCCTTCCCTGTGATTTCTGTAAGTTCCAGGACTTGCCCCCTCGTGTTTTCCTTATACATGGTTTTACATATACTCATGCTGCTTCCATTACCTCTTATTTGAACTTGGGATGCAAAACTCAATACTTTTACTGATATGTCAAAGAATGAATTCACACTAAAGGTTTTTAAAAATTTTTTGACATTGCTTAATATTTGTAGAGTTATTATTGAGCATATAGAGTGACACTGAAACAAATAAAACCTTCTGCCATCTTGCTGGCTTCCATATGACTTCTTGCCCCTTCCTCCAGCCCTCTCTTCTCCTTCTCTACTCCCAGAGTAACAACCTGATCCTTGTGTTTGTCTCCTCCCAAACCCTTCTAGCCACACTAAGGGCTCTGATTTTTTTTCTTCAGAGCTCATTCTCTAACTCAAACATATTCCCAAACAAATGTTCTTTACATAATGAGTTCCATTGAATACAATTTTCTATCTAATTATAATTATAAATTTATAGACAAAAGTGTGTAAGAGTACCCATTGGACCATTAATAGCCATAATCTTTAGGGCGTGAGCTTTTAGAGATTGGGGTGTATGATTGGCTAAGGAATTTTACATTTTCATGGACATATTTCTTTATTTCTTAGAATGTTTTATGTTTGTAATCATATGAATAAAGGAAATACACAGTGTGAGTTCACTATTTCTACCTTCTGAATAGAAGGCCATATGACAATGAAAAGCTGAGCCTCTTTGGTGATAAAACACTACAGGATGAGAGAAGAGACCAGCCATTAGAGGGGACTTGACTCTGTTCCAACTAATTGAACTTTGAACCCAGTGTGTCAGGGAAGGGGAACTTGAATCTTCTTAGGTGATCTAGGAGAGACCCACGAGCAGCTGAAAACCAGCATTTCTATATGAAGCAGATGTGCTTGAAAGTAAAAGCCCTTCAATTTAGCCATGAGAAGAGCATGTTGTTCAAATAAAGTCCCGCTAATGCCATGGTTATACACCTGCAAGTGAGGGCTCTGCTGAGAAGCTTGTCAGCAGCTCTCCATTATGTTAAATAGCTGTGGCAGTGTTGGATACCTGGCTGCTGAGATAATAACACCGATGGCACTGGAACATTTTAGAGCTGTGACTAATCTTAGTTTCCTTCTCTTTTCTCATGCTTGAAATTAAATACTTCTCTTTCTTTGAGAGCGTTGATTTCCTTAGAAAATGTTACTAATTGATAGCCTGCAGGATGTGAAGTATCCATTTTTCTTGGAGGCCCAAGAAGTCCACAGGGATTTTATTTGGCTTTACATCTTGCTCTGGCCTCAGAGGCTCATAGGACAGCAGAAAAGTAATAAAAATCACAATAAAGACAATATTACATATTAACAATGGCAGCTAAAATTTGAGTTCTAGTTGCTAAGTTCTGCAATAAAAAATTTTTTATGCAAGAACCGAGTCAACATTTTTAACAGTCTGTGACTTAAGTGTCATCTACTTATGCTCATTTTGTTACAGATGAAGAAACTGAGAATCAATTAGGTTAATGTGTCCAAGATGGGTGCTACAACTAGATGGTCTCACCCAAATGAGCCCTGACGAGAGCTGTTTACTTTGCTAAGTGTCTGAAAATTATGAAATTTTGGAACTCACAGCATGCTCAGGGACAAGAGTCCAACCTCCTTATTTTATAGATGGGATGCTGACATTCAGAATAGTACTCGATATCATGACACCACAGATGAGAGCTAGCTGTGTGAGGTCAAGAAACTCTAGTACATCTCTGCTACTCTAGTGTGTAACAATTGGTCCAAAAGATGGGAAGTCCTCAAGAGTCTTACCGCCTCACAAAGCCTCACCAACATCGTGCAAATCAGCCCCTGGTGTTTATGTTGAACTTCTCAGAAGACAGACTTTCTCCAGAGGAGAGGGGCCTTCATCTTCTAGGAAGAACCCCAATGAGACTTCTCAAATGGCTCGGACAGGAAGAGTGCTGGCTCTATGGTATCTGGTTTGAGAATGGGAACAGATTGCTGGCATGTTCGGAAAAGACCATTAAATATCACTAAATTATTCAGTCCCTTCCTTGCTCCTTACAGAGTGATCTGTCTTCTATGGTTCTATTAGGTTCTTTCCAACTCTCCATTCCTCAAGAAGAAAGCCATGCTTTGCAATCATTCCTGCATAGCTGAATATGGAAGGAAATGCCTTGATCAGACCAGATTTGATCTCATTTTATCTTATTTTAGCACACCACTGGAAAAAGCACTGGTGTCAAGGAATGTGCATTCAACTTCCAATTATTTTAACCACTTTATTGAGGTATGATTGACAGCTATCCCATCATTAACTCCAAAAACCTTGGCATGCCACTTTATTTCTCTGAATCCAATTCCTTCACCTCTAGTTTTGCAAATGAACAACATCACTTTAACTCATGTGAGTGTTGAGAGGAATAGCGGAAAGAAGTAAATATTAACTGCTTGTAAACAAAGACATATAAAACGAATATATGAAGGATGTTGATTTACTATTAATATAGCATTATGGAACATGAGACACTAGAAGGAGACTTTAGATTTTTCTAGATTTCTCTAGATTTTTGTGATTAACTTTCATGGGTTTTGATACATTTCAAAAAAGAAAAGAAAAGAAAGCTACAATACATGTAAAATAGATTTCAAAGAATTTTAGATCATGAGGTTTTGAAATGACTATTTCCCTTAACATCGTAGTCCAGGCTGCTGAGTTTACTATTGAGAGAGGTAGGGAGATCAAGGACTCACTGTTTTATCTCCCTAGATTTTTTAGATATCAATGTTTTCCTAAGCTACCATTCCTTCCAACTCATATTCACCTTTGCATAAGGGGAAAAAAGACAATGGGCACAAATATGTCATTTATGTTTCAGATTACCCCTTTAAGCTGGAGGGGTCATCCCAGAATTGGGTACAGAAAACAAAAATGGCTCATATCTTTGTCAGACAAACATGAACAACAGACACATAAATGTGATGAAGATTGAAGAAGAGAGGGTTGAGCAATGGTCTAACATGACTCATTCTTACCTCATTCATATTTAACAACAACAACAATAATAATAATAGCCTGTGGAGTGGCTCCTATGCGTCAGAGCCTTATTTGTATCATCGTATGTAATTTTCCTAATAAACCTATGGTGGGAAGTTAATATCCACTTCTAAGAGTTGAAGAAACTAAGGATCAAGCATATTATGCAATTTACTCAAGATCACAAAATTAACAAGGGATAGAAACTTGATTAGAAATCAAGCCTGCCTCTATATAAAACACTTCCATATACAACACAGCAGTGCTTCGTCTTAGCTAGACAGACTTTGCCTTCCATTTTGGAACTGTGCCTGGCATGTAGTCAACAACTAATAGACGTTGTTCCTTGATTATATTCAGCTAGCATTGCTATACAACAGGCTTAAAAGCTGGAGAAAATGTAAGAAACTTCAGAATAGATCAGATTGAATGACAAGAAGGTAGAATTATTGCTAACCTATAAATCATAAATTCTGAGTTTTTTTCCTATCTTTAACATTGTTGTATTGTGTGACCTTGAGAAAGCCACTGAATCTCTCCATGTGTCGCTTTTGATGCTTATAAATGGGGACTACTGTACCTGCTTTACATACTATAAGGGTGGTTTCAGCAGTCAAATAAGATGTCAGGACAAGTACTTGGCAATAGAAAGCCATTGCTATTATTATTGCTCTTTATGACTAAGCATAAGGTTTATGGTATCTCTCTCTGAAAAATAATTGTAATAAACTCACATAAGCAAAGGGCTAGAAGGATTGTGGGCAAAGACATAAATGGAGGTAAGTAGGAGGTGTGTGGGTGAGCAAGATGAGTAATATGGGCACTTTGGGGCATGATACATATTATAAGAATTCACAGGAGGCTGAATTCAACCCAGGATAACAAGTCTGTTGGGTGAACTGCAGGTGAGACAGTGGGTACTGGGACAGAGGTGGGTATTGGGAGAAGTCAGATTGGAATGACTGACTCACCATCTCACTTCTGGACCCACTCCTAGAACCACAAAACAGGTGTTGACACCACAGAATAGCATAGGGCTGAAAATAAGTTTCACTTAATGGGTTCTTACTGGGTACTTCCTAAGTCAATGGGAATGAGAAGATAGTAAGAGTGGCAATTAATTATGAAGAGGATAGTTGTAAGGACAAAGAGATGTATTGAAAAGTGATTAAAATAGAACCTGGAATAAATTTACCATTTAATGAATAGTAGTGATGATAGTGGTGGTAATATTCATTTGATACACAGGAAATGTAGGATATAGAGGTGTATAATATATAGTGCCTGCCTTCAAGAAGGCTTGCAATCACTTGGACTAGCACTGGAGCAGGACAGGAAAGACTTGAGAGAGGAGGAAAAAGGATGAGACCATGGTAGATTGCTTGAAAAATAGCTCCAATTCCTGCTCATCCCCGTGTTGACACCTTTTGTAATGCTATTGATGGCTTCTCCCATCAAGAGGTAGAGTCTATCTGATCAACCCTTGAATTGGGACAAGACTTAGGACTTTCCTTGCCATTAGAATGTGGCAGAAGTGACTTTGTTCTAGTTTGAACAGAGGCCCAATAGGACTTTCACAGGTCTATGTTCTCTCTTGGATCTTTGCCAGCTACCATGAGGACAATCTCAAGCTAGCCAGCTAGATGATGAAAGACATATGGTCAAATCACCCCTGTTGCACAAGTTGACAGCCAATTTCTAAACAGAGTGAGGCTGGACTAACCAGTCCTGGTTGACTCCCTAGCAGACTGTAAGCACACGTATGAGCCCAGCTGAGATTTCCCAAACCTGACCACATCAGAACTTCCCAGTGGATCTAAAGACTCATGAACAATGACCAGATGTTTTTGTTTTAAGCCACTAAATTTTGG
The DNA here is from genome assembly GCA_028627145.1 of Eidolon dupreanum. Lineage (NCBI taxonomy): Eukaryota > Metazoa > Chordata > Mammalia > Chiroptera > Pteropodidae > Eidolon > Eidolon dupreanum. The sequence continues at coordinate 149,382,212 of CM053509.1, read as the reverse complement.
GGTGGTTTGGTGTGCAGGACTGATACAAGAACTGATATTCATGTACTACCATTTTTCTCCTATAATTGTCACTAGTCTGACCCCATTTTACAGATGAGGAAAAGAAGATTAAATGAGGTGAGAAGTAACACCCAAGGTCAGAGAACTAGAAGTGAAGTGAGAGAGTCGGGATTTCACCCAGTCTGACTCCAAATCCTATGTACATTATACTATGTCCTATTACCTTGAGTAAGGTAAAAAAAAAAAAAATGGTTTATGGGTTGATTAAGGTGGTTGGCTTTGAGACAGAGTTGAGCCAGGAGCATGGGCTATGCATCATCTAGGGTGGGGATCCTTGAGGCATGCACCAAACTCTGAGCAAGAGAACACCAGGAGTGAAACCCACAAAGGTCAAATGAGATGGCTCTTGTCTAACCTTTTAAAACCATGAGAAGAACGAAAAGTTGATCACCAATAAGAAACAGGTTAGGAAACAGAAATTTCAGACAGAAAAAGTGACACAGATGAGGGCTGGGGACATGGTGAATTAACATACCCATTCAAAATAGATGTGACCTTAGATAGAAATGGTGAAAATTTAGAATATTATAGCCAAAATTAGGCCAGCACAGAATTTCCAGTAATCCCTTTTACTCCTTCAGTGAAGAAAGAAACTTGAAAGGGAAGTCTGGAAAGAGTGTTTCAATGATCAGAACCCAGAAAAATCTGTGTCTTGAACTATACTTTGAAATCTTTTATCCATTTATTTTATTATTCCTTTTTTCAAGATTCTTTCTCTTGCTCTATAAGTAGAGAAATTCTTCAAGGTTTTCTCCTTGAGATCAATGTTCACTGATGCCTACCCAAATAATTCTGATCACAAGGTAGGATAAGCCTTCTGGACACATAGTAGGATCACACTTCCAATCTCCCTTGTGGTTAGGTGGAACATTATACCAGTCCTGGCAAAAAAATTATAAAGATAAGTAATGGGTATTGATTCCATTCCAGAGAATTTAATATATAAACATGAGACCCAGCAGAGGTCTCTCTCTATTGCAGAGACAAATGACATTAAAGTTGGTGGCTACTACACCAGTCTGGGCTCCCTGAATAACAATGTTTAGTAAAGTTTCCCTGTCAGCTGATGATGGATAAGAAATAAATAGACCTGTGTTATTTTAAGCCGCTGCTACTTGGAGGCTAGTTGTTATTGAAGCAAAACCTAGCTTGTCTTAATCAATAGAGCCCTCTTCTCTTAGGTGGTCTAGATCAGAGTTTCTCAGATTTTGTCCTCTGGAATACTAGTTGTGAGAGATTCTCTGTTAAAAGGATTTTATGGTTAACAAATTTTGGGGAACACTAACTACCCTATTCTCATCTTAGGAAATCCCAATAAACATTTTAAAGCAAATTGGAATATGCTATTCTTGATCTTACCCTTTGCAAACCTATCTATTGTTAAGGTCTGAAATCCCAGAAATATGCAGCTTATTTCTAATATATAACTCCTACATCTAAACATCCCCACATATAACATTCTTCTGGCATTTCAAATTCAATATGGCAGGTCTCAAAATCATTGTCTTCCTATAATTCAATCAACCTTTGTGACTCCTCTCTTTGCGGACAAGCTTGGGGTAGATGTTCCATCCAGGGTTCCATTTTAAAGTTTCCATGGAGCCACAAAAGTGAGTTGGGTTACCCCGACTACTAGTGTTTGCACTTAATACATGTACTGAACAGTGCATTCTCTCTTGAGAAGACTGGACTCCTAGAAAGGAGCATGGTTTATTTGGATGCTCTTCTTTTGAGTTCAATCTTATCAGCATCATGCAGACATGGTTTCAGGTCAATGCTTTTGAAAGGGAGGCTTTGCTTGCAATCTCTTTTACACAGGTAAAATGTGAAGCTGTTAACTTATCTACATAATTCCATAAAGAAAAGAGAGGAAAAGAGATCAAAATAAGCATAAAATTAAAAAAAAAATTCTTAAAGAGTACTGCCTCTGGACTAGGCACAATGCTAAATATTTCCCATAGAACTTTGTCATTTGTTCTGCCTATTTGCCCTAAGGAGGTATCATTTTTAACCAGTTTTACAGATTAAAGAAGGAAGGCTCAGAGAGGTTTAGTTACTTTCCAAAGGTCTCACAGTAAAAGAAGTGGTGGAGTCAGAAAAAAATGTGTGCAATATGACTTCAGGGCTGTGCTCTAGACTGCTACTTCATTATACTGTCTCCTCAAGGAATGAACACGTGCTAAGTTTCTTCTTCATGTTCAGTATTATGCTAAGTCTTTTGTAGCATTTTCATATTTAAGCCCATAAATTTTCCCCAGGAGGTAAACATGCTTATTCATGGGATAATTAATTTCCAGAAAGAAAAATGAACTTGTGAAAGGTTCCCAAGTGGTAGAGACTTCTTCTGTGGTTTCTTTCAGTGGGCTGCTTCCTGTAGAGTCCTCTAATTTTCCTCTCCTTGCTATTGATCTGACAGAGAGTTTGCCTAATCATTCTATAGCTCCAGAGAGTTTTCCATATGCACAGAATTATGCTTCTTTGGAAGCCCATGTATTATTCACTCACTCAACAAGCATGTATTGAGATTTTACTCTATGCCAGCCCTTACTGAGATGATGATGTAGAGTAGTGAACAAAACAAAGTCCCCGTCTTCATGCAGCTCACATTCTAAGGGGAAGAGGCAATACAAAATGCACTAAGAAGTAAGATAAGTAAGATAAGGTGAGAACTAGAGGTAAACAAAGTAGGATGAAGAAATGGAGAAAAGTAGTAGATGAATTTTTGAATAGAATGACCCAAGAATTCTCTTGGGGGAACTGATATTAGTGTGAATAATTTCATTTGAATAAAGTGAGTGGACAGTTGAATCGGTCATTGGAACATACAATTCTCTTTTCTCTCCCCTCCCTACTGTCTTTCAGCACTCTCAGCACACACACAGAAGCATGGTATCCCCCTCCACACATACACTCTTATGACACAAACATATACATAAACATACACACACGCAGACACCCATGCACACACCCAGGCACCCATCCACCAATACCCACATACTTATATACACATATAAACACACACACACACACACTCAAATGCACACGCACACACACACATGCACATGTGCAAATCCTGCATTCCTCTGGCCTGAACCATCAGTCTTGGTTACTTCTACATTCATAGCAAGAAACTACCAGTTCTCCATTCACTGTTCCTTTCACAAAGTGGTTTTACAAGATCAATTTCCACACGCATCATCCTAAAAGCTCATTAAAATGAAGATCTCTGGGATATACCTCAGGACACCCCAAGCTAGCAGCTCTGTGGTGAGAACCAGAAATTGCACTTTTGATCTAAACCCCAGATGATGTGGATGTATTATGAGGAGTCCACTGTCTCATCGTTTAGAGCTGTTCAATCTCTGACACCTCAGAAAGGAAGTATCCTCCTCTGGACTAGTGGGGGTGGCCCAATGGTTGCCTTAGGAGTCAGAAAGACTTAGATTTCAAACCTCTTATTAATTTTCCCTAAGCCTTGCTTATCTAATCTGTAAAATGGGAGAAATAATTGGGTAGCTGAAAAGATTAAATGAGATAATATATATGAAGCATGTGATACTAGCTCTTGAAGAACCTTACCAAGTGCTATTTTTGTTTCTCTTTATCTCTCTTATGACATTATCTAATTGGTTTCAACATACTCATCATTTAGGGACCCTAAATAAATTCAGGAGCCCCCTAGAATTCTCTTTGCAGTTTAAAAACCACTGACAAGAGTGAATCAAAAGAGAATGACTTGTCCCAGTTATGCAGAAATCTAGTTTCTGAAACAGAATAAGAGCTGAGCTTGCCTAACTTCCAGATATTTTTTCACTACTTAGTCATTTCTATTCTCTGTTTTAAAGTTATGCTTCCCTGAGTTCTCAAGGAAAATGGGGTCCAGAGGATGTTCTATTTAGAGACATCACAGTAGTGTGAATATAGGTTAGGTCTCTTCAGTCAGATTGCCTGAGTCAAAGCGGTCTCCATCATTCAGCTATCTAGTTGCTGCATGGCCTTGGGCCAATATACATTGTGTTATATGTATTTCTATGTTTAATATATATATTAATTTACATATATGTGTGTATGTGAATATATATATATGTGTATGTATATATTTGGTGTTACATATTTTTGAGATGTTAAGTTAAATAGTATAGCCTAGAAATTGTGGCCACAAACATCTAGCTTCAAACCCATGTTCACTAGTTCTATGACTTTGGAGGAGTAGTCCAAACTTATCGAGACTCAGTTTTTTCCACCTCTGAAATGGAGACTATGATATCTGATTCTTTGTGTGTGTGTGTGTGTGTGTGTGTGTGTGTGCGCGCGCGCGTGCACACACGCGTGTGGGCACACATTTGAAAATAGATAATGCATGTTTAACATACAGCACAATATCTGACACACAGTAGATATTGAACAAGAGTGGGCATCGCTGTGTCATATATCTCTGGCAGAATTTGAAGGTATGCTAGACCATCTGGGTTAACTTTGCCAGTGCAAGAGTTCCAGCCCTGATTAAAAGTTGACTGATTATTTCATGAATCCCAGGGACAACGATCTCAATACCTTGCTAGATAGTATCTAGTAACACTTGTTTTCCAGATAGAAATGCAAACCTCTGCTTCAGAAGAGAACATTTGTTTTTATTCTCCAGTGTCTGCATTTTTATTGGGCAATGCTTTCCCATACAGTATCTGTTTTCTATTGTCGATAGCTATTTTACTATCCTGCTGGCTATCCTGTGATTCTGTACTTCAGCACTGAACTGTCACCTGCAGAGTGAGCTGAAGTATTTCAACCTGCTCTCCAGCTCTAATATCTAACTTATGTCCCATTAGAAAGAGTTTCACAGTTCAATGGCCAGTATTTTAAAACTTGTCACTAATAAACAGAGGTGTTATTCAAGGCTTTCCTGCATGAGGACACTATTTCAGGCATTTTAATATTTAATTTATTTTTATGTGCTATTTTAGTTCATCCTCACAGAAAGCCTTTGAAGAAGATACAGTTATCATCATTTTAAATGTGAAGAAATTAAGGCTCAGAGAAAGTGGCAGGCCTAGGGTGAGGGGAAACTTAGCTAAAACCAGAATGCTAATAAATGCTTTGAATCCAGGCACATGTGAGTCAACATTTCATGGAGAAATAAGGGAAGTGGAGGAAAAGAGATCTCAGCCCACATCCCACACTCTACTGCTTATTACATGAGCAAAAATTACTGGGTAATTTTTGAGAAATTCCTTGAACTCTTTGAGCCTTATGTTCCTTATTTGTTAAACAGGAACACTCCAGTCTACTTCACAGCGTCATCATGAGCATTCAGCAAGGTACGATCTGTAAAGAGTTTGGCATAGCACCATAGTATGGCACAGAGCAAGTGCTCCAAAGATGTCAGTTTCCTGCTCTATTGCCTTTTGACTCTCAGCATATTTAGAAATGTCTTTACTTTTTTTTCCTCATGTCAAAAACGAATGGAATTCGAAGAATTAAAGTAATTGGACATCCACAGCAATATTTCAGGTAAAGGGTTATTAAGCAAATGAACACACACAAAAATAATTTTTTTTTTTCAGGAAGGAGAGAGAACGTGGAAAGATAGAAGATTTTCTTAGAGGGCTATGAAGGTAAGGAAGCCAGAAGGGAAGGAGCCCAGACAGATACAAAGATGCAGTGGTACGAACCATATACAGGGATTGGTTGGCAGCCAGATGAGCTTTGGTCAAAGGTGGGTATAAGGTAACAGGGGTAATTGAGGATAAAAAGCTAGACTTGGGGATGGGTGGAGGCACTGGTGTGACCCCGAGAAAGGATGACTAAGCTCTCAGTGGGTAATGGCATGCCTGTATCTAAACATAAAACATTAAAAAAAAAATCAAACTAGGTGTTTGGTGACTCAAACCTAGGGAGAGATTCTTCAAACACTGGTGAGAATAAAAACACCAAGAAAGGAAGAATATTTTGGGGAAAATTAATTATGTTTGAATAACGTTGTTTATTTTTATTGCTATAAAACGGCCTTCTAGTCCAGGTTTTTTTTTCTGGCACACAGCATCACCACCAGGAAACACCCATGGATTTCTGTGCCTCATGCTGAGCTCCATCTGCTGCCATATTACTCAATGGCAAATGGCACCCATATTTCCCCTTGTTGAAAATATATTTATTTCTTGGGATGTAAAAAGCATATTTCTTTTGGTTTATTTGATGTCATAAAGGGATCAATCATAGTTAACTCTAAATATCTGACATCTGATTGATTCACTCCACCACTGCTACAGTGTTTTCATTTAGAAGAGATGCAGATGGAAAAGATTCCTATCTTTGAAATTGTTGTGAAACCACTGACAGCAGAGTAGATCGTGGATCTGCACAGGAAGGCAGTGTGGGCTAGGAGTCAACACTTTGTAGTCTTCTATGAGCTCAGTGGAAGGCTGGTTATGTGACCTTTAAGAGGCTAGACTGTCTGTGTGTTCAAAAGGGCAGCTTATGGGGACACACTGGCTCAAGTTAAATTTCTAACTTTATCACTTACCAACTATGCAAACTTGGGGCCTGTCCTGAGCATTAGTGTCCTCATTTAAAATGGTTTAATAGTGCTAACTATCTGCATTACCAGGTAGGAGGCACAATGAACAGAGTGCTTACTCAGAGATCAGGCCCACAGATGATGCTCATACCAGAGAAGTTTTTCTTTCCTCCTAATTTTTCTTGATTTCTTTAACTGAAAAGTGAAGGCAGTCATTCCTTGACAGTTCTAGAGAGTTGCAAAATTCAAATAAATATATTTTGGCACATAGATAAGAAGCTTTACATACTGAAAATGTCCTCATTTTGGTATTATGTGTTGTAAAACAAGAATGTAAGTGATTATAGGTGTTTCTTAGGTTCTCAGTTTCCTCAATTGTAAAAGGGGTATTTAACTATTTAACAACTAATTAGGGTCATACACACACACATACATATGCATACATATCTATCTATCATCTATCATATATCTATCAATCATCTATCTCTAGGTGGATCGATTGATCTACCTACCTACCTACCTACCTGCCTGCCTATAGTTTGGTTTAAGGCAGAAGTTCAGGAAATATTCACTTTCATCTTCCATCTTCATCTTTCATATTGCATTAATACTATAGAAATAATTTTTAAAGTATTACCATTTATTAGAAGTCCATTATGTCTCACTCGATGAGCTAGGTACTTACATGGATTATTCTATTTAACCCTAACAAGTCTTTTCTTGAAGAGGTCAAGTCATGTACCTGACATCACATTGAAGTGGTAGAGACACAATTGGATCCTTAGCGCTCTGGTTCCAGATCTACTAATACCACGAAGCATCACTCTGTCAGTATATGTCATCCAGACCAATCATTAGTTGTACTCTTATTCTTTTTCTAATATCCACACTTAGCTCAGAATCTTTCCTTGAATACTCCTGATGTTAGAGAACTCACAACTCTCAACAACCTTAAAGCATTTATCAAGCAGCTCTCTGGTTAGAAATTTCTTTCTGTTGGGCAGAAATATTCTTTCATATAACTTCCGTCAATAGGTCATAGTTCTGCCTGCTAGGGTTCGCCCATAAAAAGTCTACTTCTTCTGCCTTGAGATGGCTACCTGAATATTTAAATGCATTTATGATGACCTGAAATCTTTTCTCCTCTGGTAAAATATTCCTGGTTTCTTTAATTTTTCTATGATGTCCACAAGTATAGTCCTTCATCCACCAGTATAGTTATCCCAGTTTCAAATTTGTTAATATCATTTGAAAAGTGCTGTGCCCAGAAGCAGAGATGGTTTCCAGTCAGTGGCCAGAACATTGTAGAGCAGCCTCTGTCCTAGACTCAGTGTTCTCATTCATAAGAGCCTGAGATCTCATTAGCTTTCTTAGCAGCCTCATCCTGTTATTGGCCCATACTTTCCTTGCAGTCATCTTCTATGCCAAAACTGGTGAATTATGGGATGTTTGGGCTAGACTTTTGATAAAGGGTAAATTAAGTCACCTAGTCCAGTTTTAAACAGAAGTTTAGACACAACTGAAGGAAGAATTAGTAAAACAGATAACACATTTTAGAATATTGTTTAGAATATTGCTCAAAATGTAGCACAGAGATTCATAGATCTAGAAAATATGAAAGTAAAGTTGAGAGACAGGGAGTCTGATTATTTGGTGATTTACAGGGCATGTTTTCATGATAACTTAATGATTATAAGGATGAACTCTAAAGGTGGATTGTTTAATAAGCCCTGGTCAGCTTTTTTATGCTGCAACATTCTTTACCCAACTAATATCTTCCACTCTTCGCCATTTTTCTCATCTCAAACTGCCTTTACTGCCCTCTTAATTCATTTTTCTGGCAAAACGTCTCAGGCCCACCAGAGCTGAGGCAGCGATTCCAATGCTAGGAAAGGCAGGGGAGATTCCAACAACAACGCAAACAGCTCAAGTAATAACGCATGTCCTAAGAAAGCACACCTGCACATTTCTGGAATATTCTGAACTACAGAGCTATAAATCTTTAACTTTAAAGAATTCCCAGTTCTGTCCTTATACTTAAAAATACATATTATTATTATGTTTTTAACATAGTTATCATTTATCCAAGTTGAAGATGATTCAAGAAAATAGTTCTGTCTTTTTCAACATGCTGGGATCCACAGACAACCTCCACCACTGAATTAAACATTTGGTGATCCATCACTTAAAGTTATTTTTGGAGCTGTTATAATTTAAATCATTTTTACCAGAATTTATGGGCACTTAAACCTAGGTACCGTATGTAACTGTGCTTTATGGGCAACACAAATGATTCTGGGCCTTTCTCTTCTTTCCCTGTCTGTTCACATTACAAAAAAAACATATATCATAACCAGAAGTGTCTAGCATACAGTAAATTTTTTTGCCTGATGCTTTAGGTAAGGGATGGATATGTGAGAAGGTGCTAGCATGGTACATGGAAAAGGGATTCAGTTATCTCTTGCAGGAGTAAGTACTGTTAAGTTGCATTAAAAAATGTTCATAAAAACCTAGCTTTTTATGAACATTGTTAATAGTTTTATTATGAATGTCAATTTCCTAAGGTGAAAACCACCTCAAAGAGATCAAACAAGTTGTTAGCTATGGTGCTCATGGGACTGTTATGTGTTGAATTGTGAACCTCTTCCAAATTCATACATTGATATCCTAACCCCTTAGTATCTTGAATGTAACACTATTTGGAGATAGGGCCTTTAAAGAGGTAATTAAGGTAAAATGAGGTCATATGGATAGACATTAATCCAGTATGACTGGTGTTCTTACAAAAAGAGGAGATTAGGATACAGACAACACACAGACCAAGGGGCGACCATGTGAAGACATAATAAGAAGGCAACTATCTGCAAGCCAAGGAGAGAGATCTCAGGGAAAAACAAACCTACAGACACTGAGATCTTGAACTTCTAGCCTCCAGAACTATGAGAAAATAAATTTCTATGGCTTAATCCATCCAGTCTGTGGTACTTTGTTATAGCAACCTGAGTTGACTAATATTGGGCCAATAACATGCCTTGAACTAGGGCTGGAATGAGAGAGTTCAAGGCAAATGAGTCACTCATACCATCATCATAAAGTTATCATGGAGGCTTGAACAAACCCATGAATGAATGCCTTCTTCATGAATAAGTGAATGAATGAATGAATGAATGACTAAATTTCTACTTTAGGCCCCTTACTTGCCTCACTCTAGTTCCTACTCAGCCTCAAACAGCTATCAAGAGACTGCATAGCACCTAAGTTCCCTTCGAACCTCACAATATGGTATTTGGACTGAGAATGGTCATTTTATTATTTATTCATTCAAAAAATTTTATTGAGTGCCTATCACATTTAGGACATTCTGTTAGCTGCTAAAAGGGAATGGCAATCAAGAGGCATTTATTAAGCACCCACTATGCACCAGCACTATGCCAGGCCATTACAAGGAAGACATTTCAATAGATATTTGTTAAAGACCTCCATTGGATAAGTTGCTGAGCTCATCACTGTGGGAGATGGGCAGAGCTGATTAAGACATGGGCTGTGCCCACCACTGGTTTGTAATCTTTCTGTGGAAACAGATAAGTCAATGGTAACTCTTGCACAAGGCTGTGGTTATGATAGAGAGGCAGAAATACTTTGTAGGAGCATAGGAAAGGAAAATATTTTAACTGAGTAGATTTGAGAAGACTTTTGTAGAAGATGTGGATTTTCAGTAAAACTGAACATTTAAACAGAACTTCACAGGAGAAGATGGGGAAGGCATCTGGGTGACAGTTCTTTAAAGAACACTTACTGCATGAACATCTCTGTGTGATGCAAGGAGATGATTCTTGCCCTTAAGGAGATGACAGTTTTGCTGGTTAAGGCAGGAAGTAGACAGTCCTGAACACATTGTGTGAGATGCCTTACACAATAGGGGAGTGTTCCATAAACTTGACGTTTGGGCTCATACAGTTAACATCTCTGGATCTTCATCTTCTCTGCCATAAAAAGTGGGAGCTGTACTAAACCACTGATTTCTAGGCTTCTGGATTATACTTTAAGAAAACCAGGAGTGGAGTGTAACATGTTTTCAATTTTCTAAGTTAGGATATTAAGATGTCCATGATGTTCTACACTCATTCTGCAAGTCCATGGACTACACCTAGGGGCCATCCCCTAGGGCCTAAGATCTGTCTGTCTCTGGGGCTTGACCCTTTGGGGAGAGCAATGCATACTATTTTGGAAGATTCTAAAGTTTAAATCATAGCTTGTAAATTGGTGGTCCATGGGCTGAATTCAACCCGTGGCTATGTTTGGTTTGGACTGCAATATGCTTTAAAAGAATTTGAATCAGATGCCAACATTGAAAAGTGGTGAAATTCATATAAAACATCAAATTCTCATTGTGGTTTCTCAAAAAATTGAGTATCTGGCAACACTGCCTGCCAGCCATTGATGGGACTGCTCCTCTTCAATGTGGTCCTTCAGCCCCCTCCTAGGAACTTTATCGTATGAAGTTACCTGCCTGGCCCCCAAGGGTGTTTCATTTGAGATCCCTGATTCAAATCATTTGCTGTGGGACTTGAGTATGGGAACTCCACTTTCATCAATAACTCTTAATTCTTTTATCAATGAAATGGACATAATGTGGGTATTAACTAAAAGGATGAGTGTAAGTATTTCAGAAGCTGTAAGTGCTGAGCCAGTGCAAGGTTATAATAGTTTACCATTGATGGTGAATTTGGGTCATTTAGATTTCATTTCACAAGGTTACTGAGCCAGGCACTTGGGGTATTGAAGCAAATAGGGTGGTTTCTGCATTCAGGGACTTCAGGGTCTAATGAGTAAAGTAAGGTCAGGCGGTGAGGTTAGACAAGACAATAGAGTTCAAAAGGTGGAAGTTCAGTTAGTGTTTGTTCCTGAAAAGATAAGAAGGCAGAAAAGTGGAGAACTGCAGGAGAACATGGGAGTCATCATTATAAACCTAAGTCATGATTAACCTTTATTATTACTGACAGTGATTTTCATTATGCAAAATCATTCTGTACTGCTAACATCCAACAATGCAACAGTCCCAAGCTCTGTGTACTAAAGGCTTATTCTGTGCCAAGCATGTGCTAGAGATTTTATTCCACTTAATCCCAAACATATTTATTGAGGCCCAACCATGTGCCTGATGCTGGGGATACAATGATGACCAAGGTAGGCATGGTCCTTGCTCTTGTAAGGTTGAGTGTGGGAGACAGACATTAAACAGTTGTATACATGAAACTCTATTTTATTATCATATAGTAAGTGCAGAAAGAGGAAGTTTATGGTGCTGTTGGGGTGTGTAACAGAGGGCTCTAGCTTAGTCTGGGAGGGTCAGAGAAAATGTGCCTGAGGAAGAAAAATTTAAAATTAAACCTTAAAGGTATATAGGACTTAACCGGGCAGCATAGGTGTGGAGAGCTGTGTAGACAGAGAAAGCAGACTTATATGGATTGTTTCCTCTAGGCCTCGTGAGGATTATTCCCATTTAACAGATCAAAAGCCTGAAGTTAAGAGAAACTAAAATAAAACATAAGCAATTATGGTTGGGATTGGACCACAGGTCAGACATAAAAGCCATGAGCTCTTTCTGAGATTACTTCTCCCTAGTTTTGTCAATATTCCATTTTCTATGATTTATAGCATTTCTTATAATTAGAGAAAGAATAGATGATTTTACTGTGACATTTCCCCCTCTTTCATTACCTATTCAAGTCCTACATATACGTCTCTTCTTTGCTCCAATCACATTTTTATGAGTATTTGGTTCATAATCTTCCTCTCCTTCCTATACTCTAGACTATAAACTTCACAAGTATACTTTTGTTCAGTATCATTCCACATGACTAGCCCTGTTCCTGGCACATAATGGGTGCTCAATAAATATTTGTGGGGGGAAAAATCAACAGATATGAAGCGGAAAACACTTGCCAGAATCTGTGAGCAAGGATTTAGACTTCAATATTCTCTAGAACAGACGAGAAGTAACTGTGTATAATTTCCCACAAACAGAAGATCACTTTTTGCTGTGACAGCACAAGTGCATCCTGATGGGGGAAAATGTAGTCACATGTTTGCCCCTGGTGTAAAGTTGTAGATTTTTGGCAGATGCATTCCACCATTTTAGCTGTCAAGCCTGTGTGTGTGTGTGTGTGTGTGTGTGTGTGTGTGTGTGTGTGTGTGTTTGTATATTTCTTCTCTGACAGTCTCCTTCTGTTTCTGTGGAAAAAAGCCAAAGGAGTGTCGGGGAGGGGAGACTCAAAGAAAGAGCTAGATATTCAATTTCCATCAGAAGTGATCAAGGGAATTTATTAGTGGCAAAAGACTTTAGAAGCAGCAACAATAATAGTAGCTGTGGAAATAATAACAGTAGTACCAATAATATAATCATTATTGAATCCTGTGGACAGCAATTTAAAGGAACCAGGCATTTGCTGAGTGTCTACTGTATGCCAGGCCATGTGCTAGGCATTTTTTTTTTTTTGCAAAACTATCCCATTTAATTCTAGAGGCCAACCTTTGAGGTAGGAAATACTATCGCCATTTTCCAGGTGAAATCATTGAGCTGAGAGAGAGGAAAAAATATAACATGATCAAGATCATCCGGCTTGAAAATGGAAGGAGGTGTAATTTAAACTCAGGCCAATATAGTCTCTCCCCTATCCCCCAACAAGTATCATCTTTCCTTTTTCAAAAGGTGAGGCTGATTATTTCTAGGCTGTTTTTCATTATTTCATTGATTTTGGAGAGGCTGATTCACTTTCCCTCTTTACTCCTCAATGATATTTCTATTTTATTCAGTTGAACTATAGAGTAAGGACTAAAATCTTGGTTCCACAATTAGAATAGTATTAAAGTATTAAATCAGACTATCAAATTATTAGGGTCTACATCTGATTAGGCAACCTCAAAAAAAAAAACAGTTTCCTTCCTTATGTGGTAAGCTTGAAAAAAAAGTTGGGTGTCTAGCAGACCTGAGTTCAAAATTCACCTACACTACTTAATAGTTGCATTATTTTTTGGACTAATAATTTAACCCCTCTGAGTGTCAGTTTCTCCTTCATAAAAGGTGCTAAATACTACTTACCTCACAATAATACTATAAAGACTAAGAGGATCGATGTACATAAAATCCCTCTTCTGCAGATAGGTAGCACCTGTTCATTTCTCTCCTTTTTTTTTCTTTGAATTCTGCCTCAAATCATTTGTACTACTTTCTCTGACATGTCCCAAGAGCGGCTCTCCAAACCTGAGCACTTTCATGTTGTTTTCCTTAAGTCTTTGTCCAACTATGCACTACATTGTTCCTTTAACCTTTCTTTTCTCATAAATCAATCACATTGGCCCCTTTTTCTCTATAGAGTGATTTACTTTATTTCTTTCTCTATTGGAGACGAAGCAGGATGTGAAACTTAGCTACACTCATAGGAGTTGTGGGAGAAGAAAGACAAGGGCTCACGGGAAGATAGCAAAGAGCTTAACTGTCCCATCAGAGGTGGGAGGGGCTTTGGGGAGAGATTTCCCATGACTCACAATGATCTTTCCTGATCTTCCTAGAATCAGGGAGAATTCCAGCAGGCCCTTTTCTGGGTCAGCACAGGATATCGTAGTAGAGACAAAGGCACCTAATCGTTCACCTCTTTCTGACACGCTGCCTTCATACCTGAGGTATTTTCCTCCTTACACTCTGTCAAATGTGGTTTTAATCAGCTGTGACCACAAAAAACCCAAACTTTAGGATTTTTTTTTGGTCAATTTCCATGCCTGAATAACTTTGCAGGGACCTACACGAGACTAGTCAGATCCTCTAAGGTGCAAACGAGCAGATGGAAAACAGGTGGGTTGTGAAACAAGTGCTGGCCACAAGCATCCCTTCTCACACAGGCAACGTACCCATTGTTGCCAACAGAGACAGGGTACGCATGGCTTCCCAGCTCGGAACCAGAGTCCAGCCCCATTCTCGTCGCTGCCAACCCGTGGCCCAAGGTGCTGCCAGCAGGTGCTGCCAGAGTGAGCTTCTGAATATGTAGCTTTGAGCTCTTCCCAAATCCTTTCGCTGGCTTCCTGTTGCTTAATGCAAATTCAAGCTTTGTGTCACTATTTGGAAGATTCCTAACAACACAAAATTCTGGATTCCTTATAATTGATCACTCCATTCTTGCTTTGTCCAAACAACTAAGTCTGACTCATCCTTCAAAAACCCTCTCAGAATCACTCCAGGAAATCTCTTAGCCCCTAGATTGAGTTAATTGTGTTTCCTCAGCATTTTTGGCTTCTCCAGGTTTGCCTTAAGACATTATTCATATACTACTATGTCATAATTATTTACTTATTTATCTATCCTGTTAGACTGTGAGTAGAGGATAAAAATATGATTTTATTTATCTCTGACTCCCCATACTTAACATGGGCCTGACTCATATGTAAAAACTACATATTACATAGCATTACAAAAACATGGGCTTGGAGTTGAATAGACTTGGATTTGAGTCCATTCACTGCCCTTTACTCTCTAGGTCACTGTGGGAAAGTTAGATAACTGTGTTAAGCCTCAGTTTGCTCATCTGTAAAATAGGGATAATACTAAGACCACCCTCATAGCATTGTTGTGAGGACTAAATGAGGTAATGTCTGCAAAGTGCTTAGCGCAGTTCTTGGCACATGGTGAGCACTATTATACTTACTATAAATATTAATTTTAGTGCTCTGCAAATGTTTCATGGGTGAGTCACTGACATGAACCATGACGGTAAATGGTTCTAACAAAATGGACTGACCCCAGTATTTTGCCTTAAACTCCATTGACCTAGGAATAACTCTGAGGCTTTGAGTTGTTCATTAAGATTTTATTAACATTATTTTAACCTTTGGTGGTTGCCAGAGCCAGACATGCCGGGGAGTTGAGGTTTGCCACAATGAGCTGTGTCCTCCCACGTACCCCTACCTCTGGCAGAGCCATAGAGGGGCCTAGGCAGAGGGCCAAGGGAACATACTCCTCACTCAAACCTGTACAGTGACGTGTGTCTTCTCAAAACTCGAAGAAAAGCTCAGCTTGAGTCTTATATCTCAAAAATATCTACGCACGCCCACCTGACTCCAAAAACCTGGTCTGAATTCTTGTGTGGGCCAGTCTGACCTTGTGTTGCACTCCAGAGGTGGCATCCCTGACTTTCATTACCTTCTGTCTAGCTGGGGTACCATCAGGGCTACCGACGAGCCTACACTCCAGTAAAATAGATTCCCCAGGTGTTCCTGCTGTAACTGTGACAATCATTGAGTGTTCTGTCTTGAAGGGAGATTAGATGCCCCCATGGAGATGCTCTCAGGACCTTACTGAGGGGTGCAGAGTTATTTACTTGTCCATGAAGGGGATCCAATGGTTCTACTTTTGTGGTAGTTTTCTTCTCTTTCCTTGTCCCTGCCTGCCTACAAGTAATACACCTCCTACTTCCTCACTCACAGTCCTGGTCATCTTTATTTATTGTGGGTACTATATCAGCTTTCCATGCTCATCAAGATTGTGTTTCAGTGAGGTTTCTATGACTTGGCAATAAGCTCTGAATGAAGACCCACAGTATTAAAATGTACATGGGCTTCCAACACTGTTTTGTGTACCCCGAAGTCATTGTTTTCCTTGCTTTTCAGATTAGAAACTTTGGGCCTGATCCTGAGGTCTGTATTTATGACAGTATGCAGGGTTTGCAGTCTGTGAGACACAGACTACACTAGCAGAAGGGGGAAGACAGACAATGGCTGTGAGTGGGAGTAGGGAGGGATGGTGCAGTGACACAAAAAGACGATTTCTCAGCTCATGAAAGTCATCTCAGAGTTCATGTCTACATGGTCCTTCTCCTTTCTTTGAGGGACCATCCAATTATTCCTCCTTTCTTTCAGTTTTCACCTTCTTTCCCCTCAATATTATGTACTCTAGAGGAAATGCCAGTCAACATAAGGGCGTGGTTTATGCTGAGCCAAGAGGGCTCTTGACTGTGATTTTTTTCCTCCAACTAAAACCAGGAGGAAATAAAATCTCTCTCTTTTCTTTTTTTAAAAAGCTTTGATCCTGAAAGCTGCTAGTGGTTGCATGGAGAAGCTATTCTCCTAGTTTTTCCAGTTTAACTCCTGCCCTTTTCAGTTACATTAGACAAAAACAAACAAACAAATACCTCTCTCCTTTATATAAACTAATTCAAGTTGATTTTCTGTCCCTAGATGGCAGGGGAAAGTGTCCTCACTAATAATATAGGAGGACTGAACGAGAAATTAAGAAGAGTCTAAGACTGTATAGCGAGTTCTACGTGAACAAAGATAGGAGGATAAGTGGGTCTAATGAGGGCCACATATTTCGAAGATGTCTCGCAAAAATCCAAGAACCAGATCAGACAGTGGAAGTTTTGAGAAAGTCTCAAATAGCCAATGAAGTCATGAAAAATCCATCCCTTTTTCCATCTCACCATTTCCCACCTGAGACTGTCTTCTTGTCTTAGTACAATGACTAGCCTTAAGTAGGTGATCATTAAGGATTTTTAAAAGAAAGAGTTGTCTTCATTTTCAAAAGGAGATCTTACCATTATACTTCAGACAGTAGGTATGAGAACCATGGGAGATAATGCTTACAGATAGTCTTTCAAAATGATTGGATATTAACATGTAATGTATACTCATGACAGATCAGAACTAGATCAAGATATTTCAAATTTCTACCTATTATGAACTGTATTATGTCCTCCTAAAATTTATATATTGAAGCATTCACTTCCAATATCTCAAGATATAACTGCATTTGGAGATTGTGTTTTTAAAGATGTAATTGAGTTCAAATGATATCATTAGGATGGACTATGATCAAATATGACTGCTGTCCTTATAAGAAGAAAAAATTTGGATATAGACAGTTCCAGAGAGAAGACTATGTGAAGACACAGGGTAAATATGAAGATTTAAATATCAGAGAGAGGTCTCAAGGAAAAAATCAACCTGTCGACAGCTTCATCTTGGATTTCTTGCCCGCAGAACAGTGAGAAAGTACATTTCTGGTTTTGAAGCAACTCAGCCTTTGGTATTTTGTTATGGCAAACTTAGCAGACTAACATGCCACCCAAGAGGAGCACTACTCATGATATGTTCAAAAAGAAAACATGGGATTCAAAGTTAGAGTAGTTTTCTAACTATATGGGTGAGTTATTCAAGCTCTCTGAGTCTTATCTGGAAAACAGAAATAAGAACTTCTACCTTCAAATTTTCTTAGTGTCCTGAAAATTCAAGTGTATTAATTTATGTGTCTGTTTATTTCATAACTACAAATGAGGTACCTACTCTGTGATCATGACTGTTTCAGGTATGATAAACAGGGTCATCACTCATATGGCAGTCATATTATAATGCAGAGAAAGAGGCATAGCAAAAGAATAAATAAGAAATATCAAGTAGTGACAAGTGTGACAATGAAAATTAAGGAGTGGTGTGATTTGGGGTGAAGACTTCTTAAGTTTGGTGACTGGTTTAATTTGTTATTAAAAAATTGTCATGAATGTAATCCTCATTAATGGCAATTAATGGCACCCTCAAGCCCAGTTGTTTTCTTTTAACAAAGCAAACATTTTAGTTTTGTATCTCACCACTGTGTTAACATCTCACAGTTTATAGAACAGATTTACAGATGGAATTAAATCTCATTGATAACCTTGAGGACTGTGGATCAGGTGGCAATTCTCATTACCTAGGTGTGGAAATAGAGGCCTATAGGGTTTAATTGTTACACCTACTATCAATGATCCACCAAGGAAAGAGCTGCAATCAAATCACTCAGTTAACACTTAACTGACTGAAAGCATGATTATCCTAGAAGAAAACAGGGGGGAAACTTTATAATATTGGTCTAAGTAATGGTTTCTTGGAGATGATACCAAAAGCATAAGAGGAAAAAAAGAAGCAAAAATAGACAAGTGGGGCTACATCATACTAAAAGTTTCTGTGCAGTTAGAAAAAAATCAACATATTAAAAAGGCAACCTATGGAATGAAAGAAAATATTTGCGAATCATATATCTGATAATGGGTTAATACTCAAACTATATAACAAACTTTAACAACTTAACATCAAAAACAAACAAACAAACACCTTGGCTTCTGGTCAAGACGGTGGAGTAGGTAAATGCTGTGCTGGCCTCCTCTCACGACCACATCAAAATTATAACTAAACTATAGAACAGTCATCATTGACAATTGTCTACAGTCTAGCTGAACAGAAATCTTATAACTAAGGATATACGGAGAAACCACATTGAGATTGGTAGGAATGGCAGAGATGCAGAATGGGTTGGTCCCACACTCAAGTGTGTCAATTGAGAATCAGGAGGGATATCTCAGTTGTAGAGTTTCCCGCTGAAGATCCCACACCAGGATCTTCAGCCCAGGGATCCAGGGCTGGAAGAGAAGTCCCCACAACTTCTGGCTGTGAGAATGGCAGAAATTGTGGATGAATGACATGGAGGGTGGCTGGAGTCACAGACACTCTTCTTAAAGGGCCCAAGCACAGTCTTACTTGCCCTGAGCTCCAGTATTGGGGCAGCAGCTTGAAAGATGCCAGGGACATACAGAGAGGAACTGAGTTGTCTGGCAACAGGGCTAAGGTTGGAGGGGCAGCTTTCTCCCAGAGAGAAGTGCTAGAAGAAGCTACTGATGCTTTTTAGAGCCCTCCCCTCACCAAGCCTGTGCACCCAGTCAGGAGCCATATTTGGGTCTCCATCAACATAGTTAACACCATTAGCTCTGCCCTGATGATTCCCTGGGATCCTGCCCCACCAAACTTGTGGGCCCACCCAAACCTCTTCTAGTAGCTTTTCCATACAAATGACCCAGTACTAGCAGCAGCTGGCCTTGGTTTGCAGCTTAGCTTCTCCCATGCACCTCTAAGCCTAGAACAAGTGGCAACCATTTGCAGATCACTTTGTAACTCATACCAAGTGGTCCTGGATAGGCAAGGCAGTGGCTGAACTTGGCCTACAACAGAGCCCCCTCCAAAGGGGCTCCAAAACTAACACATCTGGTGGCCAGCTTCAGACCCCATCAGAGTACCACCCAACCACCTCCACAAATGATGCAACCAGAGGGAAGACTCTGCAGGCACCAGAGCTCTGCTAAAGTAAATCCTGCCCTGTAGGGTCAGCCCCTACACAACAACAACTCCACTGTAGTCACGACCAGTCCTCACAACCAATTAGCCTGAGAGCCAATCCCTCCCACTGATGGGAAAACAGTAACCAAGCCTCAACTATGACAGGAGGGCACACACAATCCACACAAAGGAAATACCTGGAGCATCCAGCTTAGGTGACCAGGGAGACTATGCCACTCTTCCCCATAGGACATCTATTACATAAGGCCACTTTAATAAGGCCAGGAGACCATGAAGCTCTACCTAATACATAAAAGCAAACATAGGAGGTAGCCAAATGAGGAGATAAACAAACATGTTCCAAAGGCAAAAAACACAATAAATCTCCAGAAAAAGAACTAAACAAAATGGAGACAAGTATCTACCAGATGCAGAGTTCAAAACACTGTTTATAAAAATGCTCAATGATCTCAGTGAAGACTTCGACAAAGTCATAGGAGATATAAAAATGGAGATAGAAAACATAAAAAACACCAGTCCAAAATGAATACAGTAACGGAAATAAAGAATACATTCAATGGAATCAACAGTGGATTAGATGAAGCAAACGACTGAATTAACAATTTGATTGATAAGGTAACAGAAAACATCAAATCAGAGCAGCAAAAGAAAAAGGAATCCAAAAAAATTAGGATAGGTTAAGGGGCCTCTGGGACAATATCAAGCATATCAACATTCACATCATAGGGATACCAGAAGGAAAAGAGAGAGAACAAGAAATTAAAAACCTATTTGAAAAACAATGACAGAAAATATCCCTAATCTGGAGAAGGAAATAGGCATACAAACCTAGGCAGTGCAGAATCCCAAATAAGATGAACCCAAAGAGGCTCACACTGAGACACTTCATAATTAAAATCACAAAGGTTAAAGACAAAGAATTTTAAATGCAACAAGAGAAAAGCTGTTAGTTACCTACAGGGGAGTCCCCATAAGGCTGTCAGTTGATTTCTTAACAGAAACTTTTCAGACAAGAAGGGAATGGTAGGAAATATTTGAAGTGATGAAAAATAAGGACTTATAACCAAAATTACTCTTGAAGTCAACAGATAAAGATTAGCTTCCCAGACAAGAAAAAAGCAAAAGGAGTTCATTACCACCAAATCAAGATTGCAAGGAATGTTAAAGGGACTTCTTTAAGAAGAAAAAACAACAAAAAAATGACTAATAATATAGCAATAACTACATATCTATCAACAATTACTTTACAGTAAATATACTAAATGCTCCAATCAGAAGACATAGGGTAGCTGAAAGGATAAGAAAACAAGACCCTTACATATGCTGCTTACAAGAGACTCACTTCAGATCGAAAGACACAGAAACCTAAAGTAAAAGGATGGAAAAAAGATATTTCATGAAAATGGAAATGATAATAAAAAGCTGGGGTAACAATGCTTACATCAGACAAAATAGACTTTAAAACAAAGGCAATAACAAGAGAGTAGGAAGGACCCAGTAATCTTACTTCTGAGTTTTTATACAAAGAAACCCAGAACACTATTTTGAAGGGGCATGTGCATCTCTATGTTCATTTCAGCATTATATACAATAGCCAAGATATGGAGGCAATCCGGGTGTCCAGCAATAGATACATGGATGAAGAAGAGGTAGTACATATATACAATTGAATGTTACTGAGCCATGAAAAAGAATGAAATCTTGCCATCTGCGACAACGTAAATGGACCTAGAGGGTATGCTGAGTGGAGTAAGTCAGACAGAAAATCACAAATGCCATATGATTTCACTTATATGTGAAATCTAAAGTACAAAACAAACAAACAAACAAATTCATGGATACAGAAAACATTTTGATGGTTGCCAGATGAGAGGGGGTTTGGAGGATAGATGAAAAAGGGGCAGGGACCAAGAAGTACAAAGTGGTATTTACAAATTAGTCATGCGGATGTAAAGTATAACATAGGTAATACAGTCAATAATATTATATAATAATATGTAATAACTATATACAGTGTCAAATGGGTACTAGATTTATTGGGGTGATCACTTCATAAGTAATACAAATGTCTAATCACTAGGTTGTACACCTGAAATTAATATAATATTATATGTCAACTGTAATTGAAAAATTTAAAAAAAATGATTGAGAAAATAAAACAAATAACATAACTTAAAAAATAGGCAAAGGACTTGAAAAGACATTTTCCCAAAGACAGAAATGGTCAATAGTTATATGGAAAGATGTTCATTATCACTACTCATCAGGGAAATGCATATCAAAACCACAATGAGAAATCATTTCATATCTGTTATGACAGCTATTATTAAAACAAAAATAAAAGATAAAGATGTGGTGAGGATATGATGAAATTGGAACCCTTGTGTACTGTTGGTGGGAATGTAAAATGGCATAGCTTCTATAGAAAACAGTATGGCAGTTTCTCAAAAAATTGAAAATAGAACTACTATATAATTCAGTGATCCCACTTCCATAAGATAGTTGAAATTAGGACCTCAAAGAGATATTTGCACTCTCTCATATTTATTGAAAAACCTTATATGTCCATTGATAGATGGGTAAAGAAAATGTGGCATATATGTACAATGAAAAATTATTCAGTGCTAAAAAAGATGGATATCTTGTCACATACAACATTATGGAAGAAACTGGAGGACATTATTCTAAGTGAAATGAGCCAGTCACAGAGGGTCAAATGCTGTTTGACTCCACATATACAAAGTAGCTAAAATAGACTCATATTCCCAAAGTAGAATGGTGGTTTCCAGGGCTAGGATAATGATATATGTGTCCCATTTTGACCCACAATCTCTAGCATTCAATGTCGAATTGACTTTTTTATTACTATCTTTAACAATAAAAGTCATATTTTCTACCATCAGAAATTTTTTTTTTGCTAAATTTATTTTTCCGTATTTTCTGGTTCATCAAAACATATTTAAAGTACATTTTGCAATACTTTTTTATGCCAAAGAATTGCAAATTGCCCTTTTTCTTAGAAATAATGTGGATTTTATGCCAACACCATTCTAAACAATGGGGGTGGTTTGAGGTGAGGAGACAGAAAGAATTAGAGATTTTTTTTTTTTTAGACAGAGAAATCTAAGGCCATTTCCCAACATGTGTTCAAACTGAGTTTCTCAAAGAGAACTATATTAAATACACCCAATACAACTAATTATTAATAGCTAAACATTCAGGAGTTTTTGAGTTGATGTTGGCCAAATGACATAGTCTAACAAGGTATATATCAATAACACTTTTTGAGAAATTAGTATGGGACAGTGCCAATTACAAAAACTACTTTTACGACATTTTAAAAAGACAGGACATTCTTCTCCTGATGGGAAACACTTCTCTCATCAATATCACATAAACAGACTTTTTAAATGTAAACTTTATACATAGGATAATCAAAGGAAAGGAAATAAAACTATTCATATCCAACCATCTCAAGACAAAAAAATGTTATTATATAAATACATTTTCTCCATCAAATTTTTAGTATGCTTTCATGTCAGCAAATATATATTATAATATTAAAAACCTGAAAATTATTTTACATGTTAACTATGAGATTGTATTTTGAATATTGCAATTTTCATTTTACTTTTAATTTTTTTTTTGTACAAGATGCTGTGACAAAAGCCTGTATATTTGTTTTTGAATACTTGTTCTTTCCTCTCATTTCAATCCCCCACATCATCTAACCCATTTTTAAAATGAAGATGGCTTAGCTAAAGTACTTATTTGGCATAAGAATATCAGCCTATTGAAGAGAAATTATTTTATTAAATAATTCTCGAGTAGCTAATCTAAGTAAAGCTCTGTTTAGGTTGCTGGTGATAGTCCAGTGAAGCTTATACATAGAGTTCTCTATTCAAAACTAACATTCTAGTAGCAGTAAGATTTGTAAAAGGCAATGAACATACTTTACTATGTTGTCTCTTACTTCTGAGGATGTTTCCAGAAGCCAGGTAGAAATATATTTTATTAAAAAGTAAAATATAAAAACAACAACAACAACAAAAAACACTTCTGGAGTTGCTGAATGCAAAATTCGGCAGAGTATTTTAACATTTATTCTTTCAAGAGGGAGAAAGGTGAAGGTTTCCTTCTCTTTCCCTAAAGAATAAGGTTAAATGAACCATTTACAGGTTCACAAAAACTCATTTTATTTACCCAGAGGTTCCTATGGAACCTATCATCTGAGTATCACTATAAAACATCCTGGCAGCTGAATAATCATAGCAATAATATTTGCTGTATTTTATTTCACATGCCAAAATCACTTGATTATGCATCTCTAGGGGTGTGTTAGTTAGATTTAATAAGCAAGATGGCAAACGTTATAGCTACTAGCCACATATGATAGCAAAAATGCCATGCAAGAGCAAAGTCTTAACAGGTATTTTGTGAAGGAGAGAGCATCACACAGTGCAAGGGACTGTTGCTTATTGTGTACCTATTACGTGTTAATTGCAGTGCTGAGCATTTTTACATACTTATTCTCTCTATTTTTCAATAGTAGCCCTGTAACCTTAGGTTCTTTTCTAATATATAGATGAAGAACAAGTAGAGGTAAATTGAAGTAGCTGCATTCTGATGACCAATGAACAACTGAAGCAGGGTTTGAATACACATCATTTAGTTCTGAATCTAGCATTCTGTTTCTTCAAAGTTGGAATAGGAGCCTCATAATAGGAGATATTAAAGCAGTGACTGGGAGACCACACGTGGTGATTTTTATTGAAGAGATTAAAGCATTTGTTGGGGGATAAGATGGATGAACTTCAAATCTGGTCTAATCTTAAGATTTCCTATTTTTGTAAAAAAATCTTAACTTCCCTTGCCACAAATACTTACACTATGATCATGGACCTGTGTTTCCAATTGTTACTATGACAATGATGCACTAATCTTAGGCTTGAAAGAGCAACCTGTATTCGAACTTATCAAAACGTTGACACCCAGTATCTGTCTCTGGGCCTCTTGGCTTTGTTTACATAAAAAGTCTAATTTCTTTGTCAACCATGACTGTTTCCTTTATGCTATCCTCTTCTTTTCAGCCTACCATTCATTAGAGTTATTTATGCTCTTCTCTTATTTATTTTCTACACTGTTACCCATTAAGCAAAAGCATAGTGTCTGATCTCTTATCCAAGTGCCTAGCTTGACATGTAGCATTATCATTTAAGGAATAAATTGGGCAAATAGGTAAGAAAGGAGTGACAGGGCCAGTGCTCCTAGAGAGTGTCTCAAGGCAAAAGAAGCAGTGTGTAGAGAAGCACGGATACCTTTGAATGAGAAAGTATGCCTGGTATAAAGAATTAAAAGACTTTTAGTATGTTTGTAGCAGAGAGTGTTTATGGAAGGCAGTGAGATCATAGAGATAGATGGCCATGTTTTTTTAAAAATAGAATCACTTGAAATTCTCTTGAGGACAATGAGGAACTTCTTACTGAAGGGTATTAAGCTACACAGTGGCAAAGTCAAGTTGGTGCTTAATATGATCACTCTGACTACTATGCAGAGTAGAAGGGCATAGCTGTGAGTACAAGAACCAGTTAGGAGGTGAGTGGTAAGGAAGGCTTAACTTCTGCAAGATTCAGTGGAAGTGTTGGGTGGGGGAAAAGTTGAAGAGGTAACCTTACTAGGATTCTGGGAATAGTAGGGCACAAGGGATGAAGGTTAATGGTGTGTCAAGAATAACTTCCTAGTTTCTGGTTAAGTGGTTTGCGAATGGTCCTAACTGTTCATAAGGACAGGAAGTAGAGGAGGAGGAAGACAAACTCAGTTTCATGCCTTCAAATTAGAGCTGTCTAGTAAACAGTAGACTATGAAGTTATGGAACTAATAATAATAAAGAAAAACAGGGTGAGGAATTTAGACTTGAAATGATATGACGGTTACGGGGGTTCATTAAATTTAATTTGGATTGAGATATTTAAAACTTTCCTGTAATATAACTGAGTATATAAACACTGCAAGAGGTCATCCCTGGATGAACTGGAAAATCAGCTATCTCTGAAGCTATAGTTGAGTTACCAACTACAGTTCCATTGTCCTAAAATGCCTTATGAAATAAGACATTTATTTCTATTCAGGTCTGCAAGACTAATTAAAATGTCATATCTGCATACTCTAGACTAGTATCATGTTGATTCATTGTGGTGATATAGGTTATCTCCAAGGAAACATGTTTATATTTATTAAATGCAATGTATTTGAGAGATAAAATTTGTTCAAGGCAGATGAAACATCAGTAGGGAAAAAATAATAAACTCATAATAGCGGCTCAATGAATGAATGAATGAATAACACTTTACATACAATTAACTTGAGTTACAATAAAAGTGAAGTTAAAGATAACAAAGTTTCTAGAAAAATTTGAACAGAACAAAGATGTAGGATGGAGATGGAGATTTATAGATTGGATAATCTGACTTTTTTTTTCCCAGAGAGATCAATTACTCTTTAACATCGAACATAAAACAGAACATAAAATCTGATTGAAAAAAGAAAAGGACTTTAAAAAGTTTAACCCACAAAATCAAAAATATCATAAATTCACTATGGTATACAAGGGGTAAATAGAAAGGTAAATAATATTAGTACATTCATCAAAGAAGAGAGAGAAGAGAAAATTGGGAACACATGTCATAATAGATCATACACATCCAATGATACAGAAATAAAATTGGAGGAAGGCCAAGAGAGGTTTTTATAAAACTCCAAAGATGTACAAAATAGCTGAAGAATTCCAGGTTCCATGACCAGTGCAGACCGGAAATTCAAAATCATTCAGGAAACCTACCTACCCTTGTATTGCCCCTTTCCTCTCCAGCATCAACAGAAAGCCCCTACTTAGAATATCTTGGCTTCTAAAACTATGAGCCAAGAATATTACAAAGACAAAGGATATTTGGTGAGCAATGGGTGCAGGAAGCTACTTTGACAAGTGGTGTTGAGCTGGGCCCCACAGGGGTGAGATTGGAAATGGTAGTTTATGTTGGCAAATTTGTATCTTAAGCTCTTTGTGTGTTGGATGTCAATGTGATAGAGTAATGTAAAAAAAACCATATACCTTGGCAGGCCCCAAGTATTTTGTATTCCCCTTAAAGCCAAAAGCTTCTGTAAACACACACACACACACACGCACGCACACACACATGCCTACGCTATTTACATATCACCGTGAACTATTTTGGTTCCTCCTCTCTCCTCTCTCTTCCTCTTGTGTTAAGTCCATAAAAGAACACTTAAGTATGTGATTCTTTGGAATTTGGATAGTGCGGTCAATAGAAACCACTGTTTTAAATTCTCTGGAAACATGGGTCATACATACTATATTTAAATAAATTTAAGAGTCATCAGGTGGCTCGATTTTTCCACCAATATTTTCACCTTGTGTTGAGAGATTCACATACATGCCCTTCTGAACTTTCTGTAAGCAAATGCATCATAATTCCTATACTCTGACCTACACACTATGATGTCAGAGGCCCATGATTTTTTTTTTTGTGAGAGAATTTTCCATGTGGGTTGAAAAAAAGTAAAAGGGAAGAGAGCAGGGCAAGAAGTGGTCACTCAGTTGCTCAGCAGGGATGGTGTAAGTTGAGACATGGTTTTTAAATTATCACTGGGGTATAGGTCCAGCTTTACCAGCAATGTTGACAGCCAGAAGTGAGGGCTGGAGTAGAGGCTTGGTGGCTAAGCTGAATCCTAAAAATTCATCGGGGACAGCATTCAGGATGTGACCATCCTTGACGTTGAGCATGTTGGTTTCTTCTATTTCAAAACATCAGCAAAATATATTTTGTACTTGAGAAGAACCAACACATGAGAATTGAACTGCCCTTTTCGCCCCTTCCAGGATTCAGCTACCCAAAGACTGCAGCTACGTGTGCTCTTCACAAGGTCCCAAGGGACAAGGGTTTTATGAGTCAAACCTCAGGTCACTCCCTTGTCACCACAGAAGAAAGTGAACACTCTGGCCTCCAATTCAGGAGTTTTTAAGGTTCTATTTGCGGTTCAGCTGCTGAATCATCACCACCTTGGGCCTTGTTAGTTTACCTTCTTGTGATCAAATCTATAATCCTTGGTAAAAAGAACTGCATGGGACCTAGTTCTTATCTCTTGGCTAAAGAGATAAGGCAGAATGTTTTTCAAATACTCTGTCTACCCACTTCTATATATGTAAATAACTTGAAGTATAGCACTTCTTTTAAATACATATTTTTCTTAGGAAATACTGTAATAGAAGAATACTTTTAAAAATAATTTGCGTAGGTTAAAAAAAAAAACACATGTGCCTAATGTGAGAAACACTTCTTTAGAAAAATATAAAGTCAGTCTCCTTTTTACTTAAATTTCAATCATGGGAGCAAAGGTAAACACATTATTTCCAACAAGATTTTACGTAGTTCCAAATGCTAAGCTAGGGTTAAATGGGGTTAAGTGTGAAGGGAGCTACTTCCATTAGTTCTCTTTGCTGTCACTTGCTAGCCATATGGCACAGAACTGACTATTTGGAACCTTTGGGACATAAGTAGTTCATCTATAAATGGAGTTACACCCATTTTGTGATTTATTATTTTAAGGTATAAACATTATGTCATGCTGTTTTATCTTCTATGACTGTCAGCATCACATAGTTACATCCAAATCTCCAAATTATTTAAATTGTAACTTATTTGTGTAATCATTGAGTTGGAAATAACCTATCCTATACAATAGTCTTATCATCTCTGAATGTCAAATGATAGGAGCTTACCACCTCCCTAAGAAATTTGGTTTATCTATCTGTCCTTCCAGCCAGTCATTTACTTATTAAACATTTATTAGGTACATATTACATGCCAGGGACTGTTCTTGGTGCTGAGGAGGTATCTATGAGCAGTAGACATAGATTGTTACCCACTTGACACTTATATTCTAGAAAAAAAGCCCAAGTAAAACACATAACATATGTCAAAAAAGATTAAGGAGAACAAATAAAACAGGAAAGGAAGACAAGAATTGTTGGAGGTTTGGGAGGTAAATGGCCAGAAAGGGTCAAATTGAAATGATGCCTTTTTGTTAATAATGGAAGGGAGCTACCCAACTATTGGAGGAAGGTGAGAGGATGATTGATGTGTTGAGGATAATGTGATTGATATAAAGAGAGAAAAAGAAGGGTATTGAGATAGACAACGGCAGTGGGCAGAGCCTATAGGGCCCTATTGGCCACAATTTGTACACTGGCTTTAACACTCATTGAGAGGTCACCTTTAGAAGATTTTGAGTAAGGACTTTCATGACATAAGTTTAAAAAGACTATCTTACCTGCTATGTTGAGAACATTTTGAAGGGAACAAGGGTAGAGGCAGGTTAAACAGATCATGGGCTATTAAAATAATACAGGTGAAAGGATATGGAAGCTTGGACCAAGGAGACAGCAGTGGAAGTGGTAAGAAGTAATCTCATCATAGATATACTTTAAATGATAAGCCAAGAGGATTGATAGATTTGAGAGTAAGAGAGCAAAAGAGCAAGATCATAAGGTTATACATATTTTGGCCTTTGGAAAGAAAAAGATGGCATTTTCATGATCTACAGTATAGAAAATTATGAGTGGGGTGGGTTTGGTGCAGGTATGGCAGGGAAATATTAGGAGAACAATTATAGACTTTTAGTTTTAAATACCAAATGAGACATCTATGTGGAGACATTGGGTTTATAGCTGGTTATAAAAATCTGGGATTCAGGAGTTAAATCACCAGGCTACAGGTAAAATCTGGGAGTTATCACAGAGATGGCATTTTAAAAACCTGGAATGAGACAGGTTTAACCAGTGAGTGAGAACAGATAAAGAGAAATCATCCCAGATTTGAGTCCTAGGCATTCAATATTTAGAAATAGAAGTGATTAGAAAGATTCCTCCAAAGAGAGTAAGGAGTGGCCAGAGAAGAAGGAAGAAAAGCAGGTGAATGAAATGTGTAGGTTGACAATAAAGTATTTCAGAGAGGAAGGAGATCAGCACTATCAAACGTTGCTGATAAATCAGGCAAGATGAGGACTGAAGATTGACCATTGGAGTGAGCAACATAGCAATCATTGATCACTTTGATAAGCTTTAGCAGGAGGTTTTGGTGGAGTAATGTGGGTAAAAGTTTGACTGATGTGGATTCAAGAGAGAGTGGGAAAAGAGAAATTGAAAAAATTTTCAACTTTTTCCATAAAGGGAATGAGACAAATGTGGTAAGTGATGGAAGGAAAAATAAGGCCAAACATTTTTTTGGTTAGTGAGGGAAATAACAACAATTTTGCATGCTCAGTGGAAAGATCCTGGAGAGAGGGCAAATTAAGGATGCATGAGAAAGGAGGGGAGAATTCCCTGAGAAATGACTAGATGAGAGAGAGAAGATGAGGTCTAATGAGAAGGTAGAATCTTGGTCTTGGTTAAGAAATCTGAACACAACTAGTCTACAGTAGGTCAGAAAACAGATTATTAGGATAGATGGAGGGAGGTCAGTAGATGTGAAGTTGGGAGCTTGTTAATATTATTACCTCTTGATTGGTTCCCATTTCTTGGTGAAATATCAAGCAAGGCTTCCAGCTGAGAGTGAGGATGGGGGAAGAGGTTCTGGATTATTTCAGAAGAGGGAATAAAATGAGATATGGAGAATTTTTTGTGTTGACTCAAAATCTGTCACTCAAAGTGCCACTCAGTGGTTTTCACATTTATCTAAATAGGCACTTTTCAAATATCTGGATAGGGCTATGATGAACCTCATGAATCATCTGTTCTCCATGGTTAAATCTTTTCCAGCAACTGTCCCTTGTAACAAAATTTTGGGACTTCTAATGATCTTATTTAGTCAGTCTTCTTTGGGGCTCTAGATGGTCAATATTTCTCTTAAAATAAGATGTTCAGAATTAAAGTCAATGCTCTTAGTGTGGTCCAACAACAAAAATGCCTGGACATCCTATTACACCAGGTAGGTGACATTTACTTTGGAAATGTGACTTTGATTTTAGGCTTCTCATTCAACAAATTTATACCTAAATCTAAAGAACCATCCCAACATCATACCGCTGACTGATTCAGATTAAATTCAGTCTCACACAAAGTCTTTTAAAATCCTTTGTTTGTTGCAGATTAACATTCTAGTTTGTCAAGGTCACATTAAATGTTGTTTAAGTCCTAGGGGCAAAAACAAACAAACAAACAAACAAACAAACAACAAAAAAATTGGCACTGGGTATCTAGCAAGTGTCAAACACTGGGGTAAGTTTTTAAATTCGCTAACTGAATTCTCTACACACTGCCTGAGAGAGAGTTGGTGCCCATTTTGCAGATGAAGAAATTGAAGTATTGAGAGATGAAGTTATTTGTCAAGTGGCACAGAGTTAAGGTACAGAACCGGATTCAAAGTAAGGAATTTAAAGCACCAGTACCTCAGTTTTATTGCTCTATAGCCAAGAAACAATGTTTTTAGAAATCTAATGGATAAGCGCAAAGTTGAATTCAAGTTTCTTGATTCTGAGAGCTCCTTCTGAAAACTTAGACCCTTTCTTAGGTCTCCTAGCTTGCCATTGTCTCAAAGATGGCTAGACGTATAACTTTTATATATCACCTCTCATGTTGAATCCTTAAATGCTCATGTTCTAACACTCATTTCTAAAATATTAGTCACTTCCAGGTTTTATGCTTTCTTCAGATTTAAACAGCATCTAACCTAAATGGACAGGCATAAGAGAGGGTTGAGACACCTGCTGAAAACTTAAAAAGCTATCCCATATGTATCAGCTTTATACATATCACATTT
The DNA here is from genome assembly GCA_028627145.1 of Eidolon dupreanum. NCBI lineage: Eukaryota > Metazoa > Chordata > Mammalia > Chiroptera > Pteropodidae > Eidolon > Eidolon dupreanum. Next base: position 149,350,652 of record CM053509.1, on the reverse strand, counting down.
TATTATCTTTTTACTTTTATATTTGATGATATTCTTTTTTTCCTATAATGACCATTCATATTTAATTATAATGGAAATCTCTCTCACCTCCTTGTCCTCATCATACACATGCATTTTTAATATAGTTTCTAGAATAAACAACATGTTTCAAAGGCAATTCTTTGTTCCAAAGACTATGACACCCTTAACAAATTTTCCCAACTTTTAAGACTCATCTGGAATTCTCAACTGTCCAGTGATTTAACTTGTCAGATTGCTGGAATCAAGTCACTCATACATATTTCCCCTTAACCTCCAACTGGCAGCCATAACTGCCTCCTTTGCAAAGAATGACACTTCTGCTTGACACTCCAAACTGTCTGCTCACCGTTTGTGCACAGCTGTGGCAGCTGAAAGCATCTGGCATGCAACATATGGAATTTAATTTCCTGATATTTACATAGATTGAAATTGTTTTTGCTCCAGACTTCAGATGATCTTTTGCACCAGACCTTAAGGCAAAAAGTTTTCAGACAATTTCATGCCCACCTCCTATACTCCCCTGCTGCAACGCATTCAGTGATCAAGATGAGAATTAGAATGTAAAGTCTGCCAGTGCTTCGGCATGTTGAAAGATTAAAAATCCTTCACTTATTGACTTTGCTGGGTTGGTGGTTTATATAGTTCTATTTTCAACCAGGAAACTCAGGATTTTAAAATATGTGTTCTTTTGGAATTTTTTTTAATAAAATTTAAATTTTAGAAGTTCAGATTTACAGAAAAATTGTGAAAATAGTAGAGTTGCTATGTACACCACATCCAGTTTTCCCTGTTATTAATACCTTATATTGATATAGTACATTGGTTATAAGTGATGAACCAATATTGATACTATTTTTAACTAAAGTTCATACTTTATTCCAATTCCCTTAGTTTTTACCTAATGTGCTTTTTCTGTTTCAGAATCCCACCCAGGATGCTGTAATACATTTAGTCATCCTGTCTCCTTTTGTCTCCTCCTGGCTGTGACAATTTCTCAGACTCTCCTTGTTTTAGATGACCTTGAGAGTTTTGAGGAGTACAGGTTTGGCATTTTGTAGAATGTCCTTCAAATGGGCTTTGTCTAAGGTTTTTTCTTATGATTAGACTGGGGTTATGTATTCTGGGGAGGAAAATCACAAAGGTAAAGTACCTTTTTAATACTTTTACATTAAGGGTGTATATTGTCAGCATGACGTATCACTATTGATATTAACCTTGATCACCTGGCTAAGATATGATTTATCAGGTTTCTCATTGTTACCCTTTTTTCCATACTGTACTCACTGGAAAGAAGTCACTCGGTATAGTCTTCCTCCTTGAGAATAGAGTAATCTACATAAATTACTTGAAATTCTTCTGTATGGGAGGTTTTCTCTTCTCTCTAATTTATTTATTTAGTCAATCATTTATTTACATCAGCATGGACCCATGGACATTTACTTTATGCTTAAGGTTATAATCCAGTGCCACTCTATTTATTTTGTTTTGCAAATTTTTCCAGCTTTGGCCACCAGGAGCTCTTTCAGTTGGCTCCTGTGTCTCTTTGGCATATTTGCATAATTGTGGGATTTATTTGTTTGCTGTTTTTGGGGTGCTTCCTTTCTTTCTGGCACTCTAAAATGTTCTGAACTCATCTTGTATATTTCCTGCCCCTATTCTAGAATCAGTCATTTTTTTCCCCTTGGGATTTTGATATGACATGAATAGTTCTAAGAAGAAAGTTTTTACTGGATAAGAACATTTTTTTCCCCTTGTAATCATGGATAATAAAACTTGGGCCAAGGAAAGGCAATTAGCAAGAGACAGGACACATTATTATGATTTCAATTGCCGAATATTGAAAACCTCATGCATTCGTTCATCAAATATTTGTTAAACACTACTGTGTTCTATACAAAGAAATAATTAGATATTGAGGATACAGTGGTTTATGAGGGTTGGTTCCTATCTCACAGTTTAATGAAGGAGGCAACTCAATGAGCAGGCAACACTGATACACTGAGTAAGAGCTGTGGTGGATGTATATAATCCCAGGATTAGAGAGGAGTGTAGGAGAGAGTCATCTAATCCAGGTTAAGAAGATTTTCTTGGAGACAAATTTGATGAATGAATTGAGAATTTCACATTTAATGTAATTCTTTTAAGCCTCTGATCCAATAAAGTTTGAGGTTTCTCTAAAGTATATGTCCTCATGGATCTTCTCTCTTGTAATCTGAATGGTTGCTTTGTTTCCAGAGTTACAATCAGAAGAATATACACCTTACCACCACCTCATCATGAATAAAGAGACAGAGCTCTTTAGTCTTTCTCAGGAAGGGGCTATATTAATGACTGGACTGATGATTGGCTCCTGAGGTCTCTGAATCTTAGAGATGCAGAATCTCTTAAACCTTTAAGTGGCTTCTGCATATGAGTAGTGGTTAAAGTTAAGGACTGCAAATATGTTTCCCTATCATTCAATGTCTAAAAGCAAAGTTGTTTTGATATATGTTTAGGTAGCTTGTATTTTCCAAAGATGGTTGCAACATTCTCTCCCATTCACAAATTCCTCTCACAATGTAACCCTGACATTGCTCTGATTGAGTGGTGGGAGGGTCTATCTTGTTCTTCCCTTGAATTTGAGTAGACTCGTCCCTGTGACAGAAGTGACATATGTAACTTCCATGGCTAGGTCACAGAAGGCTTGCTCCCTATCTTCTACTTAGTTCTCCTCTGAGATATTTACTCTTGGCATTCAGCTACCATGCTGTGAGGAAGCCTATGTGAAGAGAGCACATGGAAAGTCCATGTATAGGGCTTGTGCCTGACAGCCCATTTGAGATCTTGGCTGAAAACGGCCTCAAAGGCAAGACATATGAATGAATATGTCTCCAGATTTTCCCAGCCTCTACCTATCAAGTGATCTCTGTCTGGCTTATGAGTCTGCTCAGCTCATGCTCCAGACATCACAGAGCAGAAAGAGATCATTCTCCCTTTGCCCTGCCCCGCAGAATTCATGAGTATAATAAAATTTTTGTTTTATGCCACCATTTTTGTATGAGGTAATGTGGGGGAGGAGGTTGTTGTTATACAGTAATAGTAACTGAAATAGAAAGTCACCTTTTCAGCACTCCATGCAAGTGACCCTTGACAGGAGAGCTAATCTTGACATGTAGAAAAGCCTAGCACTCTCTTAGAAGCCCTTCTGCTGCCTGTTCTTTTCAGTTTGTCAATTTATTGTTACTTGTTCAAATGTCCATTCCCTCTCCTTAGTCATATACAAGAGCAGGAGATTGTGTTTCCTCATTCATTTCTATACCCTCAGTATCTAATATAGTCCTGGCAACTTAGCAGGCACTCATTAAATGTTGGATGAATGAATGGTTGCAAAGAATCATGGTTGGATGAATACGATTGTCTTTTTCTAGTGTTCCTGGAGATATAGTAAAACAAAATCTGTTTATAACTGAGTAAAGTAGAAAATGTATGCTTTTTTTTTTTTTAGCTAGATTATATTGTGAATAGATAATATTCTGACATTCTTTGCTTATCTGAGAATTTCAGGTTGCTTTGTTTGTCTATTACTGTACAACAATTTATCTCCCAAACTTAGTGGTTTAAAAATATTTTATTTAATTATGACTCTGGATTTGGTTTCACTGAATGAGTCTTTGCTTCACTTGGTATTGGTTGGGGTTGGTCCAAAATGGCCTCACTCGCGCAGCTGGCAGTTGGTGTTGGCTGTTGGCTGTTGGCTGGAAGCTTATCTGGGGCTATTAGCCAAGTGTCATGGTTCTACTCCATGCGAGTTTCCATATGTGGCCAGTTAGTCTTTTTCATAGCAATTAAACAGCATCAATTCTGCCACATTTTATTGGTTAAATCAAATCAAAGAGCCAGTTCAGATTTAAATGGAGGGAAATGAGTGTTGCCTTTTAATGAAAAAATGGCAAGGTTACATTACAAGACAGAATTTGAGGTTGGAGATATTGTTGGAGCCAGAGATAATTTGATTGATTGATTACATATTAATTTACTTGCTTGTGACCTGTCTATTTGGATTATTGTTTCAATTCCCGGAAATTTTCATTTCATTATGCACAAAAGCATCATGTATCACACCAAATACTTTGAGTACAGCATTAAATTTCAAGTCAGGAGAAAGCAGTTTGAATTCTAGATTTATCATGTAACCTGGGTAACCATTTTGTCTATTGGTTTATTATTTAACTTCCTGAAGAAAATGATCTAATTTATAAAATAATAATAGTCAATATCTTATCAGATATCCCAATTGTCTTAAAAATAAAATAAGTCAACTATCACAAAAAAGCTTTGAACTCTCTGATGCACTGTACCATAATAACAGTTCCTGTATGTTCTAGGCATTTTATATGTTCTGCACCGTGACATACACAACGCATATATTAACTCTTTTAATCTTCACAACCTGAAACTTCAGAATTAGTAGTTTCACTTTACAGAGGCAGAGTTAAGTAACCAATGCAAGGTCAAACAGCTGGTAATTGGTGATCTTAGGCTTTCAAAGTTGATAGTGACTCCAAAGATCATGGTCCAAAGGAAGGATAACCCCTTTCCTTCCAGCAACTCATGATTTTAGATAATATGTATACCAATAATATATTTGATAAGAGACATATCTATAATATATAAAGAGCTCTTGCAATTTAATAGTAAAAAGATCACACAATTAAAAGGGGGCAAAGAGCTAATAGACATTTCTCCAAAGAATCTATAAATAGCAAGTAAATAGATTCTCAACATCATTAACCATTAGGGAAACGCAAATAAAAACCATAATTAGTTAACACTTCACTCTCACTAAAGTGGTTAAAATAAAAGAGGTAGACAATAACAAAAGTTGACAAGAAATTAGAGCCTGTATATATTGCTGGTATGAATAGAAAATGGAGCTGCTGTTTTCAAAAACAGTGTGGCAAGATTCTCAGGAAGTTAAACAGAGTTACCATATGACCTAGCAATTCCCTTTCTGGGTATTTATGCAAGAAAAAATAACAATATGTAACTACAAAAAACTTGTACACAAACTTTCATAGCAATATTATTCATGGTAGCCAAAAACTGGAAACAACTCAATGTCCATTAACTGGTGAATTGATAAAAGGTGATATATCTACACAATGCAACATTATTCAGCCATTAAAAATGAATGAAGTACTGATACATGCTGCAATATGAATGAACCTCGAAAACATTATGTGAATGAAAGAAGCCAGTCACAAAAAAACACATATTGTATGGTTCTATCTTAATGAGACCTCTAGAACAGGCTAATCTGTAGAGACAGAATCTAAAATAGTGGTTGGGGGAAAATAGGCAGTAACTGCTAATAGGCACAGGGTTTCTTTTTAGGATGATGAAAATGTTCTAAAATTGCTGGTGATGATGGTTCAAAAACTCTGTGAATATACTAAAAACCATTGAATTTTACACTTTAAATGGGTGAATTGTATATGGATTATATATCAATACCCTATTAAAAATAATACTAGTAGAAATGTATATCATTAACTATGTGTCAGGTACTCTTCTAAGCTCTTAATAGATGGTAAATTATTTAATCTTCACTATAACCCTGTGAGGTAGCAGTATTATTATTTTCTCTTTAAAGATATAGAGAAAGAAGGAGAGATTAGATAATTTGCCCAAGGGAAGGATTGGGGCCGAGATTCCAATCTTGATAGACTGATGGCTGAATGTCCAAGCTTAATCACTATGCTATATGACTTCTTATCAATTATAAAATATGTGTAACTTCTCTGTTTTTCCCTTCTTCCCTTCTTTAATTCTGCTTTGGTTGTATATTTCCTCCTGCCAAATGATTCGTGACTGGAATCTTTATTTAGGTGTCAATGTTATTCTAAAAAATCTGTCATAAGTACTCATGTGTGCTGCCCCCTTTCCTAAAAAAAAGTTTGGGTAACTGTAAACTAATATCTTTTTTGGGGAAAGTTAGACTATTCTTTCTAAATTTATTTTCAGGAATCCAGACAATATTGTAGGATGGGAGGAGGCAAGGGTGAAGGTAATATAATTGTGTGGTTTAAAAGGGAAAGTGTTCATGTCATATGCATATGATCCAGAATCTGAAACATGGCTTCATCTTTGCTAGCTGCATAACCTTGGACTAGTTAATTTATTTCTCTGAGCCTCAGTTCCTTCACCTTTAAATTGGGAATGAAGACAATACCTATGGGTATTTCTGTGATGGCATTGCTGTGGAAATTAATAGTGTAAAGTGCTTGGAGTGCTGCCCATGCTTAGTAAACAGGAGCCATCCTCCTCATTCACGCTTGAGTCCACCAGCATCCCAGCTTTTCTAGCACTGTTAGCAGAGTAGACTGGCAGACAAAAGTCCTCCCCAAGCCCAGAAAGCTCTCTTTTCATCAAGCCTGGGAAGTTCTGTCCTCTCCAAATGGCCAACTTAAACCAGATTGAAAACCTGGGGCAAAAACATGCTATGACTGGGGAGAGAGTGCATGACGGGAGTTGGCTAGGTCTCTCAGCTTCTCTAGAGAAATCAAAGCGGTTAAGATGTTTAAATCCTCAGCCAGAATCCCTGATTTAATTTGCTTTTATAGTTCCAGGGATTGCCTTGTTGTGGTTTCCCTATATCACATACAGAGCTGGCCTCTCCCCCCTGTGGAGAGGGAAGCCAGTCAGTGTAAACGTGCTGGCAAAGCATTCAGTCTCAAAGACTCTTTTCCACATGCTGCCTCTTCTACATGGAGGCCCAGATATAAGGACCAGAGGCAGGACATGGGCTGAATAGGGGGAGCATTCTGCGGTCCCAGAAGTATTCTCAGCTTTGGTTTACATCATGACTCCATAGTCTTGCTGTACAATGTTAACCAAGTCTCCTGCCTGGGCCTCCATTTATCCACATGTAACATGGAAATAATCCATACTTTTTAGGATTGATGTAAGAATGTAGAAGCTGATGAATGGCACCTAATGAATGTTCAGTAGAAGTCCACCAGGAAATAGAAGTAGATAAATAGCATGCACAGGGTGTTGGATGAGATCTGCCAATGTCAGTTTTACCACTCTGGGCAAAAAAGAATTGAGTGAGCAGAAGGAAGATATTTCTTTTTTTCCTGGTCTGAACAGACATCCCATAAACGTTCATGAGATGTCCTATTCATTCTACACTTAGCTCTAGAATCCCAGAATATCAGCAAAGGAAGGAAGAGTAGGAATGGTATAGCACTACCCACTCACTTAACAACGAGGGAGACTGAGGCTCAGAGAGGGAACTTGATCTCCTGAAGGACACATAGCGAGTGAGTTGCAGAGCCTGGACTCAAATATTGTGTTTTTTTTTTTCTTCCACAATATAAAATTGTTTCTGGAAAGTTATCTGGGACAAATTCAATGAGAGGCATGATTGCAGTGGCTATTAAGACAAGAAGTGTCTGGACAAAAAGGATTCCTTTATTTGGCCCAAGGAACTGTGAAGCTGGGGCAGAGGCAGCCTGCAAGGGCCTCCTGGGCTGCACAGAGGGTTTAAGTTTTACCCTGAAGGCAGTGGGAAGCCATGTTTATTGAAATAAAAATGGCTTGTGGTCATAATTCTAGTTCATATCACTTTTGTGAACCACTTTCTGGCATGTAACATCTGGCACATAGTAGGGATTGAGAAGTCATTGCTTGGTGATCCTAGATTTTCAAATCTGAGTGCCAGCCTTCCTGGAGAAACTTTTAAAAGCCTCTGGAGTTTTCTCAAGTAGAAGAAATGTTGAAATCTATCAGTAATCATTCACTTGTCTAAGAATTCTTGAACATGGGAAAGTAAGTGCAGGAAAAGCCTTCAGCTGGCTTCCTTCGGAAATGACTTGACCCTGTTCACACACTGAGCAGGTAATAAGTAACCTTTCCGGATACCTAGTGTTTAGTACATGACCCTGCATAATGCTGGTTCCAGTGAGTGAAGTAAGTAGATGCTACATAAACAAAACTTAATAGTCAAAGAGATTCTCCACCTGGCATATGCTGCAGCCTCAACTTCTACTCTGAATGTACCTGTGTTCCACTGCTTTTCACCATCAGTTCAAGGACATCCAGTGGCAGGCTGATCTTTGGCCATTCTCACTATCTTTCTAACTTTGTAATGGATTTTTAAAAAAAGAATTAGGTTTATTAAGGCTGGGGGTTGAAAGAAATAATTAAACCTTGGAAATCTAAGAATGTAATAGGAATACCAAAAATGTGGATATATTACTTCTCCAAATGGGGAATCTGTTATTGAAAAGATTAACAGAGTTGAACTAAGACAGCACTAGCTAAAAATAGAAAAAGACCTTGAGCTGGCCTCATAAATGATGGTTTCATGATGGAAGGGGAAAGTGCTCAACATTCATTAGACTTTTTCCATGTACCAGGCACTAAGGGAGGTGTTTGCCTCTTGTAATCCTATTTGGTTATTATAACATCTATACAGCATGAGATTTATTATCACCATAATTTTGGTCCAAGGACTCAAGCTTCATAGAGACAAAGTTTCATGAAGATAAGAACTGTGTCTGTTTTCCTCACCACTATATGCCTGGCATTTAGTAAGTATGTTAAATGTCTTTCCCGTGGTCATAAAACTGGAAAATTATAATATAGGAAATTGAATGGTGGTCTATAAGTGTGTATGTGATGCTGTGTATATGTGTAGAAAGCCCTAGCTTGGATGACATCATCCATTTGTTAGTAAATTTTTAATAACTTTTCATTCTACAGGCCTTATTCTATTTGGTCCTTGTCAATATCTTTATCTTTGTCCCTGTCTCCTCTCTTTTTCATTTCCCAGCTTCTAGTTTTATTGATTTGATTTCTATACCTTCAATATGCCGAGCTTACTCTTGTTTTGATGTTGTTCCCCATGCCTAAAATAATCTTCCACTATCTTAGCACAACTATCTATTCTCATTTTTTCTGGTTTCAGCTTAAATGACATTTCTTCAGAGAGCCAACTCTGACAACCCAGTCTGTGCTTCCTACCCAGCCACTCGGTGGCACATCACTCAATTTTGCACGATATTTGTTTCTATCTGAAAATAACTCCTTATGTTTTTGTCCATTGTTTGTCAGGCTCCTATCAGAATGCTAGTTCCATGAGTGCAGGAAAATTGCCTCTTTTTTATTCACTGTTGTATTTACAGCATCCAGAACAATTACTGGCATGTAGTAGATGTTCAATAAATATCCATTTAATGAACAAATTAGAGAAAAAATAAATAAACAACTGCCTGTCACCTTCCAAATAAAGTTCCAAAACACCAGGCCTAACTATTTTTTATTGCTTTCTGCATTAGGTCCTTCTATAGTCTTCTGGCCCTTCTCCCCATCTCAGCCTTTTCTGTAGAGGCAGCAATTTGTTCAGTAAACATTCCCCTTCTTCTTCCCTTTGTCTCTGACTAGGGTACTGGTATTACCATGCTTCCCTTATCTCTTGTCCCAGCCATACTTGACTCTTTACAGTTTCTCAAATGCACCATACATTTCTGGGTATAAATAGATACTTTAAACCTTTGTTCTTGCCATTCTGAACTCTCCCTGGACCATCCTGTCCATCTTTTCCACTTTATAAGTCCCACAGAACCTGCTTTTGCTCAGCACAAATATCCCCTTTCTAGGAAATCTTTTCTCATCTTCCAAAATGGTATATAGTCTCCTGGTGTTCCTTCAGCACCCGTTCTATATTCATATTGTAGCATTTATTCCACAACAGAATTTTACTGCCCTGTAATGTTCCTCTTGGAAATTGTTAACCAAGAAAAGAAAAAAAGTAAATTTTAACTCTATCTGAATCTCAGCTGGAGTATAAAGGTCAGTATGAGATGGCTGTTCATTGACCAGGTATGAACGAAAGAGTGGATGAACATGAAAGAATGAATTAATTGATTCTTAAGGAAACACACCTGTGAATGTCTAAGCCAGGATTCATTGGATCAGGTGGCCAACTGTCCTGGTGTACGTGGGATGGAGGGCTTCTGGAATGAGGAACTTTCATGTTACAGCTGGAAAAGTACTACATAAACATGAATGAGTTGGTTATTTTATACAAGCCCAACTTCTTGAGAATGACAGTGACAACATGGAGAGATCCATGCAGTGAGCTTTTTAGATTAGGTCAGGACTCAGGTAAAGGGTAGTAGGCAGGAGCACAGAACTACATAATAGACACAGGACCAAAACTGAAGTCTAGATGCAGAAACAGGGACTCAGGTCACAGTGATATTTCCTCCGATGAGTCCTGATATAGAATTGTTGAACTTCTGGAGTGATGTGAAATACAGAAGGGCAAAGTAAAGACAAGCGGGCCTGGGCATCACTTGCCTGCCTCTCCCTATCTCTGTGACACTGGGCAATGGTCTATGAAGCACATTATCTGTGAAGTACATTTCCCATTGCCCAATGCAGGCCATTACAGGATGTAGTTCTGTGGTGACACATAGAAACTACTCAATAAAGCACAATCCTCTTCACCAGGCTATGAACCAGATTGTCTCCAGACTCTGCAGTAGGGTTGTTAAACATGTAGGGTTAAGTAACTATTACATTTTTCCAACCATGAAATTAGCAAAGCTTCTGGTCTGATGAGCCATTGGTTTAATATATAACAAATATTCATGTGTAATGCGTGTGTCCGAACTCTAGTTTTATGACTTGTAGTGGTTCCCTTCTCATGGTAGTATGTCTGATGTGGTGAGGTTACAGAGATATCCCTCACTTCTCAACAATCAAACAAAAAATACCAATATCCACATAAAACATGTTATACTCGTTTGACTGTGCAATTCTTTTTCTAGGAATTTGTCCAAAGGAAATAACTAGAGAATGCATGTACAATGATGTTCATTTCAGCATTGTTTATTACAGCAAAAAATTAGAAACATCTGAAATGGATAACAATAGATATTTGGCTAAGTTAATTACGTTTCAGACATTCAATTGAATACCATGCAGACATCAAAAAATTGTGATCCTTAAAAGCATTTTATGAGTTGGAAACATGTTCAAGGCATATTGTTAAATGAGGAAAGCAGATAACAAAACAATATGTTCAATATGTTTCCAATTTTGTAAAATAAAAATTATGAAGGAAACAATAATAATATTAAATAATACAAGTAGTATCATCAGTGGTTGAGAACATAGGCTGTGGAGTTAGAATTCCTGGATTCGAATCTTAACCTAATACTTTCTTGCTGGGTGATTTTGGAAATTACTTTACCTCATTTGGTCTCATGAGTAAAATGGAGACAACATCAATGCCCACCTCAGGATTTTTCTGAAAATTAAATGATTTTTTATATGAGGCTTTAGAACAGAACTAGATTCAACAAAAAGTAAACATTATAGAAGTGTTGGCTACTTGTTTTATTTTTTTTAAGTGATGCCATTCATAAGTCAAATTTTAAAAAAGGTTAAACGAAAATACAAATCATATCTCTGTAAATTCATTCAGCTAATAATTGCTTGAACTGGGATTTGAACTTAAGCCTGTCTGGTTCCAGAATTTGAGCACCTACCCATAATGTAATTCAGGAAAAGAAGTATTGTCCATGATTGGCTCATGTTTGCAGGATGATGAATAATTTTTACTTTCTTCTTTGTGACTTTTTGAATTTTCCAATATTTTAACAATGAATTTATATTACCCTTATTACTTGAAAAATATTGTTATTTATATAGTGCATTTTAAGTTATTTAAAATGAAGCAAACTATTTCCTATTTGATTGCTGTTTATAACAGCTAGTTAGCCAATAACTTTATTTCTGTACCGTGACTATATAAAGAGTGAATTTTTTAGGATATGCCTCAAATAGTACAGGGTGTCACAGAAGAGAGGTCATAGACACCCTATAGGATTGGCACAGAATTCCAGAATTAGCATGAATTCCCCAATCAGACAGAACCAAGTTCAACTCTCAAAGCTACCAGCTACAAGTCCTTGGATACATTTCTTAACTGCTCAGAGTCTCAGTTTTCTCCTCTGTGAAACAGCATAATTAACCAATGTCACCCTAATAAATTTAATAAAAAAATAAATTTAAAAAAATCCTCATGGTGTCTTAAGGTGTAAGAGCTTTACGTAAAGAGGTCATCACTCTTCTGGGTATACAGGAGGTGCCTAACTATTGGTTATCATTAGATTACTGACTTTTCACTCAGAGTTACCGAATAATCCTGCACTGACAAGAAATTGAGTGAGTCTTAAATATAAGACGAATTCCTAAATATTAACCTTAAATACTGGCAATAAATGCAAAGCCCCTGACTTCTAGTTGGGTGGACTGACATTAGAAAGATCTCTGTGACCTATTTCCAGGTTGGAGGTAAATTTTGCCATTGTTGTTAAATATGTGTCCCCCTGTCCCCTCGTTAAAGGATAAATAAAACACCAAATGAAACAGCTTTTTATAAGATGTTAAAAATACATCAAGGATTAAATCCTGCCTGCTTGTTGCTGCTTTGGAAGTGGGCTTGAATGCATTCCTTACATCCAGATTGGATTCTCTAAACTTTATTCTTCAATACTGCCAGCATTTTTTTATTATTATTATTATTATTACTACTAGAACTTGCTCCGAGTCCAGAGCAATAGAAATTATCTCTGGCAATTCTGCAGTTCACCAGTCCTTAAATCTCAACAAGCATTCTGAATTTCAGACGGAATTGATTGGAAAATTGGCCTTATAATTCACAAGGGTTCAGATTTGAGATCAGTTAACACCAGACTTCTGGAAACGTTGGCTGCCCCCTTGGGCCAATGAGTGGTGAGGTTTTCTCCTTGAAAACAGAGCTGAAAGTCATTCCTTTCTTTCTCACTCCTAGTTATTACAGACTTTGCATCCTGAGAACTGCTCTGAGACGGGGAGCAGATGCTATCTCCTGCAGGCTTCACACAGAACGAGAAACTTGTTCATATAGAAGGGGATCTCAAGACCCACATTCTCAATTTATAGATGGTAAAGTTGAGCCCTAGAGAGAAGGCAGGATTTGCTGAAGTTAAATCAGGAGTTACAGAAGACTGCAATTCATGTCTCCTGAATCATTACTTCTCCATATCTCATTTATGAAAGTCTTTGATGTTACTCTAAATGCTGGGTCACCTATGGATCGACTAATCACACCACCTCTTAAATGTAGCTCAGATCTCAGTGGCATATACCCTATCTAATTAATCAATTGGAGAACAAGGTCCATTCACCAACTTTCAAATTGTGGCTTCCCCATAAGCTCTTTTGGTCCCTCACTGAGCCGCTTTGCCACGTAGAGCAAATACAGATGCTTTTTAGAAGTTGCGAGTCTGCTTTGGAATGTGTGTTCCTTGTTCCAGTTGGACTGCCCTTTGAATGTGGACCTATTAAAAATCAGAACACTGCTTTGCTGGAAGTGGGAGAAACATATGAGAAGACATATGCTGGCAGTGTTTCCTGTAATGCAGGCTCTGACCCATCCTATGTTTAGCCTTTTATAACTGGCATCTATTTAAACATGATGGTTGACAATCTGAGAGAGCCATCTATCTGGAATTGTGGATTCAAGCTATAAAAATTAGGCAGTGGGAGCTTCATCCAAACTGGACTTCTGACACACTTTGAGAAGCCATTTAATTGCATAATCGATAAGATTTCAAAGAAAGCTTTGAAGGTCACCAATATCACTGTGAGATGTAGTAAAATATGATGGAAAACCTGAGAGCTCTATGTCAAGAGTCCAATCGATAGCCACTGAGTTGTATCTGTGTCAAATTTAAGAACATGTGACATCTGTACCAGAAAACTGCAAAAGCAGTTATGCAAACCATCCAGCTGCTTCCCAGAACCCAAAAGTTCACTGAAGATCATCTGTAAAGAATACACAGAGGACAGCCAGTGAAGGGACTCAACAACACTACTCATAAAAGCTTGCAGACAAACAGATTTCCTTGTTGGCAAGCTGAGTCCCAAATGTTGCTTACAGCTGGGTAAATTTGACCTTCCAAAGTGTTTGCTCTTCTTTGTCACCCATTTTAAAAACAAAAGCTCCAACTCCAGTTTACAGGGAGAAAGTTTTAGCATGGCAGGTTTGGTTAAGTTATTTGGCTGTGGAGATAGAGAGCTTCAGTGGAACCCATTTCTGCTGCTTAATAACTGCATAACCTTGGGCAAACACAGGCTGCTTAATTTCTCTAAACCTTTGTTTCCTCATCTGTAAAATGGGGAAAATAATTGTGTCTACCTCATAAGGTGCAGTGAGGATTGAATGTATTAATCTATCTAAATTACTCAGCACAGTGCCT
>CM053509.1:149217367-149335831 GCA_028627145.1 Eidolon dupreanum | reverse complement strand
ATGGATGGACCTCGAGATAATCATGCTAAGCGAAATAAGCCAGACTGAAAAAGTTGAAAATCACATGATATCACTTATATGTGGGATATAAACCTAAAAGCAACAAATGAACAGGACTATCAGAAACTTAGGGACATGGACAATGGACTAGTGGTTATCAGAGGGTAGGGGGTGGGGGGAGGGGAGAGGTAGACAGAGTAAAGGGAGTCAAATATAGGGGGTTAGGGGGAGGGTGAAGTAGGTAAAGGGGATCAAATATATGGTAGCTGAAGGAAACTGGACTTTGGGTGGTAATCACACAATAGAATAAATAGATGTCAAACTATAATGTACACCTGAAAATTATATAATTGTATTAACCAATGTTATCCCAATAAACTTAATTTAAAAAAATACTGGGAGGGCATTCTAGTATATAGCTGGGACCACTGATACATTCAATAAACAGTTATACAATTAAAAAAAAAAAGACATAGTGATGACGAGCCTGGGCTATGGAAATAGAAAGACCTGAATGTGAATCCTGCCTCTAAGCTTACTCATTATATGGTCACAACAAATCACTTAACTTTTGCATGCATAAAATGGAGCTACTATGTAATCTCTATTGCACACAACTACAAGGAGAATGAAATGGGGTAAAGCAAATAAACAATTTAGTATCTGCACACAACTAGCATTCAACAGTGTTGGCTTTCATGATTAAATTAGATCACCTGCCTGGGTCTAGTCCTAGCTCTACCACCCACTGGTTTTGTGTTCCTGAGCAAGTTATTGAACCACTTTGTGTCTCACATGTGCCGTATATAAATTGGAATAATAAGAGTACCTGCCTCCTAAGGTAGTAACAATGATTAAGTTAGTAATATTTATAAAGCTCTTAGAAAACTGTCTGGCACACAGTTAAGGTTCAGCATTAGCTACTACAATTATTGTTGTGATTATTTTTGATAGAAGTAAGCACAAGATGTAAAAAAACAAAGAGGCACTTCACTAAAACTGTGGTGGGTGGGCAGGAAAAGCTCTCTAGAAAACAGAGAGCAAGTGGCATATTCCAGGTAGAGGGGCAGAGGGCAGGGGACAACAAAGGCATGAGAAGGAAGGAATAGCATTCTTAGATTTCCTTTACATTCGGTCTTCAGTGGAGACTGTGCCTCTCACATCTCCTGCTTTTGCTCATTATAGTTCATGGGTCCTGCAATTGGTTTGAAGGCAAATTCCAAGCTAGCAAGGGAGTGGAAGGGGGTAAGAGGAGAATGCAGTACCCCTTTTTGAAAAAGGGCTGTAACCATTTAGCCGATTATTTAACATTGTGGAATGCAGTAAGGTCAGAGACTGGCTCACCTTTCAATGTAGCTACAGTTTCAAGGAGCAATCTCTGAAATTGCTTGAAGTTATTTACACCAGTGAATGCATATGCATCAGGGCCTGGTTAAAGATTTAGAGGATAAGCTGGTTAATAGAATTAATTTGATATATCCGGTATAATTCAGTGAAACATGTGAGTGCCCTTCAGAGCTCAAAACTGTTGGGAGAGAAACAAATCCTTGTACCAGCCATTAAAGAAGGATTAGCTGACCTCCAGAAGGAGTAAGCCCATGACTTTCATTCTTTTCTAGATGTATGAAAAATGGGTGTCTTGATGAATGGCTATGCTATAAACAACTTATCAGAAATTTGGACTGTTGATTTTTTTTGGCTACTCCAGATTTACTCCACAGTCATAGCTTATCACTTTGCCCCATTTCTGAAGCAATAGAGGGCCAGGGCGCCATACACTCACCAAGGGCATTATCCTGTGTGAGATGGGTGGGTAGAAGGACACTACCCCCAACCTTCCATGAACAGGCTGAGTGGGGACCCTAGAGAGAACAATGGCTAGTTGCCTTGAGTTAAAATATGGGCTGGCCCAGTACCGAGGCTGCTGGTGGGAGTTGAGCGCAAGCCAACAGAAAGAATCTAGTATTTACTGCAGTTCACCACGACGTCAAAGTCCCTATATTTTGCAGTTGAAACACAACTTTGTAGGGACAAATATCTAGTTTTTTGAAGGTGATTCAAAACAGGAATAGATAATATTTTGCTAGGAGAAATAAAAGCTTCCTACTTCATTCCTGTTCATTTTGTAATGCCAAATTAGGGAGAACTGGCCCAGAAATAGGGAAAAAAAATTGGAGATGCTTTAAGATGATGAGAGAAGTTCTTTTTCTGTCACTTTAAGTATATATGATTTTTTTAAGGTGTCAAACTGAAACAGCAGTAAGCTTTTCCATTCCAGGAGAAAGACCTTGGGAATAAATGCTGGTTATTTTTTTAGGGTATGTGTGTCTATGGCCAGCATGACCCTTAAAACAGTCCATGTCACTGAGAAAGACACTGGAGAGGAGTTTTTATAAAAGAAAGTGAAGGAAAAAGGAAAACATACATATTCTATTTACATAAAAGTGTTACATGGCAAGTTTGTTTTGACTTTTAGAGATCATGCAAAGTGGCTGACAAAGTACCTGGTATATGAGAACGAGGTAGAAAACAAATAAACATAAAAGAAGGAAATGTGCTCGAAGTCTATTTTGACCAAAATGGTATAGGTGTTACATCTTACATTAATTCGTGTTCTTAAATAAATTACCTTTCTTTAAATAACTTTTCCTTTCTCCTGGAAGTCAGTAATTGTTTTTCCTGTTTCTCTCTTCGCTTATTGAGTCAGCATAATTGCAAATCCTAGGCCCTTGAGAAAGAAAGCTCTGGGCGGATAGACCAGTTCTGATTGATCTTGAGCAAGTCCCGTCACCTCAGTATGCCTTAGGGTATTGATGTAAAATGGGGATAATAATGCTTACCTTACAGAGTGGTGGTAAAGAATTCAGTGAGAATGTTTTGACGGCAACCAACATGGAAATGCACACCTTGTATTTTCAATAATTGTCCATTCCTTTCCCTTTGTTTTTTGTCAAAGATTCTGTCTCACATGTAGAACATGTCGGCAAGCATGAGCTTTGCATTGAGCAAAGGTCCTTGGGGCTGACTTGGTTGACAGAAGTTTCTATGTCAGTTGCAGCTGCTCTGGTTTGCAACTTAAATGGATTCTGAGAAAGCCAAGGGTCAGCATGGCAATGGAGCATGCCCACCATGCTCTGGCCATAAGAAGACTTTTCCACGTCATGACAGAAAATTCATGTTGAGTCCAAGGAAGAAAGAAGAACAGAAAGACAAATAATAGAAGGAAACAGAGGGATTAAAAGACAGAGAGGAAAAATAAATGTGTTTTTGAAATCCCCTTCTAATTCTTTGAGAAGAAGACAGTAGTGTTGAGCAAATGACTCCAAAATAGATCTAAGCAAACATTTGCCAACAATCTGGAAAAGAAAAATCTTTCCTGACACTTCTCTTTAAGTAACCGTGGAGCTTGGGACTCCGGGAAGGGAGGGTAGTGCTGAGGCCAGGCAAGGTGCTGCCCACACTGCACAGGGTTCTCCAGAGTAACACCACCAAAGCTCGGACCTGGCTTGTGACAAGAAAACTTCTGAATGCTGCGGTTTGAATTTTGCTTGTGGCTTAATTTTCATATGTGAGGTCTTCTCAGACCCAATAAACCAGGCCTCGCCTAATCGAAATCAGACAGAAAGGCCACACACATTTGCAAGGATGTCATCTTGCCCTTCTTTATAATTTTCAGACTCTCTAAAGAAGAAGGAAAGAGAGAGGTAGAAATGGGAGTTAAAAGTGCTCAGTCCTGCTCCTTTCCTTGTATCTAGACTCATTTTACAGAGTACTCTGGGCATGGTAGCTGATATTTACAAGAAAAATGTTGTTTGGGCAAATGAATTTGGAAAGTGGGTTTGATAAAGTTAGAGATCTATTTCCCCACAGGGCACATTGATATGTTAAACATATATTCTATTGGCTCTCCATCAGTCATCCTGTTAGTTGTTCTATCAGCACCAATTGACATTGTCGCCCACTCTCTCTTTGAAGTACTTTCTCCAGGTCGCCACCTACAGGTCATTAATAACCTCTCTTAGTTTCCTCCTTTTTCATTGGCCTCTCTTTTTCAGCATCCTTTACAGGCTTCCTGTTCCTCTTCCACACCTGGGGTGACCTCCTCTCCCAAGGAACACTCACTCAGTGGGTGGTTGCATGGACTTCATGGGCCAATGACCCCCACATTTTCCTTTCTCTTACTGTGACCTCATCAGTTATCTACAGATTTATACCTTAATTACAAAAATGACATCTACACTTGGATATCTAGTAGATCTTACCCCTGTAATATGTTCAAAACTGAACCTCTGATTTTCGCTCCCCCTTCCCATGGTTTCTACATTGTCTCCCACTTCCACTGTTTTTCTTATTGCTCAGGCCCAATATGTATGTGTCATTCTTGAGTCCTCTCATTCTCTTAAAGTCCACCTCCAATTCAACCCCACGCCTTAACTGCATTACCTTCAAAATATGTCCTGAATCTAACTATGGTTACCACTGTCACACGTTCTAAGCCATCACCAGCTTTCACTCAGGCTACTGTGATTGTCTGCTGACCTGTGTCCCTGGGACACTCTCATTCTCCATCATCAATTACCAGCACTCTGTGATTGAAAATATAAAAATCAGGTCATGCGACTCCCTTCTTCCAAAACCTCTGATGACGTCTCATTTTACTAAAAATACACTATGAACTTTCCCCCATATCCTAAAAAGCCAACATTTAATCTGATCCCTGCTTACCTCTGTGACCTCATCAATTACCACTATCCCCCTTACTCACTTCCCTAGAGAAACACCAGTGTTTATGTTACTCTGAATAGGCCAGTGTCAGCCTCAGGGCCTTTGCATGTGCTGCACCATTGGTCAGTGCTGCTCTGCCTCAGATCTTCGGCTTTTTGCCAACAGTTCACTGAATCAGTCAGTACCTTTCCCTCTCTGGACCTCCATTTCCTCCTCTTTGAGATGGTCTCAAAGGAAATGTGTTAGACTGTTATTATATAAGGGAAGTATTGCATGAACAAGGGTGAAGAGGGCCAGGATCTGTAGACTGTAAAGTGTCAGGACATGAAACATTTGGTCTCATAGAATAGAACTGATTCATATTATCGGTAACTAAGTAAAACATAAAGACACATTGCAAATTTAACACTATAATTCGCCATGACCTTTGTCATTTCAGTATAGGGTACCTTAGTCATTTCAAAGTGACAACATAAACTATTTTACATCTGGCTTTATTTTCATGTTCAGTATGAAGATGCTCTTTTCCTTGGTTAGAGGTTGCACTGCAATTGAACAAAGGAATCATTTATTTACACGATAATAATATTTCAGTGCCTTTGCAAGACAGTTTATGTGTTAATAGGTTTTGTCCTCATGACAGTCCTCTGGGGGGGGTATCATTATCCCCCTTTTATAGATGAAAAAACCGAGGCTTGTTGAGTAAGGCTGACTTCCTCATGTACACAGAGCTAACAAGTAACATAGCTGATTTGTGAACCCAGATTTTTTTCTACCATTTACCTTGTTTGCTCATAAAATATTATGTTCAGCTAAGCTATAAACTTTTAAATATATCAGCAAAGAGGATTCCATCAATAGTAAGGACATCTGAGTTTGTGTGGTATGCTTGGAGGCGTTGGGCTTAATATAAAGAAGGAAAGTTTTAGTTCGCATTGTTTTGGGGTCTCTAAGTTTCTGAGCACTTTTATAAAAAAGAATATATGAAATAAGGAAGGATTCAAATGATTAAACCAGGAGTAACAAAGCATTTCTCAAAGGTTTTCTTTGATAGCTGTGCTACATTAAGATGGTTTGCCTCATGAGACAGCAGTGCATAGTCAGAGACTGGACAACCTCTGGTAAGAGATGCTGTACACTGGAAGGCCTTCCTGAATCACTAGAGTGGACTAGATATTTCTACATGGATGTTGTTCAGGGCTCCTTTCAAACTTGTCATCTTAGCTTGGTTTCTTCCAAAGGCAGTATCTGAGACAAGGTCAGAGTATTAGGCAGTTTATTTGGGAGCTGATCCAGGAAGTAGGGGCAAGAGTGGAGAGAGACAGAATGTGGGAAAGCTAATCAATGACAGGCTACTGAACTGATGATGATTATGATCCTGCTGAGACCTTTCAAGGAACCATGGGAACTGAGTCTCCACCCACATCCTTCCAGAAAGCTTCCACCCACCTGGTGAAAGCTGTGCCTACACAGGAGCTAAGTTGGCTTTTCTGGGTCCAGAAAAGGCCATAAGGATGAAGTGTGGAGAAACTGGTGCTGTACCTTTGAGATGAGCTGAAATCAAAATATACAGAATTGCCCATTATAGCTACACTTAAGAGAGGCTGAAGGCATTTAACATGCAGTAAAAACACTTGCTATGCTAGTCTTTGGTTTGGTTTGGTTTATAGGATGAGGTCTGGAGCAATCAGCAGGAGCCCCATGACAAATGCCTCTTTCACTGGTCTTCCTGTGAGTATGGGATTAGCCATGATTCCTGTGCCACCCACCCCCTACAAAGATGTCCACTTCCTAATTCCTGGAACCCGTGTCTATGCTAGGTTATATGGCAAAGAGGAACTAATGCTGTATGTAGATGGAATTAAGGTTGCTAATCAGCTGGTCTTAAGAAAATTATCCTGAATTATCTGGGTGGGTACAATTTAATTACAAGCATCCTTAAAAACTAGAAGATGAAAAAAGGGGGCTACAAGTCCAGAAATGCGGGCAGCCTCTAGAAGCTAGAAAAGACAAGGAAATGGATTCTTCCTTAGTAACTTATGAAGGAGTAGAACCCTGTCAACACCTTGATTTTAGCCCAGTGAGGCTCATTTCAAACTTCTGATTTCCAGAACTATAAGATAAATGTATGCTTTTTAAACCAATAAGTTTGTAATTTGTTGTAGCAGCAAATGGAAACTAATATAGTGCCCTATTTCACAACACTGTGGGGCAATCTATGGAATCTAATCCAAAGAGAATCATCATATCAGTCAGCTTTTGGCTAAAATAATGCTGCTGCATGTCAAACAACCTCCCCCCAACCTCAAGTCTCTGTGGCTTAAAACAATGAAAAAATATTTTAGGCTTACAAGCTGCTACTGAATTCAGCTACAGTGTGTGTGTGTGTGTGTGTGTGTGTGTGTGTGTGTGTGTGTAGATAGATTGATGATAGATAGATAGATAGATAGATGGTATATAAACATATAGATATAAAGATATCTCCATATATTATCATATGGTTGGGCTTAACTGGACTACACTGGGTTGTAGGTTTAAAGATGGACTCAGGTCAGCTCCAAAATTTTCATTCCAGAACCCAGGCTAGAGAAGCAATGGCTCCCTGGGGCGTGATGTTGTCCTGGCAGAGGGAAGAAGCTCCAAAAGGCTGGCATATATTTGCCTTGCCTCATAAGGTCTTAGGATGAAGCCAATACGCTTCTGCCCACGTTCCATTGTCCCAAGTAAGTCATAAAACTGCCCAAGTTATTGGGACCAGGAAGGATACTCTGCCAGAGAAGCATAGCAAAGGCAGGGAGGGAAGGAAGAATTGTAGACATATAATGCCGTCTACCCCGGTCACTGAGAGGGGTCTGTGTCTGTGAAGCTGTGGGCTCACCAGTCTCTTACACAGACAAGTCCCATCATGGTCTGGCCACAATGGTTGAGTTTCCTAATGAATGGTCCAAATCAACAGATATCTATTAGACTGCAAATGTGTCTAAACAAACTCATATTCCTAAATTTAAGAATCACACAAGGAAATAAAATCCAGTTACCATTTTTAACAGGGAAAAATGAATTCTAGAGAAAGGAATGTAGTTTTTCTAAGACCATATAGTAAGTGTTCAAGCTGATAATAGAACAAAGGCCTCCACAATCTCTGTCCAAGACTCAACCGACAGCTTTCTTAATTTTGGAATCCTGCTCCTGGGTACCCCAAAACTTTGTTACTGTTCCAAGTCCTTTGGGGTCTATATAGTAATAGCGCTACTGAATTGTGAAAGGTGAAGTTGATTATTCCAGCATCAGACCCACAAAGTCTTCATTTTTCTTCTCTAAAGCTCAGATTTGAACAAGGCTTTATTTTGTCTGGAGCCAGGGAAACCCGCTCTGCTTCTGCCTGAAATTCTGCTTGGGTGCTGTGAAGTGGTGATTCAGAGGGAAAACGCCTTCCAAAACCACATGGGTTTCTTTACTTTTTTTTCCCCCTACAGCAGTAATTCTTACATTGGTGCGGGATACCCAAATTGAGATGCTGAAGACACAGAGGTTCTCTTTTTTGGCCACAGGTCAGGAAGGGCATCTTCAGGGGCTTTCTCAGATTTTATTTTCTCAGGATGCATCAGTCTTCCAGAGAAAGAAGGCGAGGTCTGCTTCCTATGCCTGCAATATCTTTTTGTTATCTTTTAGTTCCTCTCAACCATGGGGGAAACCCCAGGTCAGTTGTCATCTGTTTCAGGAAGGCTCCTCTACTTTTCCTGGGCGGAGTTCATGGTTTGCTTGTCCTGCTCATGTAGCAGCCTTTATTCTATCACTTACTGTATTGTATTATGCTCTTTTCTTTACAAAGCTATACCTCCATCACCAGATTATGTCCTCTTTTGTTACTGGGACTCTATTTTATTTAGCATTATGTCCTGGGCATTTAGAAGAATGTCTACCTTATGGAAGGTATTCAATAAATACTTGTTTAATTAATGATGAAAATGATTCTATTGCTTATTTTATTAGCCAACCATTTGTGATAATGCCATATAGTGAAATATACACAATAGTCATTGATTAAATATCCCTGAGTAAATGAACGAAAGAAGTGAGAATTAATAAGTACCTTCTAGGAACAATCTCTATTCTACACATGCCATCTTAACGCACAGAAGCGGGCACACAGATTCACACATGTCCACGTTTACACAATGAACAAAATAATAAAGCAGGGCTGATGGACATAGTAATTTGCCTCTTTTCTTACTAATGCAGACAGAAACAAATTAAAGAACACTTATTGGGAAGACATGTTTTCAGAACTGTAGCTTCCACATGATTTGTGTGTGCCCAGCAGTCAACCAATGAGCTCCATTTTATTGATCTAAAAATAAACCAGGAGTGCTACGTTGCCAGAAATGATGTCAGATCACCTCTGGGAGGTGAAGTCTCCCATGGAGGCACTTTTGTTGCTCAGCTGTAGAATGGAAGTGGGCCCTCTGCAGCCATTTCCAGTTAGCTACAGGGGTTTGGAGATAACTTGGCAAACCTGACCTAGCTTAGGGCACAAGTTTGTTTCATTCCTTGCTGTGCACATCTTGCCATTTCTGAAGCTGTGAGTCAGGCTGATGTCAGCCAAGCAAGTAGCTGAACCAGCATGTCCAAGGAGATTAGAAGTGTCCTTGGAGGCTGTCTTAGATGCTACCTACTGACAGATGTCCTAGAAGTGATGTCACTTTCTTCCTATGCAGGTCATGACTCTACAACAGGCTTTGGGCAAAGATGTCAGAGTAAAATTATGAGTGTCCTAAGAGTGCTTTCTTAGGGAATGATTACATATGTGTGTGTGTGTGTGTGTGTGTATTTGTATGTATGTGTGTATGTATCTATATATGTATATGTATCTATTTATTTATATCCATTTAATTACTAGAGACCTAAGAGATATGTATTCTAGTTCTCGTTCTGTCATGATTCATTGTGCAACCTTGGGCACAATGTTCTTTTATCTGCATCATGGCTCTTTTGGAACGGTAATCTCTGAGACTTCTTCCAGCAACTTTGTTCTTTTAATTATTGGAGAACAGTAGCAACATTTATTTTACTGTATTGAAGGAACTGTTGTATCCTTCTGAGGACATTTTGCTAGAAACTCAATGGTCTTGTTTTTTACCACTGCCTCAAACAGGTCTGAGATTCATCAGAGTTCAACACTCTTGCCAATCAGTAATGGGGTTTAGAAAGGAAGCTGTGTTGCCTTCTGCTGGTTGGCTATGGCCAGGTTTAAGCAGCATGGAACTCAGACCCAGAATCTGATGTGTGTAGTGGAGTTTCGAAGACAGTGAAACTTTATAATCAAATTCCAGATTCTAGATTTGAATCAAATTTTTGGATACTTTAGACCTTAAATTTTTTGATAATTAAAAAAGTCATAGCACCACTCATCTCTTTGAAATAAGCTTTCCTTAGCTTTATTACTTAATAACTCATGACCTTAAAACAATTACTTCTAATATTTAAGCTTGTAAAGAGTGATATTTGGATCGGCCTCTAAGATCATCTTTAAATGGTAATTACCATTCATGCAAATGTTGCAGGTCACAAAGATATTAATGTTCACTTTTATTCCATTTGGAATTATACCACATCTTCTGCCTCATATCCTGATAATCTCCCTCAAGTATCACTATTGATCTGAATGTTGAAGTGAACAGAAAAGAAGAGAACAAAGGCAGAGGAACTAACTTTGATTGAATGATTTCTGTAAACCAAGTCTAGTGTGCTATGCTTCAAATATTTCACCTCCTCCAACCTCATACCAGCCCTGTGGTTCGGGAATTTTATTGATGAGAAAACATAAAACTCAAATCACATTTAAGAAGTCTATGTCAAATAGGTTCATCATTGGAAAAAGGAAATCGCTCAAAGCTTTTGATGAAAGTAATATTTTCATCTCTCAAATTTGTTTTAAAATTCAATTTATTTTTGCATTTGGTTTTAAAATGAAAACTTTAAGTATTTTTGCCTAACTTTGATTTTGGGAGTTGATGGTATTCAGTACATAAATCTTATTTAACTTTCTTAAATAAATCTTTCTTAACTTATAAAGATTGTTAAATAAATCATGTCTCACGTACAAAATCAGAAAAAAATATTCATTTCATCAGGTGTCTGAGACATCAATTGGAAAGAAAATTGAACTTGGGAGAGGACATGTCATTAGGAACTTTTACTTCTCCTTTGTTTATGTCATTACCTTCCCCCTGCAACACCTCCCCAGCTGGTCTCTCCTCACGAAAACGTGTAGAGGTAAACGGTAACTAGATTGGACTGTGTGACCTGAGACCTGGTGTGGGTTGGGCTGCAGCTCCTATCGGCTATGGGGCCTCAGTCTTGCAGTCATATCACTGAGCTTCATAAAGTTAGGATGCAAATAACCAGGCCAACTAAAAGGATTGCTGTTAGGATTCAATGAGAAAATATATTATGTGGTCTCCATATCAGGTAAGGTGTTTCCCTTCAAAGTTTTGTCTTGTAAAGTAGAATCACCTTTCACTTGAGAGCTGGCAATGTTCTCTCAATTACTATATTTTGAATAACAAATTTTGGGGAAGGCACATTATGTTATAACTATGTCCATCAGCTCAAAGGTTTGAGGCAGTTAAATGTAACAAATATTTAGTAAATTGCCCTATCTTGGGAGTAAAGCAAAGGCAGAGAGGGTAGGAGAATGAGGTAAGAAAGAAGATGGCTTTACAATGACAAAATGTACAAATAAACATGCCCTGGAAACAGCACTTTAAAAACTAAGTTGTTCCATTGTGAAAATCTTGGATAATAATCTGTAGGAAGAAATAACAACCTTTCATAATCATACATGAATGAGTGCTTTTGGTTTAGGGAAATAAAATTTCAGTAAATAGAATTACATGTGCTTTAAAAAACTATGTCTGAAACAATTTAGATAAAAGAAATTTAAAGAGATGATCTACTAATCACCAAGCAATATTTAAAAATATATGTAATAAGTTTGAATAAATATTTTATGAAATAAAGAAGTGGGGGGAAAAGCATATTTCTAAATTAATATATTATTTAATATAAGATGTAACTTTAAATATATTTAACTAAATATATACACAATAAAAATCGATATTTAATAATTTAATCTACATCAGTAAAATAAATACTTTCAAGTTGGTTAAATTTGTCTTACTCTTCTCACTGGGAATATGGAAGAATTCTATATATCTGGGGTTTCTTTATTTCTGGACACGTGATATAAAGTGCCTGGCAAAAGTGGTCTCCCAATAAAAAGCAGTTATTGTGGAAGTGGTAGCAGCAGTAATGGTCTGGAAGTTAAGCTTTGTGTGAGAAAAACTCTCTGACCTCCATAACTTAGTTTTTTGATGATGAATCAATACTTATTAGTGGTCCTTCTGTTTCATGCCTCAAATTTCCTCATCCATTTACTTATTCCCTCATTCATACAACAACTAAACATTTAATAACTGTTTAAATGTGCAGGGCTCTGGAGATTCAGAAATGAAGACCACAAGAGCCCTACCCTTAAGGGTCTCATATTTTAGTGAATTCATATCAATATTTATATCAAGATTTTTCAATCTTGGCACTATTGACATTTTCAGTTGGACTACTCTGTTGCAGGGGGCTGTCTTAGTAATTATAGGGTGTAGAGTAGTATTCCTGGCTTCTAATTGCTAGATGTCAATAGCGCCCTCCCAACTGGAACAACCAAAAACTGTCTCCTGCCATTGCCACATGTTCTGGGATAGGGGGCAGGGAAAAAATCACCACTGATCTATATCAGTATACACATCAATACCTTGTTTCCTGAACAAGAGTAAGCTCTTAAAAATTTAGAGAGACTTATTTATATCTCTGCAGAGCTTACACAGTATTAGATGCATAATAGACATTTTACCACTATACTGTAATAAAATGTTTTTTTCAAATGCTGGTAAGATTTTTTAGACCCTAGGACCTAGAATATTGAACTCTAAAATCCAATATGTAACTTTATTTTTTGTTGTTTTGTTGCTGCTGTTGATGTTTTTGCTCTGAACATGTTCTCTTCTGAATCCAAGCAGAGTCATACATTAGAAACTAGGGCATAGAAAAGAAGAAACAGAGAAAAAAGAAAAGAACCTTAAGTTTCCACGGCCCTTGAACAGACTTCCAAGTAGAAGGCATTATGTAAACACTCTGAAGCTTTCCTGATTCTGACTAATACCTATCTATTGGTATAAATCTGTAATGCTTCGAATTACACAGAGTTTAAAAATAAATTCAGGTTATCTTTTAAAGAAGATATATTTATTCAATCTAGAGTTGCCAAGTAGGTGTCTCTAGGGACATATCTTAGTAAATAAAAAGAAGTGATTTGTAATAAGCTTATCAGTAGTTGGTATGTAAAGTGCTCGAGAATAGCTTGTTCTCTTTATAATGTTTAAACATTCTTTCCAAGGATATCGAAGTTATTTGTTTGCTAAGCAAATCGTTTCTCTCAAAAGAGTGCAGTGATAAGCTTCACTCTTTCACATGTATTTATTATTCACACAATTTAAGTACAATTTTTCAAACATTTAAAAAAATTAAGAAACTAAATTTATGAAGTTCTCTTTAAAGTGCTTTGGAAGAATAACAACAGGTAAAAAAAAAAAGAAGAAGACTGGCATTAGATTTTTTAAAATAATTGGTTTCTTATCAATTTTAGATATTTCTGTAGGAAGTCTTTATGGCGGCTGGAGTGGGAATGTGCAGAGGGAAGCTGCAGATGTGGACAAAGCTTCACCAGATGTTTACTGCAGTTACACTTTTTTCTACCAGTCATTTGACAAGATCCTCAAAAAAGACACTTTTTTTTTTTACAACTTAAACCCTATGTTCTAATATTTCTACGTATTAACACACCATCATAACTCAGTTTTAGTGTCAGGAAAACATCAGTGAACTACATTTTCACACTTCAGGCAGTGAGAGAACAAACTTTTACACTCCATCACCCAGAATACCCTTCTCCCGTGAAGTGCTCCTCCTCTGCCTTTCTAGCCCTTGTCCTCACATCACATCTCTGCCCTATATCCACAGAGTACGTCCTCTACGTTGTTGATTTATTCCCCGGCTGCTGGAAAACAACTTCTAAATAATCCAAAAAATAAATCTGTGGTGAACTGTAAAAGGAACAGATCATGGAGCTGGGCAGACCTGCTTGAAGGCCAAACTTTGGTATTTTCTAGCTACATGACCTCAGACAGGGCACTTAAACTCTCTGAACCTCAGTTTTCTGAGCACTCTGAGGTGACTTGAATGAGAAATATATTGAAATTTTTTTTTTCAGCGCCTATTAAGAGCTGAAAAAAAAAAGAGCTCAGTAAATAGTAGGCCATCCTCCTCTT
Organism: Eidolon dupreanum; assembly: GCA_028627145.1. NCBI lineage: Eukaryota > Metazoa > Chordata > Mammalia > Chiroptera > Pteropodidae > Eidolon > Eidolon dupreanum. The sequence continues at coordinate 149,321,720 of CM053509.1, read as the reverse complement.
CCTCCTCCTCCTCCTCCTCATCATCATCTTGGTTATGGGGTGTGGTCTGAGATGTCCTGAGGCTCCCAGAATTGAACTCATGTCTTTTACTTCCCAGGGTCATGACACATGAGATACATTTTCTTTTATTCATTTGATAACTGTTTTTTAATGATCATATATTATACCCTACTCTCTGGGAATAAGCAATGCACTTAAACAGTGCCCCTACATACTTTGCAATTAAGTGGTAATATAAACTAACACACAATTATATATGAAAAATGTCCTACTAGTGAGAATTGTGAGAAAGTTACCAAGTTATGGAAAGGCGTGTGTGTGTGTGTGTGTGTGTGTGTGCGCGCGTGTGTGTGTGTGTGAGTGCGCATGCACGCACTGATTTTCATAGAGGGATTGGGTTAAGAGGAAACTTCAGTGACAATGTAACTTAAAAAAATATTGACACCTAAAGCCTAGAAGAGAATTAAGCAGGTATGAGTGAAGAGATGGGCATTCCGAGTGGAAGGCAAAGTAAGTGTGAAGTCTCAGAGGTGGAAAAGATCAAGGCATATTCAAGAGAAAATTGAAAGACTGTGTGGCTGAAGAAAGTGAACAAGGGAGCCATGAGTCTTTAAGTAGAGATAGGAGAAATGGTGAACATCAGACCACACAGCGCTTTGTAGACCATTCAGGGAAGAATCTTGGTCCTTATCTGAGGAGCAACAGGTAATCATTTAAGAGTTTAGACAAAGAAGTAACAAAAACTAATGAATAATTTTAAACACTAAATTGGCACTGGAAAATGTGTTGGAAGAGAGTAAATATGGCTGCCGGGAAAACTGTACGAATTTACTCTAGTGGACCCGGAGATAAACGACAATGGCTTGGATGAAGGTGGTAACAGAGAAAAGTGGACGTTGTCAGTATACTCTTTATAAGTGCTCAGCTAAGATGACTGAATCGTAAATACATGGATCCACTGTCTGCCAGTCTACCTTCGGGACCAGAAAAATATCAGAGTTGAGATCAAAGATGTGGTGATATGTGCTTCACAATTAATTAAATCATCCCAGCGATTCTTGCAACCATTCATTCATTCATTCATTCATTTTCTTATCAAACATTTATTGTTATGAAGATCTATGGGAATCCCTAGACAATATGTCATACAAGTCTTTGAGACTAGAATTGTCATCATAACTGAGCTCTACCCCATTCTAACACTACAGATGAAATGGAAAATATTTTAAAACCAGACACCCTGGAGTAATCCAAAATATGTGTGAAACAGTCAAGATCAACAGAAACATGGTAAGGGACAGTAGACTCTAGACCAAATCCAGAAAGAAGTCACAATTAACAGATCCTGGAAAGAACAAGAAAGATGGTAAAGTCCTATATGGTCGGGAAAAATCTTCTCTGGTATCATGGCTTGTGATACATGTTAAATGAGTGGCTGACTTCTGGGAAAAACAAGTGTTTTCTCATTTCTCCTCTTTCAAGCCAGAAGGGCATGCTTAGGAGACACAACAAAAAGGGCCCACACATCACTCGGCTTTTTCTAATGGGTTGGGGATATTAATGATCCCATAGCCAGAGCTCACTGTGGTTTCTGCCTTGCTCTCTGAATAATCTAATAACCGGGCAAACAGAAAACTGTATGCCAGCCAGATTTAAAAAAATTCCTCTCTTTAGATTCTGCTGCCACAAGCTTTTTTGATTTATACTGAAATTGTGTCTCATCTCTTTTAGCCATGTTACAAATTTATTATCTAGACTGATGATGACATCATCTGGAGAGGGACCAGGGCTGTGGTCATCCAGCTCCTCTTTCTGCATTACATAGGCAGCTTCTTCTCTCCCCTTTCAGGTCATTAATTTTTTAAGAGAGGGCTTGCTTTAAATATCCAGAGTGGTGCTTTCAGCTGTGACACAGAGAAGGTTTCCCGTTTCAGAGCCCACAACATGTGCCTGCTTCTGATTGAAGGCTGCTTGCCCAAGCGGGCATTTGAGATCTCCTGAGAAGTCCTTGGTCAAAGTCATGCTAAAGGCACTTGTTAACTTTGTTTCCAGTTTGGAAAGAGCAGGAGAATTGGCCTGGGGTTGTAGATAATGGGCTACAAATGAGGCGATTGGGAACAGTTTCTTTGCAGATCAGTACAGGATGTCGATCATTCCTTTACGGCTCAGCATTCTTCTGTGTGAAATAGGAGCATTCTCATCTCTGGAGTATCTCCAACTTCCAAGATTGCAGGAAGACTTGGAAGAAGTAGAAAGTTTTGTAAAAGCACTTTGAACCTCAGACATTCCACAAGTACATGCCGAGTGCCAGCTACGTATCAAATACTGTGTTAAACGCCAGGTGTCCAATGGTGACTAAAATAGGCCTACATGCCATGATGGGGCTTATAATATAGATGGGAAGACAGATAAACTAGTGTGCATACGAGTATATAGTTACAAACTAAAACATGCACTGAAAGGAGAAGTGGAGTATGATGGCATAGAATAGCATATTGAGGCAAGAGGAGTCATATAGAGTGGTCGGGGAAGTCCCCTCTGAGTAGCTGGCATTTAGATTAAGGCTTAAAGGCTGAGAAAGACCCAGCCACGCAGAAGGTGTGTACGTGGTGAGTGTTTGTGTGGTTTGTTGTGTGTGTGCATGTATCACAAGCAGGTGCACCAGGAGAGACTGGTGTTTCATCCAGAAGAATCAATCTGTGTGAAGGGCATTAAGTGGAAAACGTTTTGGTGTGCTTAAGGAATCAAATGGAGTCTGATGTGGCTGGTGGCCGATGAAAAAGGAGCTGAAAGGGTTACCCACATAAAAGAAATAATAGTTTTACGTTTTCCAAGCAAATGAGTGAAAATAGTTAAGCTAAAATGCATCCAAGTGATATATTAAAATTTCCAATCAAATTACAGAACATTGAGAACTTGTTGGCAGGTGTTGTAAACAAATGAATGACTCCTGGTGCCTTGTCCTCAGATGGCTCACAATATACTAAGGGATGTAAGGACACAAGAAGGAGCCATAAATCACTATAAATACAGGATAAAAATAAATAAATGCCAAAAAAGCTGGATATAAAGCGTTATGGAGGCCCAAAAAGAGGGAGAGATCACTCTTTTTGGAGTGGGTTCGTAATGTGAAGGAAAGCTTCCTAGAGAAGGTGGCCTTTAAAGTTGTCCTTGATTTTGTCCTTGGTAATTATGTCATGCTCTGCTTTTTTCTTTCTTTCTTTCTTTCTTTCTTTCTTTCTTTCTACTTTTTATGGAGACATCTAGTGAAATCAGCTAGAATATAAAAATAATTAAATGGTGTGAGGTCAGGACTACTTTTGACCTGCGACAAACCAAAGAGAAAGGGGCAGGAGGAAAGAATCTATGAGTCTATTTTTATGCCATTTGCTCATATGGCCCCTTTAACCCGAAATGTTATGCTTTACTTCACTGTAGGTACTGTCCACTCTTCAAATTGAAAAATGTGTTTCATTTATTCAGTTGTTTATCTACTCATTAAACTATACCAACCCATTATGTCCAGCACAGAGTCTGAAGTATCATAGACATTGAATAAACACTTGGTAAATAAGTAAAACACATGGGGTAAAAAACATTTTAGGCAGCAGCAACAGCATGCACAAAGTCATAGAAGCAGGAAACGTGTTATCAGAATTAAAAATGATCATATTTTGCTGGAAAAAAGAACATAAAGGAGAGGCCTGGAGAAGATAAGGCTAGACTAATAGATGAGGATCAGATCATGATGAATCTTGGGTTCCAAACTGAGAATTTTGAATGTTGATCTCAAGACCCTGGAGCATTCATTGAAGGATTTAAAACAGCTTAAAATAACACCACCACCCAATGAAACAATAATAACACACCACCATCCAATGAAATATAAACAGAAGAACACTGGAAAGATCCCATGATCTGAATGTCAGCCTTCCTCTGCAAACACTGTGCAATGTGTAGAAGGTTACTCTTCCCTTCTGAACACGTTTTCCACACACAGAATATGCACATAAGATGGCCTTGTGAACACAAATATTTTATAGTCCCTGATACTTTCTCTAATTTTATTCCCCCCCTCATCTATTTAAGGCCAGTAAAGTGAGATCATTTTGAACCAGGATTTTAAATCAAATACACTATGTTTGAATATGGCTGCCAGAAAGAAAACACCTTAAAGTAAGGTGACCACAGAACTGTTTGCCTGGGACACATTGTCCTATTGTCAGAGTTTATTATTTGCCCAAAGTTTTCCATTTTTAGTAATTTTTATTAATAATTGCATTTAAATTAGCTAGGATGGTAGAGAAGGCCTTTGCATTATATTCCAGATTTCACCATGGCCTCATTTAATAGAGCGTGAGACATTGAACACTGAGTTCTTCCTTTTACCTAGAGTTACGGTTGAATGACAATCATCCATAGTTCTTTCTTCTTTTCAGACTTTCTTCTACACTTCTAATAACCAATCCTTTCTTTTTGGACTCAGCACATCGACAGGACTGGCTAGGAAAGGCTGCATCCTTCCTGTGTCCAGAGGTGCTGGAATAAAGATTTCAACAGTGCTGCCCCGGTTGCTCACTCGGTGTACCTTGCAGTAATGCCACAGCTCTTGCCACAAGCTATGAGATGGAGGAAATGGCCAGGAAGTTCAGTGAGAAATAAAGAGGTGAGGCATGCATGAATTCTGTGTGGGAGGTAAAGACTGAGTTGCCCTTCTATAAACATCTGAAATGCACTTGATACAGGGATTCTCATCACTTATTTTATAGTATAAATCTACAACTATATATATGGTTTGAAGATGTGTTTGGCAATGCTTTTTAAATTTACAATAAATCCTTTCATTATCAATAAAGTAAAAATATAAAAATGTCTTTTTAATAAAACAAGAATTAAATACTGAGTTTCTGAATCTACTTCAAAAGATTTTTAAAGATTGTTTTGAGATGATTGTTAGATGACGATTGGATGTAGGTGGTGGCAGAGTGAGCTTAAATGTCATTTTGAAGTATCGAGATTCATAGCAACCATGTTTTGAAGGAGCTCCTATTGTTAATTAGATAAGTTTATAGTCTGTACTGTACTGGAATGGAATTGAGAATGTGTATAATTTTGCAACATCTAAATTTAGTATCACTTATTTGATGAGTTTTTATCTTGTGAAAATATTCATTGAAAAACTATTTGGCTAAATTGAGGGGAAATGATAGTACCTATAAAAAATATTTGGGCTGAAGTATTTGTACATTTTACTGTGAAAAAATAGAGTTGATAATTTCCTCTATTTAGTAGAAATTGCTCTGAGGTTCCCAGGTGCCTTGGTATTTTCCACAGAGAGAGCACTTTCTCAACATTATGGTCTGCTGAAAAGAGTCAGTAGAAAGTATCAACACTTAAATTTCTTAACCATAACGTTGAGAAAGATTGCAAACAATTTAGTGAAAATATCAAAACCAAAAAGAGCATATTAAGAGCAAAAAACATTCCTCAGAAAATGTCAGACAACAAATTAGATATAGATATGACAAAGAAAGTTATATATTATGCATTAACTGGTAAAAATTGTTTTTTTAAGATAATCAATATGTAGAATTAAAAAATTTCTTAAAGTATATGTGAACTTATGTCTTTTTAAAAATCAATTTAATTTTTGAAAATAGCTTTTGTATTGTGCTATTTTATAAGTCCATCCAGGTAATACAACCAATTTGTCAGTCAATAAGAAAATATTTTTTAAAATCTATTATTATAAATTAATTTACATATTAATAAAATTTACATTAATATAAATTAATTATATAATTAAAATAAGTAATTGTTTTAATACTTTTAGTGCTCTTTTAGTGTCTTAATGAGCACTGTGAATTATGTGATTATATCTTTTAAAGCCTCTTTTTCTTTTCTTCTATTTCTTTGACCAGGTAGAAGTTATGTCCTAAGGCCAGAATTATTTATGGTCTCTCTGCTTTCACAAATATGGATATAATGAAAGATGATTTTCTTCATATCAATTCTGGATACCATCTCCTACCCCATTCCAACAGTCACTTATGTTTGGAGAATTTGTTGGATAATCAGAGTTTCTGGAAGGAAAGTCTCATTGGATGCTAGTTACAACGGTCCTACATAAATAACTTGCTATGGAGACTTCATAATAGAGATAGGGGTGCCTTTCCAGGCTAATCCATCTTATTACTCTGGACATGAACAGAAAGCAGTAATAGTCTCAGGTTTTTAGTTTCATTAGCAAATTGCATGCCTTTCCTCCTGTTTGTATTGTACTACAAGGGAATTACTGAAGTTTTGTTCTTTCATTCATATTCATGGCATAAGGAACCCCAAATAGGTCTACACTTAATTGTTTAATGTTTTTCTAGTATTCTCTGCATCAGCTCTCTCACTATAAAATCATTCTAAAATTTAAGGGCTTAGGACACTAATTCATTTGCTCACAATTCTATGAGTCAGAAATTTGGGCTGGGTTTTTGTTGGGTGTTCCTTCAGCTGGTCTCACTTGGGGCCACTTGTAGAAACAGCAGTTAACTGGAAATTTGATTAGGGCTGGAGAGTCTCATATGGCTTCCTTCAGGTCTGAGGCAGTTGAGAGGCTGTTAAATGATCTCCAGCAGGTGAGCTTGGGCACTTACCAAATAGTGTGGTCTCAGGATTCCAACAGAGAAAAAAAGAGTATGAGATCTAATGCATAACAACTTTTCAAGCCTCTGCTTTTGTCATACTTGCTAATGTTTTGTTGTCCAAAGCAATTCACAGGGCCAAACTCAAATTCAAGGGTGGAGAAATAAATTCCACATCATAATAGGAGGGGCGGTACAGACACTTTGACAAAGGCAGATATACGAGGATGGTGAAATTGTGTGTAATCATCTTTGCAAACAATTGTCCACATCGTCTAATTTTTGCTCATATTCAAAACACTTTAAGAATCCAATAATGGCATAATGCTGATACAAAGCACAAATAATGCTGCAGTGAGGCACATCTATGGGTGAATCTTTTCAAGGGTCAGTTACCCCAATTACAGCGGTGGTAATAAATAACCTCTGCCAACTTCACAGTTTGTTGAGAGCTAGATTGATATTATAGATATAGAAATGTCTTCTAATCACCAAACAGATGAGACTGATAATCAAAATCTACCACAAACCCTACCCAAACACCTTGATATTTCGTTCCTCATTAATTACTTGAGTCCACATTTCATTGGCATTTTAAGTCTGAACCACATATTTTTGGCCCTTAATTCTCTGCTGCTTTGTGTAATCTTTCAATTGTCACATTCAACAATTTAGGAGACATGTGCTAAGCATAATTCAAGTGTCAAGTTTAGTTAGTCATTGGAAAGATAGCAATGAATTGGGCATAATTTTTGATTTATAGGAATTTATAATTCTAGATCTTGACCTTTGCTAGCCAAACAATCCCAAATGCACTTTCAGTTTGTTTAAAATTAGGTGTCCATACTAGGCATCTTAGGAGCCAGCCACGACCTGTGGACATCACTCTTGCCCTCAATCATAATGCTCTCCCTTCTCACAACTCACCAGTCTTTATAGATACTATGAATGTATGAGTCAAACTTCCTTATTTCTTTGGCTCCTAATACCCTCAGAACTACATTTCTAAACCACCTTGACAGGCAGAGGCTATGTTTTATTTAAAACTGCATCTGTAGTACCCAAGATAGGTCCTTGGTAGATATATTCTATGTGCAGAACATAGGAACTGACAAATTTATCAGTATACAATACTGCCACTAAATCTTCTCTTAAATTTTTTTTCTGGAATTTTAATACTTTTGCTCTGGCCTCAGGTTAGAGTCTACTGTCAACCAATATTTCTATCGGTTGCATCAGTGTAAATACTGGAAGCTTCAAGTTGTTAAATTCTGTCATTGGAGGTATGCCAGCAATGATTAGTTGACTGATTTGCATCAAATGATAGGCTCTAGTTCAGGCTCTGCTGCAATGTAGCTATGTGAATTTACACAAATCACTTCCTCTTTTGGCCCCGGTCTTCTCATCTATTAATCCGAAGGTGAGGGAGTCATCTTAAGGGAGTCAGCATCCCCTCAGAGTCCAGCAGCCTTCATTGGCCTTCCAGTAAGTGGCTGAGGCCAACAGGATTTTCATGGCTTCTTTGGTCTCACATCCTCCATCCACCATTGATAAAACTGACCAGAGAAGGCTATGTCAACTCTCTTCCTGATACCACTTCCAGTAATACATTTGGTGATAGCTCCAGTAATGGGTGTGAGCTCAGTTTACTGGAGCTGTTTTCCTCAGAAAAGCTTTACGGAGAACTGCTCCTCATGGGCAGAAGTCTGCTTTTATCACACCATATATCAGGGAGTGAGTGATGGTGAAATCCCTTCTTTGCTGTGCCAGCCAAATGGATAAACAGGAAAATACAATCATCTCACAGCCAAATCACCACTGGCATTTATATTGCTTAAGGGAGAGAGGGACCACATGCTCGCATATTGTTCCAGGATCTATTCATTCATCCACCAAGTATCTTCTTGCATGTTCCCTCCCTCTACGTACTATACCTGGGGGTTGGTATGAGGGTGAGGTGTGGTGGAAGTGGGGGTGGGAGAAAAAGGAGAATTTGCTCTGGGCCAAGTTATCAAAGGGTTTATAGACAAGTGGGAAGGATAAGAGATGTGTAAGAAAAAGTTTATTTTGTCCTTTGGCAAACTCATTTTCACATTGTTTGCCGTTTACTTGTTAATTTATCAATTTACTCCTTTGGACAACTATAACTCTTTCAGGGCAGGAACAATGACTTGCTTATTTTCCCTGGCTGTCCTAGGCTGAGTTGGGTGCCTCTACTTCCCTACTAGACTACTTCTCAGATTGGGTGTTGAGTCAATCATACCCTCCCAGTGGTCCACAAGAAACAAGACAGTAAAGACAGGATGTGTTTTTCAACTTTGTATTCATTCACTTACTCAACAAATAGTGATAGGACACCTATTATGTGTAATGTGCTCTTCTAGGCATAAAGCATCAAGCAATTAATAAAACAGCTAATATTCTAGTGGTGGAATCAGACAATATATGAATAGAAAAAAAACTAAGTGAGTCAGAAGATGATAAGCATTATGGAGGAAAGTGGATCAACCAAAGGATAAAAAGAATTAGCATGGAAGGTGACTGTAATTTAATGTGATGTAGTCAGAGAAGGCATGACAGAGCATTTAAGCAGAAACTTGAAGCAGGTAAAGGAAGAGACAGGTTGGTATCAGAGAAAGACCATTCTGGGCAGAAAGTGGAGCAAGTACAAAACACAGGGAGGTGGGAATATGTTCAAGGAACAGACAAAAGATCACTGTGGCTGGATGGAAGTGAGGGAAGGTCCGAGCATGGATGAGGACTCAGATCACATTGAGAGCCACAGGCTTTATTTAACTCTGAGTGAGACCCCCTAGTCATAGTACGGCTCTTGGTGCTCAGAAAGTATGTATTAAATGCCTGTTGAGTTATATTCCTGGTGCAGGAATAGAAGTTAAAATATCTGGGCCCTATCGCCAGTTCCCCCAGCATTCAGTGTGATCGGTTTTTGTGCTGGGCAGGTGAGGGAGCTGCTGCTAGGTGGAGTGTTAAGGCACTCACAGGCCCAAACATTCTATTCTAAGAGCCATAAGAGAGGAACCAGCCAAGCAGAGGGTCCAGAGGATTTAAAGATGGAATCATCATAGGAGGCCATCTAAAAGTTAATGCTGGACTTAGGCTTTGAAGGAAACATGAAAATTAGAAATGTAGAATGAAGAGAGAGACATCCCAGGGAAGAGGAATAGTATATGCAAAAGCATAAAGGATGAAGAATGTGTTCAATGGACATGGAACAGTCAAATATTACTGGATCAAAGAATAGGTAAAGTATAAAAATAGGTGGGCACACTTTACAGACTATGGCTTGAAACAAGGTCACAGAGACCTTGATTACTGAGTTCAAGTATCAAGGGAAAGAAGGATCATGGGTAGTTCTGGACCAAATAAGTGATAAAACCAAGGAATCAATATCTGCCAAATCTGGTCTAGTAAGGGATAGAGAAACAAGTCAGGGATTGTTGTAATGAGATCTGATCTAGGTCTGTGGCTAAAGCAGCAGGGAAACTGAGCAAAGGGAACACAGGAACTGTGGAGGAAGGCAGGTCCCCATGACTTAGGAACACTTTGTAAGGGGGCAAAGGAATTCTCCCAGCCCACACTCTCTGCAGGTTTTCTTAATGATTGTTTATGTTCAAATATTAATCAGCATGACTTGCTCATTTCCTCTGTCTTCTTCCCTTAAGGAAGTGATTTAGAATATTTTGAAAACTCCCACACTTGCAGAAATGCACGTCAAATGTGTGCTGTGGCTCAAGTAGATCCTTCTTAAATGTAAACTCCAAGCAAAGATTATTCAAAAGTGGAGGGAGTGTGAACATTTCTCAGAAAGGCCTGGAGTAGTGCAAATGTCAAGGCAACCGAAATATATTTTCTGATGTTAAATTACCTTTGATTTGTGATACACAGGAAAAAAGAATGAGGCTCTCCTGAGACATTTTACCCAGGAGGGATTATGTTATATGGAAGTTAGAAAGAAGAGATCTGGAAATCCATGACCTAGGTTCAAATCCCAGCTGCTATGCTTACTAGCTGTGTGACTTTAGACCAGTCCATTAACCTATCTGTGTCTCCATTAGCTGACGACTAAGAATGACCACCAAAGAGGTGTGCACACTCCATCAGGTCCACACACCGTGTTCATGATGAGCCACAACTTGGGTGGTGTACATATACAAACACACATGATTATTATTGCCACTATAAAAGTGATGTGGCAGGTAGGACCCAATCTCTTTCATGATGGCATAAAGGACACTGCCATGAGCACCTATACTACATAGTTGGCCTACCTTTCCAGGCAGGACTAACTTTAGAACAGCAGGCTAATAAGTGGCACAGCTAGGAGATGAAGCCTGCTCAAGCTGTTGTCTCTATACAAGCTACACCTTGGGAATCATCTGGTTCAAACTCCTCACTTAATAGAGGAAAGAGAAGTTCAGGGGATTAAATGATTTACCCACAACTCCAAAGCTAATTAATGGCAGATCTGGAACCAGTACCAGGTGTGTCTGACTTTCAGGTGAGGATTCTTTTCAGCCAACAACCTCACAGGTTGTCACTAAATTAATCCACACCTAAACTTACTCTTCATAGACTCTTCCCATTCACTAAAAGCAATGGCATATTTGAAGAATCCACTTCCTTCTCTGCATAGTCACTTCCTCCAAGACAGTCTCTAGGTTCTCACCCATGACTTCAGTGTGAACATCATTTACCACTGATAACAAAATCAAGACAGGGAGGTACCTCAGCTGCCCCTTAAGCTACTACCAGGTATAATTCATCAACAGTACCATTCTTCATCCCAAGCCAAATGTCACTGCCCGGTTTCCACCTGAGGCCTGATTTTCCTGGGTAGTGTTCCTGGTTAGACAAACTTGTGTGCAATATGTGGGATAGATGGGAGAGATTTAAAATAGCCAAGCCACAAAAGTTTACTTCTAACCCTAGTCTCCTGAAGTTCCAATCTCCTCGTTCTTTTGTACTGAAAACCATGCACTGTCCAGAAAAATCTGCAGAGAGTCGGTTGCTGGATTGTGGGAGTAATTAATGTTTTCAGAATTAACCCAAGGCCAGATAACACCTTGTTGGGAGGCTGGCCTGTGATCTATCTCTTGAATTGAGAAGTCCAGCCTCTTAAAATTGCCAGTGATAGCTATCTTCAACCTGCTCTGGTCAGACCACATCTAAAGTGTTGCATTTTATTTCAAACTATGCATTTAGTTTTCAAAATAAAAGTATATTTATTGATCGCTTCTTAATATGAAAGTAATTTGTGCTTATTTTAAAACATTCAAGGAGTACCAAAATATAAAGTAGAACCTGAAAGTTCATCACCCATAATTCGACTCCAGAAATAACCTTAATTAATGAGTTGAACTTATAGACTTTTTCATGTGTGTATATTTGACTGTATTTTTTTCTAAGAAAAATAAGATTATAATTATATATATATGTATATATATATATATAAGCTTGCAAACTATCTTTAATTTTTAAACAGGTTGTATCTTTGTCGATATTTATGAATTTACATATTTTTCTTTTTCCATAGATTTATTGATATATCACCTTTTGATCTATTCACTAGTCATTTTTAAACAACATTTTGTGAGCACCTGCTATGTGTCATGCATTTAAAATCAGAGCCAACCTATTTTAAGTGATTGAGAAAAGAACCCTAACTCTCATTTGAATAAGAAAGTATGCATGAAACAGGAGTGAGGAATGGGGGATGGATATCAAGGGATATAATCTGCTCATATTTAAAAAAAATAGGAGTAACAGTAGTCTGGGTAATAATTAGATCCAGGGACTAAAATTCTGCACAAACTCTTCTTAATTCTCAGGTCTATTTTCTTCTTTATTTTGGCCCTATCTCATCCTGCAGAAAGACTCTTTCCAGGTGTTAGGGGTTGAGAAGTTTTGGCCCTTGTTGGCTCCAAACGTCTTCCTAGCAATAGATACCAAAAGAAGGAGACTTTTCTCCCCTCTGTTGAGTACATGTACATGTAAACTTCTGTGTCTTGTCTCTGGTTTACCCTTAATCTTCAGCATCAATGAATCGATGTCAGCAGCAACATCACCTTGAAAGCTGAGGTGAGGCCCAGAAATCTATAGTTCCACAAACCCTCCAGGTGTTTCTGATGCACACTAAAGTTTGTAAACTGGTGTTTTAGATAAGTCATTGTACCTAAGGAGATGGGGTACAATGACTGAGCAGTTCCTGATCTCATACTCACCCTGTGGTCTAGAAGGCAAAATTCTGTGATTGATAGAGCCACCATAATAATCTCCTGAATAATTCGGTATGAAAGTGGTTTCCAATGGCAAATATTTGGGAATGCATTCTGAAAGCAAGGGGTAACTACTAAAGAGTTTTCAGCAACAGAGAGAACCAATCACATTTTTGTTTAATTGACAAAAATGACTGTTGTGTGACATTATGACGGGAGTCAGGCAGAGAGAGCAGTTAGGAGACCATTACAGTTGTCTAGAAGTGACAGTGGTCAAGTAGAGAGATCGAGAAATATTTTAGAAATGAATTAAAAGGTAGAGGTATGTAAAAATATCTAGGAAATGAATTCAACAGCACTCAGTGATCAACTGGACTCGTGGCATGAGAGAGAATGTAATGTGTGGTCTAACTCAATCACGAGGCCATACATATGTTGTTTCCTATGCCTTGAAATTCCCTTCTCTGCTCTCTTTACCTGGCAAAATGTTACTCCTTTGTCGAATCTTTGCCAAAGTGTCTCTTCTCCAAGGAAAACTGATCCTTCAAGCCTCTCTCCTAATGCTGTTTAATTTCCTTTCATATTGCTTATCAGGGTTTATTAAATTATTTTCATTCATGTAATTATTTCTTTAATATTTTAGATCCTTTAAAATTCTGTATTGTCTCTGAAAGCAGGAGCTATTTCCTCCCAAGAGACAGAAGAGCTCAGCCAATAAGTACACAAACTCTGGAGCCAGGATGCTTGGGTTCAGTTCTCAGTCCTGCTACTGGCCAGCTGTGTGATTCCATGCAAGTTAGGCAACTTCTCTGTGCCTGTTTCCTCACCTGTTAAATGAATATATTACTAGTCTTGCATCATGGGGCTGTTGTGTGGAATGCATGAGGTAGTACATGTGAGGCCCTTCGCAGAGTACCATGCTTATAGTAGGAATTAGTTTAGTAATAGCTACTTTAAATATTTTCTTCTTTGTCCTCACCATATATCCCAGTGTCTGGCATCCAGCAGGCACACAACAAATGTTTAAAAATGAATGAAAAGTAAACAATAACCTTCCAGGTATAACTGTGAATGTGGGCACCAAGTACTGAGTAGAAACAGCGGTAAAAGGTGAGCATAGGCAAGAGGGGTAGGCAAGGCATACTACCCAAAGCCATCTGTAGTTCAGTGCAATCCCCATAAAAATATCACAGTCATTCTTCACAGATATAGAAAATTTTTTTTTTTTAATTTGTGAACCACAAAAGACCCTGAGTAGTCAAAGTGATCCTGAGTACAAAGGAGAAAGCCAAAGGTATCCAGCTTCTAGATTTCAAACTATACTAAAAAACTACAGTAATAAAAACAGTATGGTACTGGCACAAACATAGACACATAGACTAATGGAACAGAATAGAAAGCCAATAATTAAATCCCAGCATATACAGTCAACAAATGTTCAACAAGGGAGCCAAGAATAACTAATGAGAAAAGGATAGTTTCTTCAACAAATGGTGCTGGGAAAGCTAGAGAAACACATGCAGAATGGTGAAAACGGACCCCTATCTCACACCAGTCGCAAAAATTTACTTGAAATGGATATAATGGATATAATAGTAAATATAGGATATGGTACTGTAAGACTTCTAGAAGAAAACACTGGAAGAAGCTCATCAATATTGGTCTTAGAAATAATGTTTTGGACATGACACCAAAATCACAAAAAACAAAAGCAAAAATTAACAAATGAGACTATATCAATCTCAAAAGCTTCTGTACAGCAAAAACAAACAAACAAACAAACAAAACAACTCAGAATTTTGAGGAGCTATATGCACTCCTATACTTATTACAGCATTATTTGCAATAGCCAATATATAGAAACTACCCAAATAATAATCAATGAATGGTATTTCATTGATTGAAATAATGGTATTGCATTGATAAAAAAGATGTGGTACTTATACAGCATGGAATATTATTCAGCCATGAGAAAGGAGGATACCTTCCTATTTGTGACAAAAATGAATGGACCTTGAACATATTATGCTAAGCAAGATAAATCAGACAGAGAAAAGACAAGTACTGTATGATGTTACACGTGGAATCTAAAAAAGGTAAATCTGTAAAAAACCCCATCAAAATGATAGTTACCAGAGGGTAGAGGTGAGAGATAAAGAGTGATGGTGTTTAAGGATGCAGACTTGTAACAAGGAGTAAAAAAGTCATGGAGATATAATACATAATATAATAAAAAGAGTCAATAATATTGTACTATAATTGTGTAATATGATAAGTATCACTATATCTGCAATCATATTACAATATATAAAAGTATCAAAGTAACAAGTTGTACATCTTAAACTTGTACAATGTTACATGTCAAATTTATTTAATTTTTAAAAAGAGGGCAGGAAAAGTCATGAAGTCATATCAAATGGTATCTGCCTAGGAGATCGTCAAAGAAACATGTTGAGGAACAGTTGGAAGTGTGAGTCTGAAGACTGGAATAAAGGTCTGAGGGTTTCTATTCATGTCCCAGCACTGCCATAAAAAAATACTACAAACTGCATGGATTAAAACAACAGGCTTTAATTGCTTTACAGTTCTGGAGGCTGGAAGTCTGAAATCAAGGTACTGGCAGAGTTGTGCTTCCTCAGAAGGCTCTAGGGAGGACCCTTCATTGCTGCTTCCAGTTTCTGATAGCCCCAGGTGTTCTGTGGCTGGCAGCCCCAGGTGTTCTGTGGCTGCCAGCCACAGAACAATCTCCGCCTCTTTTTTCTCATGGCTATCTTCTCTCTGTCTATGTCCAAAGTTCCCTATTGTTATAAGAATACCAGTCATAGTGGATTAAGGGTCCACTACATATCAGTATGACATCACCTTAACTAATTACATATTCAACAATCCCATTTCCAAATAAATTCATGTTCTTAGGTAGTAGAAGTTAGAGCTTGGACATATCTTTATGGGAGACACAATTCAGCTCAAACAGGGGTGATGTCCATTTGGGGAGTGACTGGCATTTGGATGCTATGGTAATAGAAATAAATATAGTCTAGTGGTTAAGAGCACAGGTTCTGGAGTCAGAGAGATGTGAGATTGATTCTTGTCTCCAACATGTATTAGCTAAGACCTTGGGCAAGTTGCCTAAGCTTTCAAAGACTTACTTTGCTCACTTGTGAAATTGAGATAATTAAAATATTTACCTTTAGGTTTTTTGTAAATATTAAATGAGAGAATGACTATAAAGGGCTTAGTGTAGTACCTATCACAAGGTAAATGTTCAATAAATGGTGTCTGTTAGCTCAGATCTTCTATGGAGAGAATCAAGGATGGGAAAAAAAGAGCAGTGAGAAATAAATTCTTAACCAAGAGGAAGCATCCCATCTTTAGTTAGAAACAGCACAGAAGAACAATTGAGATCATGAGAATACTAGGAATTATTTCTTGGTGTTTAGGTGCATGCTTATCCCAAGAATTTAGCCCTGAATACAGAATTGCTGACTCAATTGAATTAATATGAAATGGGAAGAGGACCTGAATAAGCATTTCTCCAAAGAGGACATTCAGATAGCCAATAGGCATATGAAAAGATGCTCAATGTCACTAATTATCAGAGAAATGCAAATTAAAACCACAATGAGATGTTACCTCAGACCTGTCAGAATGGCCATCATCAATAAATTAAAAAAAAATGTTGGTGAGGATATGGAGTAAAGGAAACCTTCATGTACTGTTGGTGGGATTGCAAACTGGTACACCAAATATGGAGAATAGTTTAGAGTGTCCCCAAAAAATAAAAAATAAAACTACCTTATGACATAGCAAATTCACTTCTGGGTATTCATCCACAGAAAACCAAAACACTAATTCGAAAAGATATGCGTACCCCTATGTTCACTGCAACACTGTTACAATAGCCAAGAAATGAAAGCGACCTAAGTGCCCATGAACAGATGATTGTATAAAGGAGAAGTGACACATATACACAATGGAATATCACTCAGCTATTAAAAATGAAGTCTTACCATTTGTGATGACATAACTGGACCTAGAGGGTATTATGCTAAGTGAAATAAGTCAGACAGAGAAGGACAAATACCATATGATTTCATTTATATGTGCAATCTAAAGAATAAAATCACAAACAAAACAAAAACAGACACATAGATAACATAGAAAACTGATGGTTGACAGATGTAAATGGGGTTGGGGGTTGGATTAAAAAAGTGAGAAGGATTTAAGAAGTACAAATCGGTAGTTACAAAATAGTCACAGAATGTGAAGTATAGCACAGGGAATATAGTCAATAAAATTGTAATAACTGTGTATAGGGCCAGGTTGGCTATTAGACTAATCAGAGCGAGCACTTGATAAATTATATAAATGTCTAACCACTACACTATATACCTGAAATTAATATAAAATAATATTGAATTTCAATTCTAATTAAAAAAAATTAAAAAATGAATATGGAGGGCATATTTAGTTGGCAGAAGAGAAGTATTTTGGGTAGGTAAGTAAAAAGGTAGGAAAAAGGAATGAAGATTACCTATAGCTCTCTAAAAGCCTCTCCTTCAGAAGAGAAATTACATACCCTGTGAGTGTAGAAATGGAACTGGAGAATAGAAATTTTAAGGAGAACTGTTTTCACTCAATACTAGAAAACATTTGTTATAAGGTCCTTACTCCTTGGTGCCTGCAAGCAGAGATGGATAGCACCAGCCAGATTATTTATAGAAGGTGTCATTTTACTGGGGAGATGTTCAGGTTTGAGGTTTGATAAGTTTCTTTCTACCTATGATTCCAAATTGATAAAGAATCCACAAATGGGGGACATTTACTAGATAATAGGAACATAATAGAAACTTTAAGAAAATATGTTAAATGATATGAAGAGTCCTTCCTAATTTAGTTTTAAACTGAACACAATTTCCCAAGGCCAAGGGTACTAGACATTAATTTCGTGTTATACTTAATCTCTTTTAGGTTAGATTTTTATAGAGGAGGGCCAGCAGTCTTTGGGAAGGACCTGTGGATTAGAACAATAATCCTTAATTCTTTAAGTAAAAGCTAATGGTCATGTTAATGTCATTTGATGGGAGAGACAAATCGGGCTAGTAAAATAGATTTTACTTCCCATCCTTTTTGATAAAGCATAAGACAGAGACCAATTGGTGTCTAGTCACAAGGTGAAGTTCATGATTTTCAGAACTTTAAAGGGCAGTCTGGGAGAGGCACTGAAGAGACTGAAAACACAAAGTAGGAAGTCTCACATTTTAATGCTCTTTCTGAAGTGAATTCTAGTTTGCCATTCAGATCCCTTTGAGAATGCAAGACTAATTCTTTCAGTTGCTGGGAATGCTGCTGACCAACAGCATTAAGTGGCCATGCTCCCTAAGGAACTGCTTTGGTAGAGATGGGCCACCTTACATAAGAGTGTGTCCTCACTTTCTGAGGAACCTTCATCCAGTAGCTAATCAATGAGGGTATAAATAGGCCCAACTTCCTCTCTTCACCAACAAACACCTCTGAAGGATCATCTCAGTTTCAAAGCTCTCCTTGGAGTTGAAGTTTTTGTTGGACTTCATCTCAGCCAATTTCTGCCTCTGTTGAATCTTGTCTTCTCCTCCAAGGATTTGGAAAGTATGACCTTAGTAAATATTCTGCATGCCAAGCTTCAACTCAAAGTCGGCCTCCTGGTAAACCAACCTCTTCCGCTTTTTTGACCTCTTACTTCCTTTTGGTTATCACCTCACTTTCCTGCTTGCCTTTACATCAAAACTCAAAAAGATTATTTAAATTCTTTATCCAATAATCCTTCCATGAACACTTAGGTTGTTTCCAAATCTTCCCTATTGTGAATAGAGTAGCAATGAATGTGAGAGTATAAAAATCTCTTTGAGATTCAGATTTCAATTCTTTTGGGTAAATATTCAGAAGTAGGATGGCTGGATCATATAATATTTCTATGTTTAAATATCTGAGGAAACTCCATACAATTTTCTGTAGGGGCTACCCCCATTTTATACCAATTTTCTGCCGATGGTTAACAACACTATATTGTATACTTAAATGTTTATTAAAGAGTGTAGATCTAATTTTGTGTTCTTAACACACACATCCACTATTTTCACTTTTTCACCTTTCATTCTCTCTTGGACCAATTCCAATTAGACTTTGTCATTAATACTCCATATAAATTGTTCTTTTCAAGGTTATTACAATTCATCTTGCCAAACCCGGTAGCAAATCTCAATCTTCATCTTAGTTCACCCCTCAGCAACATCAGTCAAAGTTGAATATCTCCCTTCTTCTTAAGACACTATCTTCACTTGATTTCTAAGACATCGCACTTATGGGTTTTCCTCTCTTCATTGACTGCTTCTTCTCACTGTTTATTGTTGGACTACCCTCATCTTCCCAATCTTTAAATATTAGAGAATCCCAGAGCTCATCCATGACCTTCTTTTCTTCTTTACTTATACTCATTTCCTAGGTTAGAAGTTGGCAAGCTTGTCTATAGCCATGCCACCCTGAACGTGCCCAAGCTCGTTTGATCTTGGAAGCTAAGTAGGGTCAGGCCTGGTTAATACTTGGATGGGAGACCACCTAGGAAGACCAGATGTTGTAGGCATTAAAAAAAAAAAAAAAGAAGTTGGCATGCCTTTTCAACAAAGGGCCTGATAGTAAATATTTTAGGCTTTGGGTCCATATGGTCTCTGTTGCAACTATTCAACTCTGCCAGTGTAACACAAAAGTAGCCACAGATATGACATAAAAACTGAGTGCAGTTGGCTCCAACAAAACCTTATTTACAAAAACAGGCAGCAGTCAAATTTAGCCCACAGGCTATTGTTCTATAACCTTTATTCTGGATAATCACATCACATCCCATAGATTTAAATATCACGTCTAATTTCCCTAAGTTCAAGAATCAGTTATCAAAGTGGCCACTTGACAGCTCTTCCCATAAGTAACATGTTCTAAAAAAAGTCTTCTGACTTTTATCCATTTATTCCCCATGAACCTATTTCTTTTCCAGTCTTCGTTGTATCAGCAAATGGCATCATTATTTATATAATATTTTAATATCTCCTCCTCCATTACTGACAAGTTTAAGACACAAACCTGGATTATTTCAATCATATTCAATGGCCTTTCTGCTTTACCTCTGATCCCCCGAGAGTCTAGTCTTTACATGCTGGCTGAAAAACTTTAAAAAAAATAATTAAATTACATTTTGACATTTTGCTACTCAATACTGTCCAATGGCTTTCCATCTCACTTAGAATAAATTTCAAACTTCTTACCAAGGGCCAGAAGGTTCTGAATGATCTGGCTTCTCCTCATCTTTCTGGACTTATCCTCTATTAATATTTCTTCTTACAAACTGAACATCTATATGAAAATTATCTATAAATGTGTTTTGATATAAAAATATTTTGCCCTAAGAATCTATTGGATGATATGCTCCCCCAAATTGCAGGTGTAAACTAAGAAAGAGAAAGATTAAAAAAAAAAAAAACTCAAGAAAACTTCGATCCAATGAAGGAAAGAAGAAAAGGGAACCATAGGATTATTGAGATGAAAACTCTCAAGATGACAGATAAATAAAAAGTCTGGGAAACAACCAATTTGGATAGGAGCTAGAAGACAGAGGACTCAGGAAGGATCACATTAAAGTTTAAATAGCTAGAACTTATTAAAAAGTACTGTTTTTGTTCACACTAGAAAGGAGTATGGTTCTATTGAAAATTCAAACTAATTTAGTGGTAGGTACTATAAAATCTGAGCAAATTGTAAAGAGGCAATTATTAACTCCAATAGAACAAAAAATTACACAAAACCAAAATGTAATCACAGTGTGCATACTAGTGGCTCAACTGGGTACAGTAGTTATAGAACTATAGAATTACATGATATGAATGCAATTTTAGGCAATGGTATAGAGAAAGTTTGGTGCGGTGTTAATGTATTTAATGTAAGTATACTAGGGAAATATTAGAGTGTTTTAGATATGATTGTGATCAAATTATACTAAGAGAGTCATAATTAGAGGATGCATGTAAATCTCTGTGTGTTTGTATGTGGAAAAAATATATAAATTCTTATCTTTTATAAGTAAAAAGAAAACACCTACAACCATAAAACAATCCAAATTTTTTTAAAAAAACAAGAGTGTTACACTGTGATTGCCTTTCCAAGAATGATAATCTAGGGTATAAAAAGTGACTACTCCCTCTTTTAAAAATGTTTTGGTCTTTGTAAAGTACATAATTTATTGCTTTGATAAATATTCTTAAATATTAATTTTAAAAAGTATAGAATATATCTATTAAACAAATAAGATAATTTTGACTTTTCCTGTACCGGACTGAATTCACCTCTCCATCCAACCTTTCTTTAAAAAAAGAATGAAGAAACATAATATACAAAGAACATAGTGCATAGTAAACCTTTACAAAAATATATTTAATCACCTTATTATCATAAACAAGAAGTAAAATTCCAAGTTGGAATTTTAGTTTGGTTAATAGCATTTAGTTTGGTTATAACAGCAAATTACTTTACAGAAATATTTATTTTCATAAAAGAATTATTGGACTTCAGGAATGACAATGGTTCTTCTGCCAGTTTCAATAAAATTGTGACTAGACTAACAATAGACACACCCCTCCCCATCCTCAGTCATCAACTTTCTAGCCATCTATCATTTAATGTGCTTCTGAGAACCCTGCAGGAGTTTAGAAAACAATTGCCAAGTCACTGTCTTGCTAGGATGAGCTATGGCACCACTAGAGAGGAGAAAGTGAAATTGATTTGTAGGAGGCCAACTTTTACAAAGCACAGTTTCATTGGGTTAGTTACAAGTATTCAATTTCCCAAATAAATATAAAGGGCTTACTAGGTGACAAATTACACTTGCAAAGGAGTGAAAACGAATCTAGCTGTTGGATGTTAATTCAATTCTGCTTTATTCTATACATTTATAGAGAGAGCTGTGTTTCCCCAAGAAGTTGTATTCTTCTTCAGAAATATGTATCTTCTCTGATGGAATGTATTCTTTCATGAATTAAAGCCATTCTTCTGGAAATAGTTGGTGCTGAAGCCATTTATGACTCATCAAAAAATGCTAGCTTGTGACTGTTGCTCATAGAAGCCCATATGTCTGAGAAACACGCTCTTCCAAATACGGCATATTTGGGTTGTTTTGTTACTGAGGAACCACTCTATTTAACCAAAGGATCAAAGGCTATGGGTAGCCTTGCTCTAATCCTGTGTTTCTAAGAAGGGAGTTAGGAGAAGGCTCTTTGCACACCCAATGCCCTGCCACTAGGAATCAATTATTTTATTCATTAAAAATGTGTTGAAGATTTTTTTATGCTCAGTACTGATAGATAATGTCACAATGATCTCTGGCATAATAGGTATACAACGACATCACAGGTAATTGTAAAATCGTGCAAAGGACTGTAATAAAGAGAAGCAAAAACTATAACGAGAAGACTAAGATGAGAGTCTAACCAAACCTGAGCCCTTCTTTGCAGAAAGGAGGGAGACAGAATAAGTGGGAGCTTCCTTAGGTAGTACCTAGAACTGGTTTACGTCCTTGAGACTGTATAGATGGATAAACATATCTCCAGCCTTTGAAAAGATCATACGCTATCAAGGAAAGAGCCTGGAACAATTATCAGGTCTTATCAATTTTACCTTCATTCTCTTTGCTCTATCTTCAATACCATCAGCCATCACATTTATATGTACTTTTATAATAGTTCCCTTATAGATACTTGCCTCATTTCTTGCTTTCCTTCATCCTATTCAGTGTAGCTAGAATGATCTTTAAAACACATAGCCAAACTTTAATTTTTCATTAAAAAAATTAAGTATCTCTGATACCATTTTTCTTTCTAAATCCAACAGAATTCAATAAAACAAGAATTATAAACTTTATGCCCCTCTCTCATTTTTGCACCCCTTCTACATGCCCCCACATTATTGCATATTAGAAGTGATTAGATTGTGAATTGGTTCCTACTAGTGACACTTCTCTCACATTACCACTCATTTTCCACCAAAATCGAATAAGAAAAAACTAACCTTAATTCTATGATGATGGTAATACAGGAAAGGTCAGCATAAGATCTAGAATAATACCTGCAAAAAGAAAAGCAAAAAAGAAATCTTACAAAGGAGAGATAATTGAAGAATATCTTACCACAGATAAAATGATATTTGCCACCAAATGTTTTGCTGCATTTATAAAATGTAAATACAAATGTTTATGAATTAGGAGCTCAAAAAAGATTTAGGGACTCAAGGAACAACAACAAAAACAACAACAACAATAAGACAAATGAACTAAACAACAAGGCCAGGAGTAAAATGAAAGTAAAAAATGTAAATACCACTGAAACCTGCCTTAAAAGCATCATCTATACAGTGGAAATAACATCAGAGCTGTGTAGATCATGAACTGCATACTTGACAAAAGTGAGCTAAATAGATTAAAAGCAGTATAAGGAAAAAATCAGGAAAAAAAAAGTTCATAGAAGACAAAGGAGATAAAACATACACATAATTGGTGTCATTGAGACCACAAGCAGGGCAAACAGAAGAAAAATAAAATAAATCAAATATCTGAACATGTAACTCTTTTGTTTAAAATTTCAAGATACCTCCCATTCTTGACAGAAGAACCGAAAGCCTTACTGTGCTGAGAAATTTCTTCGTGATATACCATGGTAGGTATATGGCTAGAGAGGTTAAGTAAGGGTCCCATGTTGTAAGCCCTCGTAACTTATATAGGAATTCAGTGAGTGTTATGAGAAAGGGCATGACATAATCATCTTTGTGCTTTACAATAGCAAGACTTGCAACTGGGGTAGAAGGGGAAAAGAGGGGGAGTCTTATTGAGTCTGTCTCCCTTAGAGTAAAATACATAGTAGACATTCAAGATGGTACTGTTGACTTGGGGGTAGCTATCTTGACTTGAAATGTTTTTACAAAAACATTTTTTACAAAAGCCTTCTATGAGTCAAAAAAGAGGGAAGGCTCCTCATATGCCATGTGAAGCTTCTGCAAGAAAATCATTTATTTTAGAATTCCAAGTTGGTCAAAGGTTCATTTGCTTATTTTGCTTTGAAAAGTCAAAGCAAAAGTCATACAAAGATATTTGTATGACAAATATCTTTTCAGTTGCATGTGAGTATGTTAATTACAACTTCCCACATTCATGGTCCATTACTATACCCCATGACCCAACTTTTAATTTTAGGAATCCAAAGCCACTTGATTAGAGCACACTTACTCTCAGACTTTCTAAGAACTCTCCTCTTGAGTGCTACCAAAAGATATTCATTCATGGAGCCAGTGTACCAGTCTGGGTTGCATTTGTTATAACACATTCTTATATTTACTGCTTCATTTAATACCAGGAGGCTCTCTCAAGCTTTGCTTATTAGCCTGGGCAGAGAATACACATTGATCTGAAATGAACTAAGCAGCATCATTTTTCCCAATGCAACAAAAATTAGACCAGGTATGTGTAACCCCCTCCACTTCTACAGTCTATTTTAACTCGCTCCTTGAGGGTCAAAAGCACCAATTTTGTAATATGACAGACTATACCACTTAATAGTTGTATAAGTTTCAGAACATTTCTTAAACTCTGAGTCTCAGCTTCTCTATCCGTAAAATGGAGGTAATATTAACACAGTCTTTACAGGCCTCTTGGGAGTATTAAATGAGGATATAGTTGTAAAAGTACCCAATATAGTTTCTGATCCATGTTTAATGGCTCGACAAAAGGTAGTCATTACTATTTACAAGATTATTATTGTCATTACTGTCTCTTGTATCAATATAAGATAGGTCACAAACATTTATAATAGATGATTAGTTAACATGAAAACTTGATATATCAATCAATTATTTGATTGTACAGAATCAATCCTAGATGAAGCACTAGAGTTTCTCTAAAGGTTTTCTTTTTGTCAGGAGAATATTAATTTAGTATTTATTAAAATAAAGAAGTTCTACTATATGATGAATGTGGGAGTATCTGATGGTTTTCTTCAAAAAGACTCTCTAAAGTCTTAAATATCCTGTGGTTAAGTGTGATTCTTTAAGAAGAGGCTATAATACACATCATTTCCCAAACTTTTTGGTGTGGCACTATTTTTTACTCAGCATCTATTAATATCTCTCAGAGCAGATGTTCTGTGGAAGTCACTTTGGGAATTACTATACTAAAAAATAGAGAGATATAGTCATTATTTTTATGAGGAACTATTGTTAGCTTCTGCTAAGTTGAGGGGCCATGAGGGGTGCCTAAGAAGAGAAAGAATGGGGGATGTCTGCCAAATCTACTCCTGTCCTTCATGTAAAACTCATGTAACAGAAAAGAAGCACATAAGAGATAACTTGGATCATGGTGATCATTTGAGCTTGAGAGTCAATTTTCAGCTTTCTGTCTGATGGTTATAAATTCCTCCCTGAGGTCCCTAGTTCTATAACCATTTCCATGCGATTATGGCATGGTCTTCTATCCCTCTAGTTAACACTGATGAAGATCTAGCCATGAACCAACTTTGAAGTTGCCTGGGAGCTTCGAAGTCAGTCTATGCTCTATAAAGCATAGGATGCTGCTCAGAGTAGAAAGGCAACATTTGTGAAATATTTCCAAAAAATTCCTTTCTCCCAGCTATTCTTCTTACTGCCTTGTTTCAACTACAGATAAGCTTTTGTCTAACCAGATTCTCTTTTTGACTGTCTCCTGGTTCTTATCCTTGCTGCACCGTTTTCTAGGTTCAGCTCAGCATACTTCTTGGAAAAAACACAGAAGGGCAGCTGCCCACCTCTTAGCAGAGTCTTACAATGTCATGGATATGCCTAAATTCTTCTCTTCTGGCATTCCTATGTCCTGGGCCCTGAGATGTGCATCATGAACACAAAAGAATCCAATCAGGTTAATGAATGTACTCATGTGTATTCCTTTGAGCAACTGTGTGGATAGGACTTCAGACCTAACATGAGACACTCACACTTCATATCAATATTTTAGAATATTCCCAAAACTCAGTGTTTACGACCAACAGTTCTTATGGTCTGCTTGTAAATTAGTAGTGAAATGTTGCACCAATTCCCCAGATTTTGCAGGTTTTCAAGAGAAGCATTTAAGTCTTTAATCCTCAGGAAATGATGGAGATTATTAAAGGTTTAACAGGATGCCCTCTGGGGTCTCATTTATTAATTTAACAAATATTTATTGAGTGTCTAAAATATGTCTGTCTGACACTGAACTAGGAATATAATGATAAAACACAACACAAACCAGGTCTTTAGTTTCTCAGGACTCACAGTAAATGGGAGAGAGCAAACTAAACAGAATTACAGTAGAGTATGTTAAGTGTTAAAATAGATGTCAAAACAGGTCATTCTAAAAAGATATGATCAGGTCTCCCAGTTTTGCCAGGAAGTCGAGGAGGGATATTTAGGGAAGTAATTTCTAATCTAAGATATGAAGAATGAGCAAAATTTAGCCAAGCAAGTACAGGAGAGGAAGGAGACCCCACTGACAGAAAGGCAGACACCTCAAAGATTATTGTAGTTAAAAGGAAGGGTGTGGATGAAATTCTGAAGGACATAATTGCGTTTGTGAATTGTAGGAGGTGGGGATGGAAGAAGAGAAAATGAAGCTGGAGAGCTATGCGGGATGGTGACATAAAAAAAGCTTAATGCAGTGATAAGAACTTTAATGTACATAGACCAGGGACCCATGAAGGTGTTTTAAAGCAGATATGTGATGTGATTAGATTTGCATTTTAGAAAATTTCCCTGAGAGTCTCTGGAAATCAGAGTCGAATGTCCAGTTTTCAAAGGAGGGTAATGAACCAGGAAGGATTTGCAGGAGGTGCCCCTGGGCTCACTTTGAAGTCTCAGGTTTTTTGGAAGCTGTTTGATTTCCATCCTCCAGGCATCTTTTTGGTCAACTACTACTGGGGGACCAGGCCCACCCACAAACCCAGCTATACTGCTCTGGCTTTGTCCAGTGTGTAAGAGATATTGTGAGCAGCCAACAATTGATCTCCATGTAGAAGTCAAAAGCCTTAAATCACTGGACATGCCCCAGGAGGCAGGTTGGGGATCATGTTATTTCATGAACTGGAGGAACATGACCTTTCCACTTGGGGAGTGCCGGACTAGCTCCCTAAGCCCCAAAGGGATTCCATGGAGTAAGGAAGGTGGACACCTGTCTTGATTGAGTGACAGATTCATACAGGGGCTCTGTGGTTGACAAACAAATGCCCTGGATATTAGCTGGCTCTAATCCAAGAGCTCCAAAGCCCTTTTCTATCTAAAGGAGGCCACGTCTCTCCCTGGGTGCAGTAATTTCCAATTACTTTAGGAGGAAGAAGAAATAGAGGAAATTTCATGAAACGGCAGCCAGGCCCCTCTGGGAGGCTTGTCCTGAACGCTTCTCACCTCTGAGTTCCTTGTGCACTGCCCACCCACAGGCTCCTTTATAAAGTTCAGCCAACAGAGCCCTCAGCCCCCAGAGGGAAATAGCCTAATTAAAATCACACTTTGCCGCCAAACTGGATATGCTCGCCTCAGCTCCAAGAATGTTCTTGGAAAGGTATCTGGAGTTGAGTGAGTCTTTCCCAGAAGAGACATTTTCTTGTTAAAAAAAAAAATGGCATATTCAGCATAAGAAGGGAAAAGGAATCTTAGTTTTAAATTCTCTGCTGGTCCACAGCTCACTCTTCTTGCTTTCCCTCTGTGCCCCTGTTTCTCGTTATAGGTTATGGGACTTCAATCTTCTTCCTTCACATGAATTTTGTAAGGGTAATAAGAGGGAAAATTTATTGTCCAGCAGCAGATATTGTGTAATGCAGTGATAGAAGGAAAGAACATAGGGAACAGAAGACTTGTGTTTGATTTTTGACTCTACCTTTTAATAACTGAGCAAGGTATTTCATCACTTAAAACCATGGTCCTCTATGTATAAAATAGGGATGTAAATTCCTCAGGTAGGTGAAAGGTGCTTGACATGTTCTCAGTAGTAGAAAAATGATAGCTCTTATTATTATAATTATCAAGCTCCTTGTATTATAGGAGTATGATCAATAGAGAATTGTTGGGGTAAGGCATAAGGTAATTATCAATAATCCTTGAATGCCTGCTCATTAGCTGTTAGACCTTAGAAAAGTATTTTGCTTTCATGAGCCTCAAAATTTTTTTCTATAAAAAGGGTATTTAGATAGCCAATTTCTAAGATCCTTTCTAGCTCATATTCTAGAATTCTAGATTTATCAGAAATCAATTTTTATTATTCATTTATCCATTCACTCAATAAATATTTTAAACAAAATCTAGTGTTTATTTAACCCTTTCTGTACATCACATACTGTATATGTACATATAATGTATGTGCACAGGTTATCTCATGCAGTCCTAATAATAACACAAGTATCATCTAAAAATATTTTATCTTCTGTATTAAGATTTGTGGAGAGCCTCATTCTCCCCTATTCAATCTATCTTCTTTGGCACAGAGATGATAATTTTAAATAAAGTTCTTAACTGCATAATGAAAGAAAAAATAACTAATATTTATTAAATTCCTTCTCTGTGCCAGGCACTGTTATCAACAATTTGCATGCTCTATTGGACACATCTTCTGCACTATATTAGAGTCTGTCAGTGCTACTCTCTTCTAGCCCTCAGTTGCTGCTACCATATCTACCATCAAAGCTCTTCACCAAGGACTGGTTAAAAGTCCGTCTCTATGGCCAACCACCCCTGCTTAAATATGCCTAGTTTTTGCCCTTGTCAGCCTCCTACCCCTTGGTTGCCCATGCCAAGGGAGACCGACCAGCTGGATTTCCCTTTCTAATTCCAGACCTGAATGAAATGCACAGCTCAGGGTGGGGGATCAGGCTTTCTGAGGAGCTGTCCAAAGAGCCAGATGCAGAAGTACAGGAGAGTGGGGTATTAACTGTGAGCAACAAAATGTGGGAGAATGAATCCCATGCCTGTCCTCTGTTACATGGACCGTTCTGAGGTGTGGATTCTCTATATGGACTGCTTGGAGATGGCCCATCTGATCAAGTCTAACTCTAATGGTAGAGTTATGTCTCTTCATAGTTGATCATAAAAGAATGGACAGCAAGTAATGCATCACCTTGCATTTATGTTCATCCTTTCATGCTTCACTTTCTTTTTCCTACATTTTTGCTACCTTAGGATTGCATCTGCCAAAATTAAGCATTGAAACTTAGTCCTTGCTTTAAGCTCTGTTTTCTGAGGAAACTGGGCTAAAACCACACAATATCATATTTTCTTCTCGTAACAACTTTATGGTATAGAAACTATTTTTGTTCCCAATTTACAGAGGAGAAGAGTTTAAAGGTGAAAATGAATTCACCAATATCACAAAGCAAAAGTGAAATGACACAGTAACACTTAAACCAAGGACTGTCTTATTTCCAAGCCAACATTCTTAACCAATATCATTACCTATGATAAATTAACTTGTAATGAAACATACGATCAGTAAATATTTATCAAGTCCTTCCTATGAGTCATGTGCTCATTCAGACATTAGAAAATTAAGATTGAATAAGACAAGCATGATCCTGATCCTTAGACGCTTATTATTTTGAATACAAATATTATTTAGGATAAGTAATACAAGTTGCCATAACAAACATCATAAACTCAGTGATTTAATACAATAAAATGTATTTTTTTTCATTCACATCACAGAGTACTGAGAGTATTCCTAGTCATCAGCCTTACAAGAATCATAATGAAATCAAGGATAAGTTCGAAGTGGTATGAAATCACACAGAAGGGGTTCAGACTAGAGGCACAGAGAGAAATGTTGCATTTAAATTGAGATTCTGAAGAATGAGTAGGAACTGGCCAGGTGAAAGGGCTGAGTAAAAGTATTATTTTTTTAGATTTTCTTGATATCAATAGTTTTTTAGAGCAGTTTTAACTTTACATAAAAATTGAGCAGAAAGTACTGTAAGTTCCCATATATCTCCTCTTCTTCTACTACCTCCTGTAGTCTCCCCTATTATTAACATCTTACATTCCTGTGGTAGCTTTGTGGCAATTGATGAACAGATATTTATAAATTATTATTAATTAAAGTTCATGGTTTCCATTAGGGTTCTTTCTTTGTCTCAAAATGTTCTTTTTTAACAGCTCCATGCCAGGTAACCCGCATGTTATGCAGAATTAAGAAGGGATTTGGTAAGCTCTAGCTTTTCCTGCTTCAGAGTATGTGCTTTGCATCACCAAACTTATTCTCTCACTGAATTACTCTAATGAATTTTGCTCTTCACAATCTATTCATAGCTACCCAATGTTCAGAGGATCAAGTCCCAGATACTTCTTTGCCTAGATCTGAAGGTCCTCTGCATGCTGCCTACTTCTCCAGGCTCATCTCCTCTGGCTTCCCCATTTTTACCTGTTACTCTAGCAAAATTTCACTACTTGGCAATCACAGCATAATTTATGTGAAACTATGTTTTTCTCCTCATCGTTACT
The DNA here is from genome assembly GCA_028627145.1 of Eidolon dupreanum. Classification (NCBI taxonomy): domain Eukaryota; kingdom Metazoa; phylum Chordata; class Mammalia; order Chiroptera; family Pteropodidae; genus Eidolon; species Eidolon dupreanum. Next base: position 149,291,299 of record CM053509.1, on the reverse strand, counting down.
TAACCCATTTCCTCTATTTGGAATACTTTTCCCCCCATTGACATATGCTCTTATTCTGCCTATTATTTGAGTTGTTTCCAATGTTAATTCTCAGATTTCCATAATTCCTCCAGTTGATGATATCTCTCTGCCTGGGCTCTCCTGTACTTAATCTTCCTGCTTCTTATGAGACTGAGTCTATCATGCCTTGCATTTTATTAAGTCCTCTTCACTTGTTATCTTTCCAAAGGTGGATGCCAAGCTTACATATCTTTGTTGCCTCCATAATATTAAGCATAACACTGCTCACTTAGCAGGTGCACAGTGTACATGTGTTGTCCTGTGATTAGGACTCTGTGTCCTTTTCTTTTGCTTTTTTATTGATCCTAAGGTAGAATTCTTGTCCTGATTATACAAGGATATAAAATAAAGAATGGCTTCTTCTGAATTTTGCATTCCCTAGTACTTATCTGTATTACCAGCAGAGCAGATGCTCAATAAATATAGAATGAAATAATCAGTTTTTCTGTCTCTGATCTTACAGCACTCTGTGATTATAACTTGTCCCTCTGTAGATTCCAACTCCTATATAGTAGTTGATGTTAGTGTCCATGCAGATTCCTTTCATCCTTCAGCCATTGTGAATCTTGGATGCTAATAGCTCTTAGCCCTCACAGCTGGCGAATTCTCCTTGGTCAAGGCTAAGTTATCTTACTCAGACAATGTTGGTGCTGACCCTTGCTTTCAAACCCCTTGGAAATCCTGCAGCCAAGAACTGACATGGAGTCATAAAACTGGACTTCCTTGCCTCAAGATGGGGCAATCCTGTGGCACCAATAATGCTTCAGAATAACCTAATAGAACAGGATAAAGCTTTGCCTAGATTCTTCCTTTGCTCTACTAGTGGAAGTCTTTATGCCTTTTCCACAAAGGAGGGCCTCTACTTGAGATATTTCTGAAAGCAAGGGACATTGCTAGGCAAATACATACATACATACATACATATATACATACATACATACATACACAGCATTTCAATGCACTTCAAGCAGAAACAAAAATGTCTATAACTCAAACTTGTATAATATCAACCTAATAACCCAAATATCCTTTTGCTCACCGCATCTCAAAAGAACAAGCACAATCTTTGATTTGTTCTAGCTGTGATTTCTCATTCCTCTTAGAATCAGAAATTTGGTATAAGCCATTGTCTACCCATTTACAACCCAAGGCCATAACACCATGTATTTTACATTTTTCCAAGAGTTATATCTTCATATTATTGCTTTTATATTTCTTTCCTTTATACTAACCCCACTTCCCTCCCTACCCCTGAGATCACAGCTGAATTTCTACTGGCTCTCAGGGACAATCCAGCAATAATTCGAAGTGGCTTGGTAGAGAGTTCCATGGCAGAGGGCCAGTTCTCCCTTCCAACAGCTCAACCCAAAGAGAATGGAAGGAAAAATATAGAGCACTCTGGAGGCAAGAATCCTTGAAAAGCCCCTTCTCACTTAGTGAGAATGAAAAAGTTTTATTCATGACTTTTACCACCAGGTTTAGGCCTCTGCTGAAAAACAACAAGGAATTTGGAATATCTGTTTAAAATGAGTGTAAATATTTACCCACATATGCTGAAATATTCTTGTGACATTTAGCCTGATGCATACTGCCAGGAGAGAAGCAAGCTCCTGAGCCAAACACATGATTTAAAAAAAAAAAAATCTTCTCTGGGAGTAGAGCAAACATTTGCAATGATATAAAATGTATTAAATTCACTGACTCTGGAATTCATAAATGGTTTTGCATCAAGTGCTATCATCTTGTTCAAAACTCCAATGTTTGCAAACTCCACATTCCTTACTCTTATTATTCTTAAGAACATGAACAGGGTTATTCATATTATTATCATTATTATAATTACACAGGAAGATATGTATATATATATTTGTCTTAATATTGTAACAATCACATTAAAATTATTGAACATGTCTCTATTTGTAGAGTGTTTAACTATTGGCAGAGTATTTCTACATTCAAGATCCAAGACTTAGTAGGCACTCAAATGTTTGTTGAGTTAATCAATTACTCACAATTACTCATACTATATGACAGAGTCTTAGCTAAGCCCTGCACATGCATTTTCTCATTTAACAGGAGAATGGATGAACTGAATAGGGCAAGCATTATTTTTTATTTTCACAGGCGAGAAAACAGAGGCATAGAGAAGACAACAATTAGAATTTACATAGATTAGTGAGGAAAAAAGGCACATAAATAATTAGAAAATATCACAACTGCTACCCGTGGCTTAAGCACAGTGATGGGACCACAGAGAATGAAGTAAAAACAAGATCGAGAAAAGTTTAATGAAAGAGACTGAGATCCATCTGAAGACTGAGTAGGAGCTGAGTAGAAATGTGTATGTGGCAGAGGGTGGAGACAGAGTTCCATGTTTATAGAGGACATCTCAGGTACTGAATGTCCACATCATACATAAGATAATGGATGCATGAGGAATGTGCCTAGGGCCCTAAATGCTTGCTAGGGCCCTAAATACATGCAGGGAAGGTGCTTAGCTATTAGATTTTGGTATATTCCAAACCATGATGGGTTTTGAATGCCATTCTAAGGACTGTGGATCACACAGGCAGGGACTAAAATCTTCAGGTCTACTTACTAGTTCTGTCACCCCTAGTGACACTCCCTACACTGTGCATATATGTGTGCACATACGTGTATGCGGCTGTGTGCTTTGGAGTCCACATATACATAATACTTCTGGTTTTTTATTTTATGTTTAAAAATTATTATTTTGGCATACAAAAAGTAGTAGCTAATTAATGTATACAACTAAATAAGTTTAGAGATAAATATACACCCACGAAACTATTACTACAACCTGTGCCATAAACCTAAACCTATCTATCACTTCCAAATATTTCCTTCCAGCCTTTCATTTTTTATTATTGTTATTACTATTTGGGGTTGAATACACTTAATATAAGATCATATTTCTGCATTTCAAGGTCTGTGGGGAAACTGGTGAGGACTGGTTGCTCAGCTAACAGCAGTATAAATCACAGAAATATTTCTTTTTCAAACAGATTCAGTGACTTGAAAACTGAGAAAAGTTATGTGCAGAAAAATTCATTGAAGATTCTGAAGAGGAGAAAAGGAATGTTTGTAACTGGGCAAAAACATGAGTAAATTCCTTGGAGCTCCTAGTGTTTAGATGTTGTGAGTTCTTTGTAAGTTGTTGTGTTCTTTGCAGACATATTTACCAGGATGCCTTTATTTATTTGTATTTTTAAGCTGATGATGCTTTGGAATATTCCATGAAGTCTGCTATCCAAGCTTACTAATCCCCAGAAATGAGTTAGTGAGACCTGAAATTGGGGCCTCATATCAGTTCCCTCTACCTCAAATCTGTTTCCCACTTTTTTATTCAGCCAAATTTCATCTAGTCTTCAGGTCTTAAAGAACCCTTTCTTGAATTTCTACACCCTAAATCAGTCCTTTAGTACTAGATACTTCTTCTATATGTAAATTTTCACATTTAAATTATAATTTAAATAATAATTTATACAATTATTTGCATAGTGTTCATGTCCATTCCCTCCACTATTTCATGTAATGCCTGGGCATAGGGAGTCTGGTTCGCTGCTGGTACCTAGTCTTAGTAGGCTCACAATGTGTGTGAGTTTAATGAATTAATAAAATTAAACTAAAATGGGGATAGATCATCATGATGGCCAATTTGGTATTCAAATAAATCATTAGCAACCAAAGGATTACACTAGTATTTACAAAGAAAGAAATTAACCTTGTGGTTTTAAGAATGATGGCTTCAGTTAACATTTATTGATCACACACCAAGTACTAGGCTCTGTGCTTAGCATCGGTGTGTGTTTCCTCATTTCACCTTCATGGCAACTTTATGACTTAGTAAAGGTGGCTGAGACAGAGATTTGTGCCCCCTTGCATAACATAAAGTTGACATTAGGAAGTGACTGCCTATCAGGGACCTTTTTCCAGACCCCCTTCCATCTAGCTAGGGCAGTGTGAGTGGCTCTGGTCAATAAAACATGAACAAGAGTGCTGTGTGTCGCTTCTGGGTTGAGGTACTTAAGGCTCTGGCATCCTGCCCCCACGGTCTCCCTTTTCTTCCTGCAGTGAACTTGGAGACAGTGTGTTGAAGATAAAAGCCACAAGGCAGGAGAGTGTGTCGCTGAAAGCTTGCATGGATAAAAAATACTCCAAACCTGACTAATTTGTGTTCGACTAGGGTGTGAGTAAACAAATAATCTTTTACTTTGATAAGGAGGTCACTAGGATTTCAAGATGTATGTGTTATGACATTTAGCATTACTCGATCTAAACTAATTAGGGGTATAGTCAGTATGGCCATGGTATATAGGAAGAAAGGGAGGCTTAGAGAAGTTATGTAACCTCCTCAAAGTTACATAGATGATAAATGATAAATAATTACCACTAGCAGTGACTTTGTAGTTTCTTTGGGGTAGGGGGACTTATGTAACTATGTTTGGAAAGGGGTATCCTAGGTGCCTAAAGCTCAGCTTGCGTTACATACGATAGAAAAAACTTCAATTATCTAACACCAAGAAATGAGGGCATAATGAAGGAAGGTTATGAAAGGCTATAGTAGTTCCACCTCATGTCAGCTTGTAGCATCATCACTGGTTTCATGTATTAATATTCATACATGTCAATTACATTACATAAATATTTCTAATATAGTAACAATGAGAGGCAGATGGTTTATGCCCATATTACAGATGCAAGTTAGACTTTGAGAGAGACTAAGCTGACTTGCTTAAGCCTCTGCTAGTAATAAGCAATGAGACTGAGAATCAAGTTTAAGTCTGTTCAATTCTTTGTATCTCAATCATTCTGCCTCTAGTTCAAAAAGGTTTGACTTTGTTAGTCTCAAATGGAGACATACATAATATTGAAAACCTCTTTGGCATCTTCTGTACCCTCCAAAGTTTGCATGTTTCAATTGCATGACCAGTAATAGTGATTCTTTACCATGTCCTATGTTTTCATATACTGTCTAATCATTTGGAACCTTATAAAAATCTAGGCTGGTATACTTTGTTTCCTTCATTTTAAGATGAGGAGAATGGGGTTTGGAGAAAGAAAGCAGAGCTTGCCTAAAGCCACTCAGTGAGGTGGTGATTGTCATGAGATGTAAACATGGGTTGGCTAAACCTAAGGTGAGAGATGTTTTCATTATAATGCCAAGGTGTGGGCTGTAGGAGATCTCGTGGAGTAGACGGGAATTGATATTTGTAGGAGTGCTCCTCAAACATCACTGTGCATAAAAATCAACTAGGAACTTGTTAATAATACTAGCTACTGAGCCCAAACTCAGAGTGTCTGATTCAATATGTCTAAAATGAAAACTAGCAATTCATGTTTTGTTTTGTTTTGTTTGTTTTTGTTTTTCTAACCAGCTTCTCAGATTAATGTGCTGCAGGTGAACTTCAATTTCAGACCCTACCGGCCACCAGGCAGGGTTTCCAGTCTGGCATTTAGTGAGGTTAGACACTGAAATCCTTTATTGCTATTCCCAGCACTGAGGGAGAAAAATGACACATCTCCTTCTAGAAGGAGGCGGAGGCCTGGAGCTTCCAGTCCTGAGCATTCTGCACTTGGCTTCCGTTCTCTGTGTCGATTAGGCCTTTCAAACCAATTACCATTATATATTGCTTAGATTTATAGTCCTTGGTATTTGAGGTTACAGGACTTCCGTTCTCAGGAAGAAGCTCCATGCCATCACTTCTAATCAGCTCAGCACAATGTCTGATTTCCCTTCTGTAAGAGGGCATGCTGTTCCATTAGAGTATTAATAGCCAGGCAGAGTGGCCTCAATTGCAGTGCTTGGGGAAACATAAAAATTGGCTTTGGGGGAATCCAAATTTTTAAAGAACTGTCCTCCTTATCAAAATCAACTCAATGATTCAACAAAAATGGCTAGAGGAGAAAAATATCCCTGACTTCTTGTAGGTAGCATGTATTACATAGATAGTTAATCTCTCCACAGGGTGGGCCAAATGGTCTTCGCTAGGCTCACTACAGTAGGGAGGAGAATTTCTGTCAAGGTTCAAGGCATAAACATGATTCAGGACAATTTATGAAATATCAATTTATTTAATATTTATTAAATATTGAATGAATGAATGAAAAAAATGAATTAGCAAGCACATGAGTACAAGACAGCTGGAAACATATCTTGCATAGCTGTTACATATGTGTCCATCTATCCATTCATCCATTCATCCACCCACTCACTATTTACTAAAACAATTATTGCATGTTATTTCCCAGTCATTATATCATGATCATGAGAAATTCAGATACAAAACTAAATACTCTACCCACAGAGAATTTACAATCCATTCAGGAAAGATGTGTAATGCTTCCCCATTGCCTATAGAATTAAGAATTTCTAAGATGTTCTGTCATGTGCTCCTAGCCTACATTTTCAGCCTCATTTCCTTGTACTTTTATCACATATTAACTAGTCTATATATCCATGCATTTCCTTCTTCCTCACAGTAAAATGGCTGTCCTTCTTCATTTATATCTGTGTTTACCCAAACTCCAAGCTTTCTTCCAGAGCTGTCAAAAGACTCCCTGTTTTATAAGTCTGTCCTGACCCTTCCATTAGGTAAAATAATTCCCTCCTTTGAAAGGCCAAAAAAGTTCTTAACATTAATGGATGTAATTACTCTTTGCTCTGTCTCACAGATTTTTTTGTTAATTGTCTTCTCAGCACATAAATTTTGAGCTTTTGTAATTTAAAAAAAGAGAAAGCCTCAATAATCTTTGTAACCCTGGTAATTCCTTGCCAACATTAATAGCTCAAACATTTCAGAAAATTGAATAAAGGCATCATCTAGGAAGGTACAATTGTCCCTTAAGTCCAAATTTCTATCCTAACTCTGTTGGCAATATCCTGCAAATAACAATAGTATTAATACTAAAAATGTATTTACTACCTACTCATTCAAAGTACTTGTCTAATTATTTGGCATTTTTTTAATTTCACATATCCTTTATGCCCCCTTGTTGAGATAGTTATGGTCAGCTTCAATTTAGAGATGAGTATCTGCTGCCTAAAGTGATTTATGGATTGTCTGTCTGAGATCCAGGTGTGTAAGCTCGGGGCTTGTGCTTTTGACCATTAGGAGATATATACCTACCCTCACTCTAACTGGATGATTTTCACAGACTGCAGCAAAATCTAGAAAAAAAACTTTTTTTTTAAATAGTTCTTGAGATCATTCTGGTTCTAGAAGGGCAGGTGAGGAAGAGGAAACTCACTTCCCAGAGGGAGAAATATGCACTCTACAATACCATGGGGACAACCTAAACAACTAAATTAATGTTCTAAATAGTTCTCCATCTGGGCAAATGCCACCTATGAATGGAAAAATGCTCTCAGACCCATGTTCTGTAAAGAATATACTGCCCTCCAAGGAAGGGAATCCTCCTTCAGCCCCAGCATGATTTTTATTCCATTTTTATTTTGGAATTACTCCAACAAGACAACAGCTCATCTGGCTAAGATAAAAATTTTATACATAACTTCTATACCCACTGAAGTATGTAAATTCTGAGCCTATGAATTTAGAATATTTAGGACAGTAATCTTGTTTACAAACATGCTACTTTATATAACCTAAATATCTCCATTTATTAGAATGGAGAGGAGAGGAGAGGAGAGGAGAGGGAGGAGAGGAGAGGAGAGGAGAGGAGAGGGAGGAGAGGAGAGGAGAGGAGAGGAGAGGGAGGAGAGGACACGCACCAGTGTTTAGATTTTCTAAAGTCAAGTCCAACCCATATGGCATGTTCTTGGCCTACTCACTCTCCACTGTTTGAATTTTATATTTTAAAAGTTCAGACTTATTCTTTTATAGGCCTTGGTAGCACTAGTATCCCCTACTTGGAAAACACAGTGGATCCTAGAAATTGGAGTCAAATCCCAGCTTTTCATATCTTTTGTATTAGATGTTTATTTCTGTGCATGCATATTTGTGGGGAGGTATGTTTCTCTAGAAGCTTAAAATATACTCTGAATTAGTGGGGAAGATCTCAAAGCCATTTATCTCAGAGCCTACTAAGGGAAAAGATGAGAGACTGAGAGGAAGAGACATGGAATGCTCTCTGTCCACTTGTGGCTCTGAAATACTAAGAAGGGTTTATTTGGGTGGGATCAGCTGGAGGAATTAGAAAATGGAAGAGAGAATCCTGTTCCTCCGCTGTCCCTCCTCTGCACATCTGTCCAACACTACTCATGCCTGCTCCAGCCTCTTCACATGTGTTGCAAGTGTTTTTGGCCTGTGCGGTTCTTCCCTGCATTAAAGCAGGGATCCTCTTTCTAAACTTCTCCTTTATATAATATAGAACCTGGCAGGCTCAAGGAAAAAAAATAGCCACATCCTCAAAGATGAATAAAAATCTGGACCTTTTTAAATATTTTTGCAGACCAGCATCAATTAGAGAAAAACAATAAGGGCTGGGTTTTGCCTTCTAACTTGAGAACATATATGAGGAATCCACAAGTTATTTCCATGGAGTGTGGCTAGAGTTGAGAAGCTCTGACAAGACCACATAGAGATCAAGTAGTCCCATCTGGAATATTTCTTCTGGAATGGGAGGAAACCTTAATTCATTAATAGTTTTATTTTTTTTTATCAAAGACTAAAACACATGAAGACTTTGTTGCGCAGGAAGTAAAATTTTTCTCTATCACACTGGAAGATAACAAGTCTGAAGTTATCCTAGAATTATAAAAGCGATGTAAGAGAAGTCAGAAAATCTAGGTTCTGCACCTGGACGACATCTGTCTAGTCACTATCATTTGCTGACATTACAAGTGGATTGCAGAGGTCAGATCTGAAATGGCATATGCCTAACCCCTGTGATGTCACCAATACCTTCCATGCTCATGGTAAACATCACCAATCTACTGCAACCCTCTTTCATGATTTGCAAGAGTGTAGCTTCAGGATTCTCAATACTTTATACTAGAGGACAGATCTCTATTAAACCTATTGCTCATCTCCAGAATAGATAATCTTTACATTCTTTCTAGATTTTTAAAAAAATCTAGCCAGAAGAAGACTACTTTTCTTCATCTACTTATACATTTTTCTTTGGAAAGCATGTCTCAACCCCACTCAATGAATGAAAACCTGCTTCAGCTGCATCTTTCTCAGGCATGTATGAATTTATCCACAATAAACTTTCAGCAACTTTATAAAATTTGGAGTTAGTGTAGATAAGAAACCAAATGTTTGGATACTGAGCCGAAAACCATTTGAAGGGTTGCGTGTGATCTGTCTGAATCCAAACACTCAGTTGGCAACCTCACAACAGACTTTCAAAACTTTCTTCTGGTATTTAAGATTTAGCCATACAAATGAGCAAAGAACATGCTCCAAATATGATGCAGATCTTTCTAGTCTCATTGATCACTGTAAACTTTGGCACCAACATGGACCAAAATTCAGGAAGTGGAAAATAATTTTTTTAAAAATTAGCTTCTTTATCACACAGCCAGATGAAGTAGGATAGAATTCAGTGACCTAGAGATGAAGAAGACCTGGAATACAGACAGAGAAGGAGTCCCAGGGTGGTCTGGGCATCAGGGGATATGAATTTTGGTTCAATTCTCCTCCTATCTTGTTATGCTACTCTGGATCTCTCTTTTCTCCTCCTCAGATGTATAGCCCTTGGATGCAGATCACCCAATCTAGTTCCCCTGCTTTACAATGAATATATTTTTTTGAATGGCATATAGATAATCCTGGGATCTCTAGAGTTACTCCTGTTTACATTTTCTGTTCTACAATTGTTTAGAATTTGAGAAGAGAAAGGAATGTTCCATATATTACTCTTGTTTTCCTTTTAATATTCCAAGAAATTAACTTTTTATTGTATGTTCAGTGACTCTCAGTTGTTTAAGCAAGAGCTTTCTGAATTTTTAATTTTATGATTATAATACATACTTTGCTACTTTTTTTGATAAACTTGCTATAAACTTTGCAGGCTTTGGGTTTTCTCCATTCACTCTTTCCTACCAAAGTGTCACTATCTAGAATATCCTTGTTCTATTCTTTGTATATGTAAATTATACACATACTTTAAAGCCCAGTGTTTTATCTTCTGTATAAACTCATCCAAGATCAAATGCTATCATCTGTTACACACTTGATCATGGATAATCTTATTGCCTTTATTGATATTTTACCCTTTTATCATTTATCTATGCATTTATTCCACATTTGAGGAGGCACAAATACAATTGAAAAAGGACTGACTCCCTCTTAAATTTCAAGCACTGCAGTAGGTATGCTTATGTATATTTTTTTACGTATAATATTCATAATCACATCTAGGTGATATTATTATTATTTTTTTTTGAGTTGGGGTAACTGAGACTAGTGGCAGTTAAGGTATAAATCTACTAATGGACAAAACTGACCTTGAAACTCAGTATTATGTGACTTCAAAATGCATGCTTCTTCTACTACCACACACTACATTCTTTGTTCCAAAGTCTTTAACCAGTAGGTGGAAAAAGTCACATATTAAAAGCTGGAAAAGAGATGAGGGGTTAATAATGGAAAGAGAAAATAAAAGTATATTTTAAAAAAATCTTGATTGAGTAAAATTAATGCAATTATGTGCCAAAATTAGCTTTGAGTTTACTATCTAGTAGGAGAATGCATGCATAGATACACATGTTGTTCTAGATTTTACTTCTGAGATGACTTTGTCACAAAAGACACTGAGCAATACATTGGAAGGTGTTCTCAGTAGCACTTTGATCAAAATTCCAAAAGATGTTCTATGGATATTTGTTTTTTATAATAGAAGCAGCCTGTATGAACACTGAGAGAATAGTGCTAAATCATAATTTGAAAGAAGACAATTTTTTAAGGGGATCAATGAATATAGTCCAGGGATGTAACTTTCTCTTGATATGGCTTAACATAGGGATAAAATGTGGAATTTTGAATTTAAATTTTAAAGTTCAAATACTTAGCATGCTTTAAGCCCAGTATTTCCTTGAGATGTAAAGATGTTGCTTTTTTGGATAAAAAAAAAATACATAATGTGTTTTTCTTAAATTTTAGCATGATAAAATTGTCAATTGCTTTATAGTTACATTAGTATGTGGTTGTTTTGCAAAGCTTATTTATAAGCCTCAATGAACTATATTTGTAAATAGAAGGAAGTCATAGGAGAAGTAATTTGGTGTGGAAATTCATGTTTTGGGGGGTTCTTTTGGGGAAGGAAGTAGTCAACAAACTATTTCTAAAGAGGTGACATTTGAGCTGATAACTAAGGGAAAATTAAGAGAAATCAAGAGTAATAGGTTCAAGGTATAGAGATAGCTCAGAAGATGAAGTGATGTAATCTCTGAGAATGAGTCACAGTAGAGGTGACATTTGAAATAAATATTGAAGAGTGAGTTTTCCCAGTAGGCAAGAAGGGAGGGCATTTTAAAAAGAAGAACTTCATTTGCAAAAGCATGAAAGCACAAAGTATGAAATAGCAACTGTACATTTAGGTCATTTTAAATTGCTTCATGTAGTCAGAGCCTGCCCATATAGGAAAGGGGCCAAAAATCAGGATAGAGGTCAACAGACTCATATGATAAAAAGAGATTCAGTTTTGTTCTGGGCAGGATGGAGTTTGCATTTGAGCAAGACACTTTGTGACTGACTGTGTAGAGTAGCTGGCAGGAGTGTAAAGCTGGAACCAAAGAAAATAGTGAAGATGTTTCTGTGGTCATACAATGATAGAGTTGATAAAACTAGAACTGAGGTGTTCTTGAGAATGAGATGGAGTGAGAGAGTAGAATGGAGAGATATTCAGGCAATAGAATTAATTGAATTTAGTAACTTGTTGGCAGGGAGAGGGTTATCAGAGAAGAAGGACTTCAAGGTGGTTCTGCAAATGCTAAGAACCACGGAAGGAAGAAACATATTCATCTTAGGGTCACTATCTCCCAATAATTTGCACAGTGCTTTACTTATGGTAGGACCCCAATGACCCATTGTTTAATGAATAAACATTTCTGTCTTGGATGACTGGGAGAATAGCAATGTTGCAGCCAGAATTTAACTAATGATGTAGAACTAAGGACATTAGTTGAAAAATCTTCTCTAAAACTAAGGCATAATTATCTAGTTATTATAATAGTGAACATTTATTGAGCTCTTACAATGTGCTGGACATTTGGTTAAAATACATTATGGTATTGTGATTTATGGTCATGACGCCTCTATTAGTAGTGAACAATTATTGTAATGGTCATTTTAGGGGTGAAAAATTTAGACTCTGAAAGGTTAAGAAAATCATCCAAAGTCGCAAAACTAGTGAGAGGTAGAGCCAGGATTTGGACCCAATTCAGTGTGATTCAAAGCTTATGCTCTTAATCACAATACTTGGAGATGAAGAAAGAACAACCTGCTTACAATCACTTAGTAAACAAGGGTTTAATAGGGACTGGAGCTACATCCCTTTCTCTGATACTACATATTTTGGCTGAGAAGGCTAAGTAAACCCTGGCAATGTTCTACTATAGAACTTGTGCTATAGAAATGTGAAAGCCATTTTGGAGAAAATGCAAAACTCTTCAATTCACTTGGTAGATACCAGTGAATTCTCTTTCCCCATTAAGTTTTCAGCCAATGGGCTGTCTACATTCCTGACTTCACTACTAAAGATGGCAATGTGTTCAAAGAAGAAAGATGGGACAATGGCTTGGGTTTCCTTAGTGGTACCAGAATAAAAGAAGCCATTTTATTCCTACTGTAATTTGCTGACAAAGGATTTGGGAATTGCAAATTATATTAGTAAACAAGAGTTTTCATAGAATACTGGAATATTCACACTCCCAGTCAACTGACATTTAGAAGGAATGCTGAGATTCACTGTCTCTCATAATTGCACATGAATGCCCAAGGCTAAGCTTCTATATCAATATCTTCTAATTCTCAGCAGAAGGAGACTGTTGAGAGACATGGTCTTATAAGCCAGAGGAAAATGCTTACTATTGACAAGCAGAAGAGAGGTGCCTTGAGAGAGGTATTTTTCTAGGTTTGGGAGGCTCAGTGATGAAAGATTCATGAAACTTAAGTTCTAGCATGGGGAGACAGAAAAATATGTTTGTAATATAATAAGAGAATGTTCTTGGGTGATGGGCCAAGGGAAGGTGGACTAGGGTGATGGGTTAGGGGTAGATGGACCAGGTGATAGTGTAAGCGGACATGGAGTCAAATAGTGGAAGTGGAACTGGTGAGCAGTTCTGGCATTTGGGATAAATTTGAAGTTGGAGCTGGCAGGACTTGCCCAGTGATTTACTATGGAGATTGTGGCACTCACCTTACTTATTCTAAGGAAATAATCATGGCTCTCCTGAAAGATATTACAAGAATGTACATGGTTTAAAAATAGCAAAATGTCAGAAATAACTTGTATTTCTGGAACTTTTGATCTAGTTAAAAAATTATGGAAGTGAAATGATGCAAAACAAAAATTAGCAGATATCTGGGTGGTGATATTTTAGGCATTATTTTTCTTTTTTTGTTTTTCTGAATTTTTAAATCTATTTAAAATGAGACTGTTATATTTTGTAAAACAAAAAATGTCAAAGCTATGTTTTAAAAGTAAACCTGTCCTTATTTGACTGCACTTCTGCACAGCAGGGTCCACTGATTTTCCATTTAAAACATAGCCCAAGAACTCAATTCAGTTGGACATCCTGTGAGGACTTTACAAATACTAGTGATAGATTTACTATGTAAGAATATGAGTCCAAACTGAGGCTGACACTAGGATTCATACACGTCTGGAGAGCTAGCCAGGTACATGTTTATTTATATGTGTAGTTTGTACCAGTTTGAAGGGGGTGGAGTGGGGGAAAGCTGCAGAGAAAGAAGAAAGGGGGATGGTGAGAACAACTGGGTGCCTATAATGTGTCTGGCATGGTCCAGGGACTGAAGGAGCTATTTATTTAAAAGTTTTGTGGAACACAAAAGTACAAAAGGGCATCCTTGGCACCCAAGAGATAAAACATGGCACAGAATGGGTGCAAAACAAACTCCTCCTCATTCAGGGGTAGAACAGAGTCAAACCTGAGCATTTTGAAGATGCCTGGGAATATGGACTGTCTGGAAGGATGAGTTTCTAATACACGAATACCCTGGGAAGTGCTGAGCATCCCTCTCCAAATGGATTTATCATCATCCAACATAAAAGAGGGAGCACTGGGGAAGTAAGGAAGAGCATGGTGACACCATAAAGTAGCTAGAGTGAATGGGCTTGTTTGTGAACCTGTGTATGATACCTCCTGTGGTCTTCAGAGAGTTAACAAATAGCGATTTGGAGTTGGGATTCTTTGTTATACAGAAGAAAAATGGGTCAACCCTGTCTCGACCCAGTCTATATGCAAAGGGCAGTGTAATGCAAAGGGGGATTGAGGTTACAGCAGAATAGAGTCTAAGCCCTGAAATCCTAGAGATGAAGAGGGCACTGAGGTTTGCTAACGCCTTCTTTCAAGTCCACAGCCACCCAGAGAGATGGTCCCTGAATAGCTCCTTTGATGGGACCTAATGACTCCTTTTTGGTATAGCAAGGTGATCTCATTTCTCTCCTCTCTCAGTAATGTTCTTTGGAAACATGACAGCATGGCTGAGAAGATGAGTGCGAGTGGGGGCTGAAATCCAGTCTGTGCTCTACTCACCAAGCTGTGTGCCTGGGCTTGGTGAAATGTTGTTTCGTTGTTATTGTTTTGTTTGTTTGTTCATTTGTTTTCATCTGTCAAAAGAGAACACTTTATAAATATACTTTGACCTAAAGGATGCATTTTTTTCTTTTCTTTTCTTTTTTTATTTTTTAATATTTACTCAAAGCCACTGCACATACTTAAGAGCAATGCTGAACATGGGCCAGGTTCTGTGACAATCTTCACCTTTGTCTTTTTGGGGCACGTGGCATGTTGCCAAAGTTTCAGCTGCGACAATCCTACAAAAGGTCTCTACTCTGCAACACAGCCATCTTTATGATTTTTAGAAGCTACCCATGGAGCAATTCCTTCCAGCTCTAAGTAAGTCCTTGACTTTGTTGTTCAATTCCTCCACACATTCTATGACATTTTAACAATTGCCCAACATAACCCTTTTCTCCTTTCAAAAAAAAAAAAGCTCTCTCCTATCCTTTCACTAGTATATAGCCCTAGGTCTATCCAGTATTTATTCACAGCCTCATTTCTCTACAAAATTCCAACTGAATCTCATGCAGCGTTATTCTATATCTCTTTGGCAAACACGCACACAAACAGATCTACACAATTGCAGAGAAGTGTTGCTTGCTTCTTCTTCTACAGCTGGTCTCCAATTGTTTTTTTTGTGCGTTTGTTTTCTTTCTTCAACTTGACTATAAACTCCTTGACAGTAATGGTGTGAACACAGAAATTATATAATAAATGTGTACTGGTCGACTTAATTCTTTTGTTACTCGGTGCCCCTTGCCCACTCTCTGCCTCTCCCTGTCCTGGTAACCTGGTTAAATAGCCTCTTGATAAATACTTACTGAATGAAATAATGAACCAGCACCAACTAAATATAAGGTGTTATTGTAATAATTGGCTGGGTCAGACAGATACTTGGATACCATGTGGAACTCTGTGGCAGCACTGGAATGTCACTGGATCTATGGAGGTCTGGCAAAGAGCAAACTGTGGTTAGATTTGGGCAAAAGAGGGTGAGGGTGGGAGTGGGAAAAACTGAGCAGGAGTCATTATGTCTGGGATGAAATGGAAGGTCTGAGCAGGGAAGAAAGCAGATGAACAGAAGACTGGCCTTTAGTATTGAAAAATCAGGTGTAAAAACCGACAACACTGAAAACGACAACAATAATAAATTGATAATATCAAAAGTAGACTATCCCATGGTTTGTTTGATGTTAGTTTAATTATTCTGTGAGGTTGCCAAATCTTCATCCCGAATATGGAAACTAAAATGCACTTTGGAAAAAAAAATCACAAAGTATATTAAATTCTAATTAATAACATGCATACTAGCATATTTGGGTGAAGTATGATGATGACTTCAACTCATTTTGAAATGCATCACAAATAAGATGGATTGATAGAAGATGGAAACCTAGAGATGGCTGGATAAATGGTAAGGCCAGTACAGTAAAAATTTAATTGTAGAATCTAGATGGTAGGTATGTATATATACAGAGAGGGATGTGGACTGCAAAAAAATATTTTAACTTCTGTATGTTTGAAAATTTCCACAATAAAATGTTGGGGGAAATGCATGATGGAGCAATGGTTTCAGTTCCCTTAAAAATAATTATATTGGATACTACAATTATCAGAGCAAAATGAAGTTCCTTAGGTAGAATGTTCCAGAGTAGTAATAATAAATCTCCATATTTATACAGGGTTTCATAATCCACCAAATACGCAGTTGGATGACTGAGAGAAAAGACACTGGAACCAGACTAGCTGGTTTCTGATTTCTAACTACAGACATCATTTAACTTCTCTATCCCTTCTTCATTTATAATATTTGTATAATAATTATTCCTAGAGATGTTGTAGAGATTAAATAAAACAGTAAATTTAAAATGCTTAGAAAGTGCTAGGAAACTACTAAGCTCCATATTAATCATTGCTTTTATAATGATAATAATTATTAGGTCTTCCCATTCGCTCTTTGGAATAGGTATAATTACTCAACTTTACAGCCAAACAAACAGGTTTATAGAGATGTCTCTTGTCCAAGACCATGTAGATTATTAGTCAGAGGTAATACTGGAACTAAACTCAAGTTTTCTTTGCCTCTTTCAAAATATGCTTATCCTAGTCTCCCAACTTCCATTCATATGTTCAGCCAACTCCCAGTTGGGAAGGAATGCTAAATGCCCAGAAGAGTGGCTGGCACGTGATGGACAGTCAAAAAGTAGATGAATGATAAACGTTCATTTATAGCACTTACTATGTCTCTTACCCTGCTAAGCGCTATACATTACCTCAAAGCATTCTCATAAAAGCTCTAAGAATTTAGTTGTACTAACCATACTTTCTAGATGAGAGCAGAGGCTTTAGAAAGCTTAAATTACCCAAGATCCCACAGCTAGCAAGATTGAGCCATAGATCCATCTGGTTCCAAAATCATACATTTTAAACCACATCGCAACATGTTCATGAATGAAAGAAAGGCAGCTTCAAAGCTTAGCCGACTGCTAGAAATTAGGAGACATGAGCCGTTTTACCCTTAATCCACAGAGCTCCCCCTGGGTCCTTCTCATCATAGATGCATTGTATTACTAGCAAATGTGAATGTTTTGATGAATTAGGCAAACACTCGAATTGCCTCTGCATTGCAACATCCTTCCTTCAAAGGCCAGGGAATGTAGACTGTACGTTCTTTGTCCAGCTTGTCTGAATGCGTCAACGCTGTCTGGGAGGCACAGAGGTGGATGCTTTCCTAGCAAGGGTGAGGCCCCTCCTGCATGTCCAGCTCCTGTATTTGTAGCATTGCCATGTGTTGTACCACTGGGCCAAGGAATGAAGGGGCCGATGGTCCCAGCCACCTCAGATTACGCAAGCCAAGAAAAATGTGCAAATCGCATGAGAAAAGCAGGCAGTCCCCAAACATCTTTATTTGTTCATGTCTGTGCCCTGACGCTTTGATTGCAGTCTTGCACTTAGAAATTTCAAGATAAGTATCAGCAGCTGGACACTGGGTAAATCAGAGGCACAGACTATGTGTAAATACTGAAGTTTCGAAAGCACAAACTTATGTCCAACAGCTTGGAACACAGGACCCAGTAGGAAGGGAGGGGGAGTGGTGGTTCTGGCTTTGGCAAAGTAAACCTTCTGAGAAACTCGTGGACATGTCTGTACATGTCCGAACTTGTCTGACACAGCCAAGCAGAGATTTCAGGACCTGCCAGATCCAGATATAAGCGGCCTGTTTGCTCGGAACCAAAAAGGAACAGTCAGAGGAAGTGAAGGATTAAGATGAAGAAACAAAAGATTACGAGGCTAAAATCTGTTCACAGAGTAGAGGCTGAGGGCTGGGCAATCATAATGACAACATCTATGCGGGGCTAACGCTGACAAGGTCCCAGGTTAGGTTTTTTTGTATCCCAGTCACATATTTAACCTTACCAATAATCCTGAATTTGCACTGGCTTTGCCCCTTTTTATAAATAAAATTTTAAAAAGGAAACTGAGATTGCTAGGTAAAACAACTACCTCGAGGTCAAGAACTAGAAAGTAAGAAGAAATAGGGTTGCAACACATTCTTGTCAGATCCTAAGATCACCGTGTGTTATCTTGTGTGAGAGAGAAAATTTTTCTTCAGGAGTTAAAATACTAGGTGCAGGCACCCTCTTAACATAGTATGAGCAGAGATGAGAGAGTTTGCTGGTAAGATCTGTCAAGGACATACCAAGATGATAGACTGGACAGGCATGGACAACACTACGTGTGATTAGCAGCCTAGCTAGGTCAGCTAAGAATGTGGATACAACAGTGAGTAAAATTAGAATAACAGATATATTAAGGTTACTGATGCTGCAGCTATGCTGTGAAGTTTAGCGTGTTCTTTAGGATCTACTGTTTGCAAATAACAAGAAAAATCCAATTCATCGTTGCATAAAAAAGTGGTAATAAAAACTTGCAAGGATTTCTCTTGGAATAGCATGTACAAAGTATAGTCTATGTATAGGAAAGAAAACTCAAGGTGGCTGGCAGAATAGGGAGAGATGATGCTAAAGAGGATGACAGACTACAAAACTTGAAGTTCTTTATAGGCCCCATTAAGACACTCAGGTTCAACTCTACATGCAACAAGGAGTCAAAAAAGGAGAAGAAACATAGTTAAGAAGAAGGAATATTGGATAATCACATAAAATGGTCATCCGATCTGCTGTATGGATTAGAAAAAAGTGCCAAGGGTGACCTCTGGTTTCTTGGCTATGCATATGGTAGTGCTGTTAACGGTGATAGGTGACATGGAAATGGTGCAAATGAGGTACGACAAAATGTTAATGATGTATTTAGTTTGGGGCAGGTTTAGTTTGAGATGTCTGTATGTCTTCCAACAGATATTGATAGATACTTAGATGTATGAGTGTGTTGTTTAGAAGGAATATTAGGCTGGAATTACTAATATGGAGTTGCCAGCACAGAGATGCTAAATGAAGCCCTAGCAATGGATCAGGACATCTGAGGAGGTAATACAAGATGAGACAGCAAGGAAGAAAGTCTAATACAGACCTCTCCCCCGCCCCTAAAAAAACCAAAAAACAAACAAACAAACAAACAAAAACAGTAGTTTTTCATAAGTAGCCAGAGAGATAAGAGGAAATTGGGAGAAGGATCACTTCCAGAATGGCAGAGTAAGGACCTCTGAGAATCTACTTCTCCATCAAAGCAAGGGGAACACTGAAAAAACTGTCAAAATCAACTTTTTAGAATTCTAGAAATTAATTAAAAGCTTACAATAACCTGAAGAATGTTTATTGAAGAAAAACAGCTGAATTTCAGTTGGAACAATGAGCAGTTTTGTGGCATTTTAACACACCCTATTTCTATTTTCTTCTTCCCAAACAGTAGCCATGAAAACCAATAGCCTAATAATCATGGTAGCTATGAAAACCAGCAGCCTAACAGGGACAGAGTTTAGAGATCTCCTAAAAGCCCCATTCCAAAGAATTATTACTATCTAATCTGCCTGGCAGCTCCCTGAAATAGTCCATTTACAGGGCTTGTCTTTATTTGACCTGACTCAAAGATGCCAGAAATGTAAAGTTGGTTTAATATCTAAAAATCAATTGGTAGAATGTACTATATCAATAAAGGACAAAAACTGCATGATCATCTCAATATACATATAAAAAGAACTTAACAAAATCCAACACACTTTCATAATACAACAACTCGACAAACTATATATGGAAGGAAACTTCCTTAATCTGACAAAAGGCATTTATAAAAAACCCACAGCTAACATTATGCTTAACGTTTAAAGACTGAAATCTTAGGCTCAGGAACAAGGAAAGGATGCCCATTCTCACCATTTTCATTTTACTTTTGCTGTTAGGTCTAACCTGGATAGTCAAGAAAAAAAAATCATATGGATTCTAAAGAATAATACGAAACTGTCTCTATTTGTACATGACATGATTATATAGGAAATCCAAAGGAATACACACACACACACACACACACACACACACATACACACACACACCCCTAAAATGTGAGTTCAGAAAGGTGACAGGATACAAAATTAATATGTAAAAATCCATTGTATTCTGTATACCAGCAATAAACAGTTCAATAAGAAAAGAAAATTTTCATTTACTATAGCATCAAAAAGAAAACATGAAGGAATAAATTTTAAAAACTGCATAAGACTCGTTGACTAAAACTATAAAACATTGTTGAAAAAATTTAAAGAAGACTTAAATGAAACAAATATATCTCATGTTCATGAATTATAAGACTTCATATTGTTAACATGGCAATACCCCAAACTATAGATAAATGCAATCTCTATCAAACAATAGATAAATGCAATCTCTATCAAAATCTCAGCTGCCTTTTTTTTTTTGCCAAAAAAAAGTTAATCTTAAAACATATAGGGAAATATAAGGGAGCCAAAACAGCCAAAATAATCTTGAAAAAAGAAAAAAGTAAAGAAACCCCATTTCTTGGTTTCATATCTTACAATAAAGATACAGTATTCAAGACAATGTGGTACTAGCATAAGAATAAGCCTATAGATCAGAACAGAATTGAGTGCCCATAAATAAATCCTTATGTCTACAGTTATTTGATAAAACTGCCCAGACAAACCAATAGGAAAAGAATAGTCTTTTCAACAAATGGCACTTGGTAAACTGGATATCTACATGGGAAAAATGAAGTTGGACCCTTCCCCACATATACAGAAAAAAATAACCTAAACTGAATTATAGACTTCAATACAGTCATGCATCACTTAACACTGGGGAAATGTTCTGAGAAATGCAGCAGTACGTGATTTCATCATTGTGCAAACATCGTAGAGTGCACTTAGACAAACCTACTACACACCTAGACTATATAACTGCTTCTAGGCTACAAATCTGTACAGCATATTACTGTACTGAATACTGCAAGTACTTGTAACACAATGGTAAGTATTTATGTGTCTAAACATATCTAAAAAGTACAGTAAAAATAAGGTACAAAAGATAAAAAATTGTACATATATAT
Organism: Eidolon dupreanum; assembly: GCA_028627145.1. Lineage (NCBI taxonomy): Eukaryota > Metazoa > Chordata > Mammalia > Chiroptera > Pteropodidae > Eidolon > Eidolon dupreanum. Next base: position 149,269,986 of record CM053509.1, on the reverse strand, counting down.
AGGGCATTTACTGTGAATGGAGCATACAGGACTGGAAGGGGCTTTGGGTGAATGAGTGAGTGAGTGAGTGAGTGACCTGTGTCCTTTTACTGGATTTAAGGTGCTTAACAAAGAATTTACAGCAGTGTACTCTCAAGACCATCAAGCTAGATGGGTGGGCTATTGCATCCTCTAAATATGTAGTGTTGTGGGGACAGGCTCCTCTGTGCTGAAATAGGTCAGTGCCTGACTGATCGGGATGTCATCTATACACTCAAAATTGAGATGTTGTCACTGAGAGGGAATCTGTTACCAAGCCCCCCAAATATTGCTCCCTCAGAAGAAAAAAAATACTGTGAACTAGATATCCTTCTATTTCTTACAAGAAACTCAGCTCCATTATAATCTTATGGGACCATTGTTTGTATGGGCTGGCTGTCGTTGACAGAAATGCTATTATGCAGTGCTTGACTGTATTAGAGATAAAACTAAAAAACTCTTAGAAGTAAACATAGCATTAAAACTTCATGACTTTGAGTTAGACAAAATTTTCTGACATATGACACCAAAAGTATAAATGAAAAGAGAATAAATAGATAAATGGAACTTAGTCAAGTTTAAAAACCTTTTGCTTCAAGGACATCATCAAGCACATGAAAAGAAAATCCACAGGAGAAAATATTTGCAAATCATATTTCTGATAATGGACTTGTATTTAGAATATAAAAGAGCTATTAAAACTCAACAGTAAAAGACAAATAACACAATTTTAAAGTGGGCAAAAGAGTTAAATAGATATTTATTTTCAAAGAAGATATATAAATGACCAATAATTTCAATAAAAGATGGTCAACATCATTAGCCATGAGGAAAATGCAAATCAAAACCACAATGATATACCATTTCACATTCACTAGATGGCTAAAATTTAAAAAGACAGATAATAACAAGTTTGGTAATAATGTGGGAAAAAATCAGACCCGTATATATGGCTGGTGGGAATATTAAATGCTGCAGGTGTTTTGGAAATCAGTTTGCCCATTCCTCAAACTGTTAAGCATAGAGTTACTACATGACCCAGCAGTTCTGCTCTTAGTAATATGCCCAAGAAAAACGAAAATATATCCCATTCAAAAACTTGTATACAAATATTTATAACAGCATTATTTATAATAACCCCAAATTAAAAAAAAAAACTACACAAATATTTATCAACAGATAAATGTATAATCAAAATGTGATAGATCCATATAATGGAATATTATTAAACCATAAAAAGAAATGATGTTCTTGTACATGTTACGTGAATGGACCTTGAAAATATTATCCCATGTGAAAGAAGTCAGTCTCCAAAGACCACACTGAATGATTTCACTTACATAAAATGTCCAGAATAGCCAAAAAAAAAAAAAAAAAAGTAGAAAAGTATATTAGTGGTTGCTAGGAAATGGGTTGGGAAAGGGAATTGGGAGTGACTGCTATAGGATATGGATTTCTTTAAAGTGATGTAAATGCTCTGGAATTAGATAGTGGTTAGTGTTTCACAACTCTGTAAATATACCAAAAACCACAGAATTGTACATTTTGAAAAAGGTGAATTTTATGGTGTGTGAATTATATCTCAATAGAACTATTATAGATTAAAAAAAAAGAGAGAAAATCAAAGGACATAGTGACAGAAGTATCATATGTGGTGAATAAATTTATTTATATAAGAAATAAGGAATGTTTATGGGGTTTAGCAACAATGAGGTCTTTGATGAACTCAGCTAAAGATAGTGGAGAAGTGGCACAAAGCAAGTTTGATTCATCAACTAATATTTATGAATTGCATATTACACACTGGCATGTGCCATTGAGATGAGAAATGAAGAAAGCCAGATGGCAATGGGTAGAATTGAAAATAGAGGGTGAGAAAGGGAAGACAGAATATAGACTGTCCTTATAGAAATTTGGCTGCAAAGGTCAGAAAACAAATAGCTTGGTAACAACAAGGAGACAGATTTAGGTTTGTCTGAAATTTTTTAATCTGGAATAAACTTCAACATCTTAACATGGGTAAACTAGATGTTATTTTGTGCTGATGGGAACGATTCATGGGAAAAGGGCGTGGTTGATGATACAAAATAGGGAGAGGATAGACTGAAAAACACTGAGTTCTGGAGAAGTTCACCAGAGCACTGACAAAGGAATTCTCTTCAGATAGAAAGGAAGGGACATAAGCAATTGTGTGTGTGTGTGTGTGTGTGTGTGTGTGTGTGTGTGTGTGTAATAGGAGGAACAGAGGAAAGGTGGATGAAAATGCAGCTTATCTTGAAGACTTGTAGGAGAACACTGAAAGAATTCCCCTGTGCTGGCTTCTATTATAAGGCAGGGTTTATCTGTGGAGAGCCAAAAAGAATTAGTGGAGCTTCTTGACTTAAGTGGAAGTGATGAAATGGTTGCAAAGGAGGAATCCTGAGGGTGGTAGTGTGTGTGGAAAACATGAAAGATTGCTCTCAGAGTTCAAGGCTCAAGTGAGGTTTGGGACTATCAATTTGTTGTGGCTTTCATCTACAGTTTTGGGGCAATGTTTTTATTCTCTCAGTGTTTAGTAGCAGATGGCAACATCAATGAGGCAGATCTTTGCATTTATCCAGGACAGTTTTCCCAAAGAGGTTTTCTCACATTTCCCAGTGAATGTTCCATGATGAAGGAAATGAAAATACCTTATTGATAAAGGAATCCTTTAAAGTGGGCACCCAGAATCTAAGCTGTGGAAGGAAATAAAGTCTGGGCATAACTGATAGAGAGAAATTAGAGAGGTCAAAGAATTGGAGATGTTTCCTTCCCTTTTCCCTCTCCACAGCTTCTCATTACCCTTCTATTTGTTCTTAAAGAGATGCTTGTTTAAAATTGCTTTTCTGCCCAGTTGGTTATGTTCTTGATGGCTGAGTTCAGTTCTTGGAGAACTGCTAACTCACTGGCACTTGGATAAGAGTTAGGCTTGTTTAGGAAACTACATAGTCAACTCATGTTTCAGCTGTAACAGACATTCTTATTTGATCTTCACAGCAATCCTGTCCCACAAGTGAAGCAAAGAGAAGAATCGACTTCAATGCATTAGGGGAAATTTGAAGGACGTTCCAAGAGGTTTAGGGTTAATTCTAAACTATGAAGTACATGGTTAGAATCCAGGCCTGCCTTGTTAAAATTTTCTCCATGCTCTGCTGACAGATCATGTAATTTATAAATGAGAACACATACCTTTGATTCAGCAAAGAGTCCTACTTAATTAGAGGGGTGACACTAATCACAGAAGACACTTTAAAAATCGTAATCTACCACACATTAAAATGTAATTATTACTCTGTGAATGTAGTCCACTTTCCGGTCCACCTTTCCAATATACTAATTCATTACCCCCATCCTCTCGCAAGCATTTTCTATAAATTAGGATCCATATATGAGCTAGGAAACTTCCTACACAATAATGAGAAAGGCCACTGGTTTCAAGAGACTTAAAATCCAACTGAGAATGTAAAACATATCTGTACATATGCTTATTTGAGTATGTAACATATGTTATGCTGAAAAGAGTTGATTATTTAACTTATTAGTCAACTTCCATGTAATGACACAGTTTTACCAGCAAATTCATTTGAACATCTGTTTCCTCTGGTAATTTAAAAATCAACATTTTTTTTAAACATTTTTATATTGGCCCAATATTTAGATAAAACTTTCTAGTCTCTGAAATTTTGATGGCAGAAATTGTGTCATTGCTAATCTTCAAATTTAATGTCAGCATCTAAGAAATGTTTGCTGAATTTAACTAAAATGATGAACTCAAACAAGTACTAAATCTTAGTACAAATGCAAATCGGCACTGGCTTTATGTATCTAACAATTTTCTAGTGTTAAGACACAAAAATCCTCATAACTTAGTAACTTTGTGACTGTAAGCAAGTTGTCTCATGAAACTCTTGGATGTGTTTTCTCACTTGTTAAATGAGGACAATACTTTTTGCTCTTCTTACCTTATAGGGATGTTCTGAGGATCAACTAAGATAAGTGAAAACTATAAATCCTGGTAAATGTGCAACAGATGTAAGAAGTTATGGAGAGTGTCATTTACTCAGAAAGAGACACAGCATAAAATAATATTCTGCAGATTCATAGGCCAGCTATGACCTTTCAAAAACTGTTATTTTATAGGTAAAACCAAAAATATATTCAAAGGGATGTTGAACATACACTCACACACACATACATCCACACATGGACACACACACTTGTTCTTTTGAAAAGCCATTAGATCAAGGAATCATAATATCTTCACCCTTGATATGGGGGAATCTAAAGAGACTACGAGATGAATCTAATCATGGATGGCTATTATTGATTGGTCATGTAGAAAAAAAAATGTTCTTGAATGTTTTTATTTGGATACTACTTTTAAATGCTGGAGCAGAAGATAATTAGTATGTATCAACCTTCAAATGAAGATTTCTCAACCTCTGTAAATTGGGTCTGGGTAATTCTTTGATGGGAGATGAAGAGACTGCCCTGTGCATTGTAGGATGCTGAGCAGCATTCCAGTACCACCCCTATCTAAGTATGACAACCAAAAATGCCTCTGGAGGTTGTCTTAATGTTCCCTGTGAGGTTAGGGGTGGGAAGCAGGTTACCTCTACTTGAGAACTACTGCTTTAAATAATATGAGCTGACACATTCATGCCATATTTTGCAAAGCTCTTTTAAAATAAGTATTAAATTTCTCAAAACAACTAAAGGCTTTGGAAAGTAAATCATTTACCAGAGATCACACCACTGAGACTCAGGAAAGCCAGGATTCAAGTTCCATCTTTGGGTATCCCATATCTGTGATGATGCCACTACTCATCCTGCCTCTGAGTAAGGACTTGAAAAGAGCCACCATGTCCTAACCAAGCAATCATTTCCTCGTTCCACACAGAACCATGAAGAAAGTTCTGGAAGAGAAAAGCATTTACTCATTTGTCTCTTACCCATTCTTCCCTGATTAATGAGACAGTAAGAGTCTGGCTTCTAACGAGTCTTGTTATTTGATTAGATAATTAGTGTTCAATAGTGTGGTGTTTATGGTCACTGTTTCCATCTGGCCTGGCATTTCCTCCTCTTTTGGGCTAACTTACCCTTAGATGTGCTTTCTTTTTTCTGCTTTTATTGCCATATGATAAACTCTAAAGGGATGTTTGTTCTCTATGGGATCCTTGAGTCTATTTTTCAGCTGAGCTAAAGCTACTAGGTAACATGACCAACTTTTTCAGTTTGCCTGGGACTTTCTTGATTTTAGTACTAAAAATATCAATCCCAGGAACCCCTCAGTCCAGAGGTATACCTCCTATACTCTCATGTAACTGACGTCTGCTCTCAGAAACATGGAGAAGTTAAAGGGCAAAATGGAGTTCTCAAGTTAGTATAGAACAATTGATTCTCTGATATTAGCCCAAAAAGAGAAATCTAGGAAGGGATAATCATTTATTTTTAATAAGGTGTACTTAAATGCAGAGAGCAAGAAAGAAAGTGAGAGAGAGCAAGAGAGAGTGGCTGGCTTTCTATAGCAACTATAAAATGAAGCAAGAGATGGATACATAAGGAAATGTTGACGTGTTGACATGGTAGTATGTTGACATGACTTGCATGAATAGATGAAAGATTTATTTAATATAGATTCTAATTGAAAGTTAAAAATACACCTGCACTTTATTCTCAGAAAACCCTAGAATATCCAAAAATAAGTATCAATGTCTTTAGCTTGTTGAGAAGCAAATCAAAGTTTATTTGAATAAGTCCCTGAGGACACACAGCCATTTAATGGCGCAACTGGGATCTGAACCCAGGTCTATTTGATTCTAATCTCTCCTCTCTTGCCTCTCACATATTCTCTTCTCCCTCCATAGCTGACATCTAGAAGTTTCCATTATCTTAAAGTAATAGGCAGCTATTAGTTCTCCTTAAATTCCTCTGAGGAAAATAAGAGTCATTATTAGGTTTTCTATTTAACTCAACTCACATTCAATTAATATTTATTGAGAGTCTTTAGTGGACTTGAAACTGCACAGTACCCTTAATGAGGCAAAGTCTGAAAATTTTAATCTTCCTTACTATAAGAAACTTTGAAGTTTTTTTTCCTCCTTGCTTTTGAGAAATTCTCATCACTTCAGTGCACATCAAAGCACATTCAAGGGCAAAAGGGCTGCTTTTCTGTTATCTAAAATACCTATGGTATTTTATGGTGGGGCTATTGATGCACTATGAATCCATCTAGCTCTAATACTTCCAGACAGATGTGTGGCATGCTTAGAGTACATCTGCTGAGTGTCCTACTACAGTCAGGCAGGATGGCTTTTGCCTTTAGAAAGCAAGAATCTGATAAGGACAGTGGGAATATGAGTGACTTAAATGAGAGCTGCAATCCCCTCTTTGCTAGCCATTTCTGTATTTCAAATTTCTAAGAACCTATGAGGCACAAGGGAAACGACTGTACTGAATTTTGATTTCCACGCTTTCCAACCCTGAACTTCTCTCCTCTGTCCCTTTATTCATTACTTCATTCATTCAACAAATAAAATGGACCTAGGGGACAGGGCACACAACAATGAGTATAAGGCACCACCCTTGCTCTAATGGAGCAGACAACATAGTGAAGTGAATGAAGAAATAAAAATAAGGACACAGGAGAGAAAGTGTGACAAGGGTCTGTGCAACTTTCAGTGGAACCTCGTAGGAAAAGCACCTAACCTATGAGGAGAGTCAGAGGAGCCATCCTGGAGAGGTGACGTCTGTGACAGCTCACATACAGGGGAAGGATAAAGGGATATTTATGCAGGATATGGGTGTATTGGGGATGGGGTATGATCAGGTTGAAAGACCAGCTTAGGCTAAGTTACACAGTCGAGGAAACATTATGCCACTCAGTAGAAGAAGCATCAGAAACTTATTCTGAGTAGAGAATAAAGTGCATTAAAGAAAAAAAGTGGTAAGTGGTGCAATGAAGGGGTACATCGGACTGGAATAAGAAATAAGTGTCATACATGTTAAAGGGGATATGCCATTGAAGAGTTTGGGTAAGGGTTAGATCTGGTGCCAGTGCTGGTTTTAAAAAATATCCTGCATGCTTCATTGTGGAAGATAGATGGGTAAGAGGCAGCCTCAATGTCCAGTTTAGATGAGAAGCAAAAAATACCTTGGACAAGGGCAACACTGGAAAGATGGAGAGAAAAAGTCAGATATGAAAGCATTTCTTTTGAGAAAAAGAGCCATTTTTTAGATAAGGAAACTGAGGCCAATGAAGAAAAAGTGACCTGTTATACATGGACATCATAGGAAAGATGTCATATAGAACTACAGTATAGGGTAGAAGTTTTAGAGAAGACAAGGATTTGGTCTCATCTTGTCCACTTACTAGGTATGTGATGTTGATGAGTAACTACAACTCTGAATTTCCTCATGTGTAAAATTAGGATAATAATGTAACTACTTCACAGTGTTGTTTCCAGGATTCAGTGGATGGTAAATAAAGTGCTTAGAACAGTACCTGGCACATATTAACTAGTCAATAAACATTCCTACTAAAATCATTGTATCTTTTCCTTTTCTTACCCTAACTTGGCCTTCACCATGAGGAGTAGGAATGTGTGTGGTGGTTGTTTATTTCCATTCTGCCGTAAAGAAAACTGGGGAGAGAGATTCACTGGATTCCCTGATTTCTAAGAGTTGAGCATTTATGGTTTTGAACTCAATTGTTGGGCTATTTTGAATCCAGTATGTGTTTCTTCCACTCCCACTCCCCTCCCCCCTGTCCCACAGTTAGAACTTCTCGACCCCAGGTGGGGCTTTCCCAGGAATTTTGGGAAATTCTTTACTTATATACAGATGGAGCCAAAATTTAGTGTTGCCCCATTATGGTTTGTCTGGGCAAGACTGGGGACACATCTTGATCTTGCTGAAGATGGTTTTAGTTTTGACTAAAGACAGACTGAAGATAGTACCCAGGAGGACATGAGTGGTGTCACGTCATCCAGAAGATGTGTGAATCACTCCTCTGGGGGATGTCCTGGGATAAAATGAAATCATGTAGAGGTAAGGTGGGCACAGGGAGGCAGGCTCTTCCTTATCACACTGTGCCTTTAGTCCCCAAAGCAAAACAAGGTTTCTTTAAGGAGCCTCCATGAATTTCTTCTTAGAACACTCTGAGATAGAAGAGAATGGATTACAGCAGTGGTCCCTAACCTTTTTGGCACCAGGGATCGGTGTTCCAATGGGAATCTAATGCCCAATGATCTGAGGTAGAAATGAGGTGGTGATGCTAGTGCTGGGGAGTGCTGCAAATACAGATGAAGTTTTGCTTGCTGGCCTGCCACTCACCTCCTGCTGTGCGTCCTGGCTCCTAATAGACCAGAGTGTAGGGGACCCCTGGATTATAGCATGATAGCTCTGAAAAGACCTTAATAGACCACATCATTTAATGGCCCTCCTCTATTTTCAGATGTGGAAACTGAGGTCCTAAGAAGAAACTTACTACAAGCCATGACATAAATTTTAGTTTTTTAAAAAATTGCTTCCTCATTGAATAAAAACTATTAATTATACCTGCTATGCACCAGCTTCCCACAGCAGTTTACCTGACTCTCTTGTGGTGTATGTCTTTCCTACCTGGTTGCATATATATATTTTTTCTCACCATTAGCCTGGTAAAACCCTGGGGGAGAAGGTCCATTCTTTTCCATTGTGATACACAGCCCCAAGCCTAGAACTTTGTACCTGGAAAACTCTCAATAATTAGTTACTGGTCATTAATAATGGGAAACAAGTGTGTCAATTAGACAGCTGGCTCTCAGGCCACATAAAGTCCACATTAGAAAGTACACCTGAGAACCTGCCCCCTAACGACACCCAGAGCACCACGGTAACCAGAGAAACCCTGCAAACCTTGTTGGGATTTTAGGGAGTCGTGCAGATCCTGAAGTTGTATAACCAAGGTATGCAGTGGAGCTGGGAGATAGAGAGCAAAACGTTGACCTTATTACTGAAAGAGCTGTCTGAGAATGTGTCGTGGAGCTCTTCCAGGATAACACAGAGGTGTACACCTGGTCACAGCAGCTCTGGACATTCCCAGGCCTCTCAGGCATGCCTGGGGGCTTTTACTGCCTAGTTTATTACATGACAGAGGGCAAACCAGAGCACAGGTTCACAGAAGACAAGGAGGATCCCGAAGAGAAAAAGGATGGTGCTGAGCTAGTAAATAAGGGGTGGACAGGACCCAGAAGTGTTTGCTTATGGGTGTCCCTCTACTTGGACACACACCACATTTCCCCGCACAACAGTATTCCCAACTACCACAGGAAAGAGGTGTAGTTAATTTCACCTTTTCACAAATGTGAAAGCTGAGACTCAGGGAGTAAGGGACTTGTCCTGAGTCACATGATCAGTAAACAGCGGGCCCAGATGTGAAACCAGGACTGTCAGCAGGTCCTAAGGTCTAAACAATACGTTGTATTACATCACTGCCTCTTCCTCAAAGGTGGACATTCCAATTCCCTGTGTCAGTTAAAAGAGAATTCTTTAAAAGGATGCTGATTTATTAACTCACAACCTTTATCTGAGGGGTCATTTCTCTGGCATTTGAATGGAGATTGATGAAGGCAGAGTATTTGGCAGAGCCCTGATGTTTGAAGTGCAGGAGGACTTCTCTTTACAGCTGAGGAGGAATAGAGAATGTGAATTGGAAGGACAAGGGGATTGGTTGACAGCACGCCCCTGGAGAGGGTGTGCCCTTATTATACATCACAGAACCAGATGATCTGGGGTGAAAACGCCTTCATTTCAAAGTTTTCTCCCACTGGCCACCAACTCATCTTAAAAATAAAATTGCTGCTTTGTGCAGAAGAAATAAGTAGAAATCAATATCATTTTTGATAGCTTAAGGGTCAGAAGTTAAAGCTAAACTGATCTGCCTGACATTTTCTATACTTTCCTGAAAATATTATCTGCCCATAAGAGAGCAGTAACATAAGAACCTCTGTTCTCCATTCATGTCAACCAGTGTTAAATCTGACAGGGCAGAACATAATACAATTTTAGCCAGAAGAGGCTGAGCATATGGCACCTCACCTCAAGAGGCTCATGGGACACTAGGAAATTCATTTTACCTTTTGGAGTCTCTTTTTTTCTCGTTTATAAAACCAGTTGATTTCTGCCTTACCCACTCACATCAGAAACCATATTTACAAAATAGCAGGTTAAATTCTAGAGCAGAGTAGCAGTGAAAACACAGACCTTGGAGGTGAGCAGACTTGGTTTTAAAATCTTAGCCATACCACCTACTGACCTTGGGTGATCACTCAGCCTCTTGGAACCTCAGATTCCTCATATAGAAAACATGAATAATAATACTTGCCCTCTCACTTCTTCTAGTGATGCATAAAAACAATGTAAATAAAGCACTTTACATAGTGCTTGACACATAATAAATGCTTGCTAAATGGTGGCTGATTTCATTATTATGGTAATATTAGACACTATTATTATTATCTGGTCCCTAGTAAATATGCATTCGTGGATTAATGTAAACAGAGAGACTTTAAGAGAAGAAGCCTCATAAAACTCAGTTTTCAAAAGCACTTGAGAGATATTGAAGAGGATACCTCCTATCATATTATATGTTACTCCTTTCTTTCCCAGGAAAGAAACCGATTTCAGCTTAAAACCAACAAATAACTGTTTCCCTTAAGAAGTAGTATTTGAATCTTATGATTGCATTTTCCTCTTTGTTATCAATGCTAGGAACCTCATATTTAAAGTAGGACAATAAATTAACACTTCATAAATACCCTTTTATTCAAGGGCTCATTATACCAATGAGAACACTGTGGCCCAAAATGATTTGTTTTATGTATTTGACACAGTTGACCTTTCCCTCACATTTGGAACGCTTTTGTTCTTGACAAACTACTCTTCTGAAAATGTTTTCTCTTTTTTTCTCTTCTGTTTTTATTTTATTTATTTTTTACTCTGGTGCCTCTTATATTTCACATATTTAATGTGCTCTACCCACATCATTATATTTAATTCTCTAAGATATGCTCTGAAACATACTTTACTATTACTTTCACTTTACAGAGAAGGAGACTGAGGCTTTGAATGATTGGCACCTACCTGATATACTAGTCTTTGACTCACTTCCTTCACTACCCTCTCCCTCTAAATAATGATAAATTTATGTGACATGAAGAAGAATGGAAGCACACAGTATCAAATTAGTCTCTACAGATCACTTGAATGCTAAGGTATTACCTGCAGATGACTACTAGATATTCTACAGAGACTCTAAATTCAATACGTTGAGAACCAAACTTAGTATACCTCATCTGGAAATCATTTCTTTTCCTGTAGATTCACTCTTAGAATGAAACGATTAATACAATAACTTTTGTTTTGAGCATTTCTCATGTTCCTGGCACCGTGCTGTGTTTACAATGTACTATTTCATTTAATCCTCACAATAATTATATAAGGTAAGTTGACTATTTTCTGTAGCTGAGAAATATGTCATTTGCCTGAGGCTACTCATCAAGTACCAGCTATAACCAGACTGATCTTAAAGAAACTATTGAAACAATAGTCTTTCTCCAATTCACATGAGCTGGAAAAATTTATCTTTAAGTGTTCTTTCTTCTTTCCTGGTCACATCCAGTCAGTTGCCCAGACCTGGAATTCATAAACCAAGGGTTCTAAAACCTAGCTACACAATAGAATCACCTGGGAAGCTTTACGAACTATTGCCACCTTGTGCTGCCCCCAGAAATTCAGATTCAATTGATTTGAGCTGTGTCCTACATATCAGAATTGTTTAAAGCTCCTTAGTTAGTACAGCCACATTTGAGGACAATTGATTTTAACACTCTAAGTATGTATACCTACATCATCATCCATCATCCCACTTCCCCTTCGCCAGCATTGGTTTCATTGTATCTTCCAATTCAAGCTTTTTTTTTTTTTTCTTTTTTATCCCTTGCCATCCACCCTTCATGGTGAGAGTCAAAGTGATCTCAACAGAGCTGACCAGTCTACTTCCCAGACTAAATCTGGTAATGGCTTCCTTTTGCCCTTAGGATAAATTTCCACATCGACCTACTTTTCTAGTGGTATCTGCTAAGCTCTTTCCCCTGCACAGGTTCCACACTGCCATGACTTCATGCTTTAGTCTTGCTGCAGCCTTGGCTGGAATGCAAAGTCTCCCCCATCTTGGAGATATCTTAGCAGTGGATCTGATAACTGAGATGGCTACAAAATGACTAATGGGTGGGAAGCAGAGTACTTACAGTGTGGAGACACTAGATAAAGAAGGGACAAATCAAGTCCCGGGTGGGATGGAGTGGGATGCGTGAGATTTCATCATATTACTCAGAATGGCATGCAATTTAAAACTTATGAATTGTTTATTTCTGGAATTATTCATTTAATCTTTCTGGACCTCAGTTGACCATGGGTAACAAACTGCAGAGTGAAACCAAAGATAAGGGGGACTGCTGTAATAGAGTTATTGTGAGAATTAAATTAGAATAGTTATTGAAAAAATAAACAAATATAATAAAAGTTTTTTTTTTAAGACAGCTTCCTTTGATTTTCATTTCACTTAAATCAAGTGGGATAGCTCCACCCCCATGAGAGATTTCTAAATTTTATCCCATAGTTGGGAACCTAAGAGAAAAAGAGCAGGCTCTGGGATTTCTATACAAATTGTTGTAGTTATCATGAGAAAGTAAGTTAGCCTTTTTATACTATAGTTTTCTAATGTATAAAATGAAAACAATAATAATACTTTAAAAGGTTGTTAGGAGGTTTAATGAGGTATGGGTGATGGTAATAAGTATTATGGAGAAAATTTTTTAAAAAGCGGGGGTTGGGGGAGAAAATCCTGGGGTAAGACTGCAATTTTAAGTAGAACAGTCAGCTACATTTTCCTTGAGAAAGTCACATTTAGAGGAAGATCTGAAGGAGGTGGAGAAATCACCATGTGGACGTCTAGGGGACAGAATTCCAGGCAGGGGAACAGCAAGGACGCCAGTGGGGCCAGAGCAGAGTGAGCAGGGGTGGAGTGAGTGATGAGTTCGGGGAGGGAACATGAGGTCAGATGGAATAGGAGTCTGTCAGTTACCTTAAGGGCTTTGGCTTTTATTCTTAGTGAGATGAGAAACCTTTGGAGCAAACTGACTGGTCTACCAGGATCATCCTTGCCACTGAGTTGAGACCAAGCACATAGGACAAATGCAAATCAAGAGAGACCACATAGTAACCTGGGTGAGAGTAGAGGCTTACACCAGACAGATAATCACAGAGATGGCAAAGACTAGCTGGATCCAGGATATATTTTGAAGATAACTCAAATCAGATATCCTGTCAGACTGAATGTAGAGTATAAGCAAAAGAGAACTTTTTTTTTTTTTTTTTTTTGCCAATCAGTGGGAAAGGTAGAGCTGCCACAAACTAGGACTGGGAGTCCATCACAGGCGTGGATTTGGTGGGATAAAAAGATCGGTGGTTTAATTTTGGAAATGTAAATTTGAGACATCCAAGAATAGATATCAAATATCTTGTTGTATATGCCAACCTGAAGTTCAGAGAAGCGGTCCAGAATGGAGGGCAAGAAGAGCTGTGAGTGAGCAGATGGTATTTGAAGCAATGACAGGGAATGAGATCACCCAGGGAGTGGATGAGAAACAAGGTGTTCTAAGGATAGAGTCCTACGATAATCCAATATCGAGACATCAGCTTGATGATCAGAGGCCAGCTAAGAGACTGAGAAAAAACCAGCAGTGAGGAGCCAACAGAACCAGGAGAGTGTGTATGATGTCTCAGAAGCCAAGTGGAGAGTTTGAAAGAGAAGCAAGTGATGAACAGTATTATATGTTGCTAACAGATTAATAATAATGAGGACTAAGAATTGACTATTGGGGTTAGCTATGTTGGTATAATGATAACCTTGATAAGAACAATTTTTGGTGGAGATGTGGAGGTGTAAGCTTGATTGGAGGTGATAAAGGAAAAATAGGTGAAAAGTCTATTCACCAGCTGTGAGGCATTGTACAAATTACAGAACTTCCATCCTTTATCCAAATCTTCCTACTGCCCTTCCTTCCCTCCTTCTTTGATCTGTAAAGTAGGATAATAATATCTATTTCATGAGGATTATATAAAATCAGGTATGTAAATTATGGTGAGATGTGGCATGGCCTCAATAAAAGTCCTTTTGTACGTTTTGCTTCCTCAGTGATTGGTATAAGAACTTCATAAGTCCTATTAAATGCATATGATGGGAATTAATTAGGTCCATAATTCTTCTTCTGTCCCAAGAATCTGGTTATCTGTTTGTATCAAATAGGAATGCATTCTTGTTACAGGTGAGGATGGAATCCTGGAGGCCACTGCTGGCTTTTCAGGAAAGAAAGCTTTTGGCTCAGAACTCTATGGAGCATCTGACTGTAAATAAAAATTGCAATGGCTTCTGCTTGGAAGTGGGGATAAAAGGAGTGAGAATAAGTGCACTCTGTCCAGGGCGGCCTATGTGGAAATGATTTCCGGAGCAGAGTGCCAAAGTGCTTTTGTAAATGACTCAGGCTCACCCTTTTCCCTATCTCCTGCCCTGTATATGCAACATTTATAAAAATAAACATTTGCAGGAGGCATTTGGGAGGAGGCCAAGGTGGAGCACCCAGCAAAGGAAACAGATACACCAGAGAACTTAGAACTCCCAAGAAGAATGTTAGTTTTCAGAGGACGGAACAGAAAGACCAGTGGGTGTTAGGGAGGGAGATAGGAGGAGAGGAATGTGTGCATTTCAGAGCTTCAACTGTCTTCTCTTAGTTTCCCCTGTCATTCACTATCTTGTGTCTCACCCTCTTTCCCCACTACAATGCATGATATTTGAGGGCAGGACTGCTTTAGACTCATTTTTTGGATTTGGATTATTTATCCAGAATGACACATATATCATGCACCCAACTTGATGTGAGGAACTCTGCTGCCACAACCACGTCTATCAGGCATTAGATGTTCTCTAACTAAATAAGCATTCCTTCGCCCTTAAGACTTAGTACTGACGTGCTCCAGTCAGATTAGCAAAAATGTTATCTCCTTACAGAAGCCATCTCTGAACCCCTTCCCCGGGCTGAATGAGGCTGTTCCTCCTGCCTGCTGCATCTCTCTTCAGATTCCTCTCATTTACAGCTCTGAAACAGAAGGGCTTTTTTTGCTCCCCTGTAGGTCCCACTACCTGGAACAGTGCCTAGAATATGGTAGGTATGCAATTACTATGAACAAATGATGAGTACCCATTTCATAGTTATTTTAGCCAATTACTTTATGTCTGTCTCCATTGTTAGACTGTGATTTCTTTGATGGAAGAGATGGCTCCAATCTCTTCTTGATATCTCCATTTTCTAGCACTTAGAAAGTGCTCAGTAAATGTTAATGAGATCAACGTTTAACCAAACCTCTCTCATGTTTTACAAGTCTGTCAAATTATTCTCCTCTATTAACTAATAATAAGTAATTTATTAAATAAATATGTTTTACATAAAATATGGAATAGAGTAGAGAATAGCAGTATAAGAGACTAGTGTAAAATAAGGGAGGTATAACCATCATGTTCATCACTGTCAGCAACAAATATTTGCTGTTACATTCCCCAATTTGAAATTATTTACTGAGTATTTACTATGTGTTTTTGCACTCAAAGAATTCAAAGGTTATTGGCAAGATAAGGGTACTAATAGAGACTGTGGAAGAATATAGTGTAACCCAGATGGATATCATCAAAGAAAAACTCCCAGAGGAAGGACCAGTAAAATTAAAGAGTGAGTTAGAATAAATCATTTATTAAAGTGATGAGAAGTCTGGGTTTAGGCAAGGGGTAGAGAATGAGAGAAGGTGGGTAGAAAGAAGATTGCCCAGGCAGAGGGAACAACAAATATCACGGCATATTAGTAATAGAGTAAAAAGACATTAAGGAAAACAAGAGAAGTTAAAAATGGCCAAAAAACTAGATTGCCGGAGGGCAGGAGCATGAGGAGGAGAGAGCACAGGGTTTAGGAAGTCATCCAAGTAGAGTCCTATTATTTATGAGCAGTTTAGACTTCCTTTTCTCGACACCAAGTCCTGTATTTTCTCACCTTTGTTCTTCATAAACACACAGAAGCATAAATAAGATTAGTTCTCCAGAAGTACTAGGGAAGTGATGTCCTGAGAACCTGTCAGATGAAGATCTCCGGTTGCTAGAAGAACTAGACCTGAATCCCGAATCTCCACATTCTCAAATTCAAATCACTGCACTGGGAATGGAAATTAGATAACATCTCTTGTACCAGTTACCATTAACTAATAGAGGGTGTCTGGAGTCAGTATTTGTACAATTCTGTGGTTCTATCTCCCTCTATAGAAGAGAGAGCCAGGATGGATTCATGCTCTCAGCTTTGGGTGGGTGAAGGGAGAACACAGCCCCACCTGCCACGTATCAGGCATTTCCTGCATTGTGACTTTCTCAGTTATGCCACACAGTTTTCGTGGTGAATTCTTTCTAAATGATCATGATTCTTCATGTACCTCTTTTCCTTGCTTGAGCATTTTCTCACTATGACACACACCAGAGATTTTCCTAGAAATCCAGAAAACTCTTAGCACGGGCCAGATAGACTGACGATTGTGAAATTCTCCCCAGTTCAAAACTGGTTCATTTGAGTGAGACAAATCAGAAGGATCTCTTATGATTGCTTTCCCCTCCCTTACAATTCCCAGATTTGTGAACTAAAGGGAAATTAGGATGATCTAATAACAGATATCGCAACACCTGTTTACCACCTTGAGATGATTGCTTGTTAGTTACCATAGGACACATTTTAATTAATCAAGCCTTAAATACTGAAAATCTAAGGTGTCAACCCACCCACAGTAGAATATTTGTACTTCCATGTAGGTACTTATCCCATATTTTCTTATCATTTTGATAGTACATTTCATTTAGTAAGTGATTCAGTAAATGTTTATTGAATAAATAAAGGGATGCATTAATTGATGGAATAAATAGTAAATAAATGGAGGCAGAAATTAATGACTCTTGCCTAGTTCTAATTAAGCTTTTGGAGGAGAGGAACCATGCATTTTTTCATCTTCATGCTGCCATGGAGTCGATCATGGTATTTGACATTTAATCGTTTCTCAGTAAATGTAGAATGGATTAATTGGAATATTATCTCTCCTAGTAGAGTATATGTCTCTACATACTATGGAGTATATTCAATAAGTAAAGAATATACTGAATATATATATTCTATATTTTGTTATATATATGTGTGTATATATACACACATATATATGTATGTGTATATGTTTGTGTGTGTGTGTGTGTGTGTGTGTGTGTGTGTATACACACACACATTCTCTAGAGCCTACCACAGTACCTGGTACTCAGTAAGAGCAGATGAAGCAATATATATTTCATATCATCTTCACGATTACAATTTCTCCACAAGTGGTTCATAGACCATTTGTATCAGAATATAAAAATTACGTAGTGACAATTCCCAGGTCTCATTTCAAGACCGATCATGAGCATTTTTTAACAAGTTCTATCGATGGTTCTGATGCACACAAGTTAGAGAACCACCTTCCAAACTGGGAGTTACTTGAGGGCAGAAACTAGGTTTATGCATCTTTGATTCTCTTGACTGTAATGCAGCCTAATACCTAGCACATAATGAATCATACTCATTGAAGGGGAGACTTTTCAGGGGCAGTTTCATGCATCTTTGATTCCCTCAAGTGTAGCGAGCATAATGCTCAGCACATAGTGGTCCTTGCTTATCAAATGAAGGAGTTTTAGGGGCCATTTCTTATTGGCTGTGATGACTGTAAAACTGATCTTTCAAACTAAACTAATTAAGGAAACAGATGATCCTACAAGGGGGAAATTGTATATCACAGTTATTTTCTCCAACAAGCTTCTGGAAGAGAGAGAGCCCCAGACTTTCTGAAACTACGAGCTCCCAGTATTCTCTACTGTTTGAGACCAGAGTTAAGGAGCATGTTACTGGTATTATTATTGGAAATCTCTGAACTCAACAATACTACCTAATTAATTACCTCTGACCGGGATCCCTGGAAACAGACTCCGGGACAGAGATTTACATGTCATAAGTTGATTAGGAAATGCTTTTGGGAGATATATCTGTGGAGGGGTGAGGGTGCTAGAGTTGGGCAGGAGGAGGAACTTCTGTTGTGCATGCAGTCACAACAGAGGCCTCAGTTGATCTCACCGGGAGCTCTGGAGCTGGGATGGCCCTACAAGTCATTCCACATGAGACAAAGGGGACAAGCCTTTGAACTCCACACTGAAGAGACATTGGAAATGAGCTAATCCTGCGACCTTGGCTGAGAAGTGTCCCTATCGTGGAGGACAAGTGGTAGCTGGAGAGCTGACAGTGACCAGCAATCTCAAAATCTGAGCAAATGAGTCCCTTAGTCCTGAAGGAGGATATCTGCCTGGCACATCACAGAGTCCAATGCACAAATTACCTATACCCATCATCTCTACTGACTTTACTGTTTGAAGATGGTGCAGTGTGCTGTAGTTAACCATGGGCTCTGGGGTCAGGAAAAACAAATCTGAATCATGACTCCTCTTTTTACTCATTATATAACCTGCACAAGTCACTTTTTTTGAACTTCACATTTTCCTTTGGAAAGTGGTGATTGACAGTGCCTGGCTCCCAGGAAATAATATATGCAAAGTACCTCTGCCTCCTCACCCTTTCCCCTTAAAGGTCATTTATGTCAGTATAATATTTATCCATTCATCATGTTTTGGTTGGTTTGACTAATTATATTATCTATAAACAAAAATGACTTGGGAGTGGATACAGCTGTAGCCTCTGAGCTCGTTCTCAAAACCGGTACCTTTAAAAAGATACATTTTAAAGCAATATATTGAGAGGTTTTACAAACATAATGAAAAGTACTTGAAGGAAGCAATGTGAAATGAATGATTATTTCTTTAACAAATATTTGAGTGCCTATACCCTGTACTAAACCTGTTCCATGTGCTTGAAATTTATGGGTGAACAAAGTAGATGGCACTTTTTTTTCTGAGTGCATCTTCTAAAAGGTTCTTATGTCTTTTGACAATTTAAATAAACAAACAAACAAACAAATAAATAAGTAAGTAAGTACATAAATTAGAAAGTTATAAGTGCTATGGGAGAAAACCGGGAAGTTTTGAAGCAGGATGCAAGTTGCATTTTAAGATAGGATCGTCAGAGTTAGCTTCATTCAGAAAACAAAAAATGACCTTTGAATGAGAGCTGAAAAAAGTGTAGGAGCCAGCTTAGAAGTAAAGAATTTCGAGCCAAGATAACAGCTAGTGCAAAGGTCTTGAGGCAGAAACATGCCAGTCATATTTGAGGTGCAGCAAGGAGTCAGACTGTGAGACACCTTGACTGTTTAGCCTCTGTACCAACCCACAATACAGGGCCTCCCCTCCCCAAGCCCTTCTCTGAGACTCTGGATGGATGGAGTAGCTTCATGCTTTTTATTATGTCCCTCTTCACTTTCCAACTCTCCATATAGAACAGTGAACTACACATACCATGACATTTTATTCCAGCTATCCTCTTTTGCTATAGAAACCACAATAATGGATTCAGTTTGGAAAAAAAAAATCACCAAGATAGAATAGAAGACATACAAACACACAAAATCTAAGTTACATGCAAGTCCGGAACTGACATCCTAAATGAGCTTACCCAAGAAAGCCTCGTTCTTCATCTTGATTCACCCTATTGGTAGAAGTCACTAAGAGAAACTGAGCTCTTATATTTCCACAGTTTGAATGTTTCACTCTAGAAAGAAATTTATAAAATGGAAAGAAAAAGAATAATGATTTATGGTGTAAATAATGCTGCCTCTCAGACTCCATCTCCCAGGATCTGGATTCCACATGGGTTGAAAATATTGGTAGATAGAGTCACACAGAATGGTTCCCATTGTTTGAATTCACACTCATAAGCCAGCTTTAACATCTTGGAAAGATTTAATGATGGATCTCAGAATCTTGTAGAGAAAGCTGTGCAAGATTAAAATCTTGACTTTTCTTGGGATCTCTTTTCTGAGTATTCATGAGGAAGGAAAATCTAGATCCTTCCCCAATGTCCAGCTGAAACTACAAAATATCAGTCCTTGATAGACACAGTTTTATAATCTAGATCTTGGATGACCATGGTTTGTTGCATGTAACAGCATTCAGTTCCTCTTGAAAGGCATGAATGGTGTTGTGATATTTCAGATGAACAATCCAAAGTACATTTTTTCTCTCTGGTTTTTACTTAGTATCTCTGACAATAACTTTGACCTTGCCACCAAACGATGGTATTTTTGGCCAAGACACTTAAATGTCTTGAAATTTCTCAAACTCTTCCCTTATCTACAAAAAGAATCTTGTACCTAGAACATGAAGACAAAGATTTGGTTCCTGACTTTGCCACTTATTAACTCTGCTACATTTAAACTTTCTGTGTTAAAACCTCCTCATCTGAATAAGATACCTTATAAAATATTATGGCACTACACTAGCTTTGCAGAAAAACTATGAAATGATGTTGAAATGAAAGAGGTATCAATACCTCTTGCTGGTATCACTGAAGTCTGCTCTCTGCTGTAAAATTTGATGACATCTAGAGAAGTCACTTAAATTTCCTTAACTCACAAAAAAAAAAAAAGAAAAGAAAAGAAAAAATCAAAGGCACTTACATACATATTTTCTTATTCTGTTAATATGAAGGGTGTTTCCTCTTGGGTTAACCTCTCTAGGACCCAAACCTATGTCTTATAGCTTTGAATCATTATCTTGTTCTTCACTAAGAGAATTAGTTTATGTTAATAATTAAGAATTCAGCCTCCAGGGCCAGGAAGTTTCCAGACTCTTTCACTCACTAGCTTTGTGAGTTGGGCAAATTTCTTAACTTCTCTACACCCAAATTCTAAAAAGCAGGAGTAATAATATTACTTTCTTAATAAAATGTTGATTGGAGTTAATAAAATAATGAGTACGCCAGTTTTAGCATAGTGTCTGGCATGCAGCAAGTACTTTTAAACTTGATTATTACTATTACTGTGGTTATTGTTAATATTATTACATAACTGTAATTACTATATAAGTATATTTTTAAGTTAGGCATTAAAAATTAGCCAGCCAAGGAAAATCACTCTGTGGGTCATTAAGATTATAATTTCAATATGACTATGATATTGTTAATATATTTTGCTTACAAAGCATCTTTTTTTAAGAAAGCCATTTCAATGCATTATTCTGATTTGTATGTTAAAATAAAGATGCGGGTAGAGGATGGCAGAGAATTGAACTGTCAGGCTTAACTGAGAAACCATTGTAATTAAAGTGCTGGTCTAAGAATAGAATTAAGGTATCTGGACTCAAATCAATATGTACTTAAAAGAGAGAGGACTTTCAAGTGAAAACTAAAGGAATTCTCTGCCAGCAACAATTTTACCACTATGCACATTGCTCCCTCCAATCCTGCTAGAAAAACACATGCATAGAAAGTACCAGAAACCTCTGGATCCAGGCTGCTTTTACTTGCTATTCCCAGTTTGTCATGCCTTCATTACAGCCTGATGCTATTCTTCTACAAAGGTTTGAAAAAAAAAAAAAAGGCCTGAGGTATATAGTTACTTTGTGACAACACAGAACCTGACGGAAATCACAGTCTGACCTCTGTTTGAATCAGTTCAGCCATTTAGCTGTGTGACCTTGAGAAGATTCTTAACATCTTTTAACATCTTTTCCTCCAATGCAATGTTATGATTAAATGATACAACTGATCTACTGTCTCTTGAATCCCAACCACGTACTAGGCAAAGTGAGAGATACTTGAGAGATACAGAGAAACCTATATTTGAAATCTAACCTTGGGAGATACAGTGCAAGTAAGATCTATTGCCCTGAGTAAATAGCACAAGAAATGTAAGCATTAACTGGTCAGATTCAGAGCAAGATGATTCAGACACATCAAAATGAGTCTATGCTCAGCCATTGAAGTTTACATGATCACTTTGCCACCATCTGCCTCAGTTTCCATATCCATAAAGTGGGAGAAATGAAACCTATTCACAGGACAGTTGTGAGGAATAAATGAGATATGTATGTACATCGCACTGCATTGTTTTACCCATCATTACTACTTAATAAGTGATACCTTCTTAAAATTATTATTGTCGTTATGGTAGAAGTATGATCATGGTTATCTATTATGGAAGGAAGTGGGCAGGAAAAGGTGCACAGGTTTTCTAGATAAGGGAGCAACCTGAGCATATGTGCTTGGGCTGGAATCCAAGATGCAGTGGGAGGGAGGGCACTGAATGCTGATGTGAGCTGATAGTGCTTTATAAATGGAAAAATCAGAATGTCAATGTGCAATCTGGACCCCACCTTCTTCCTCTACCCCTTCCCCCACACTCCTACACCAGTAAGGGGAAAAAAAAAACAAAAATAGGAGAAGGTACAGATTTTGATTCCCCATCCCTATACCTAGCACTGTGAGTTAGTCCTCTCTCTGCAGTAGAAGTTCTAGTAACCAGAAAAGGTGGGAGAGAAGAGGGCTCAAGAAAGCATCCCTGAATATCCCCTGGAAGTTTCCTCCAGTTTCTTTCATTCTTGGTGTGGGAACTGATGTGGTATAGGGTAAAGTGAGACAGGATGCCAGAATACCAAAACAGAGCTCAGCAAATTTGCTCAATTCCTTCCTTTTACATTTTGAGAAACTGAGGCTCAGGAAGGGGGCAACTTGGGTCAAGTCATACAACCAGAGGGCAGTAAAAATGACAGCAGATGAGAACTCAGGGAGTGTGGCTCCAAATTAAATACTGTTTTCCCCATATCATACTTTTGTTCACTTCCACAGAGCATAATAATGGAGCATTACAAAAAAGTAGAACTAAAAGATGTTTTACAAACCCTGGTCTCCTTAATGGATAGATGGGAATTCTGAGCCCCGCAGAGAAAAATTGACTTATCTCAACGAGTAGCCAATGGATAGCTAAATCGGAATCAGAATTCGATTATCTGTACTCAGTGTATTTTCGCATGCCCACTCTCATCCTTGTACAGAAAGCCCCCGGGCTAGAGCATTGTGGAAGAGGTCTCCTCTCCTCAAGGTTTTCTGTGCATAGACCAGGGGTCCGCCTGGGAAGCCTTAAGCAAACTGCCTGTGGTTGGCTGTGCCCCACGTTGGCTCCATGTGTCTCTCAAGTGGCAATTCCCATGAAATAGCTCACAAAAAAGTAGTGGAAAGGAATGCAGTCTTTTATTAAATCTGTTTTAGGCTTGCTGCCTGCTGTCCTATCTTGGCCAGCTCAACATCTTCTTCAATCTCTTGGCTCTTAAACATAACATACAGGTGTTGAAGTTGGGAGTCCATAGGGCTCCAGAACACTGGCCCTAGGGAGGACCATCACCCAGGTGCTTTTTTCACCCAGAGCGCATATCAGCTGTGTGCCTGGCCAGAGCTGCTGCGAGAGACAGCCATTCAGCTCCTTGGCCCAGGTAGAAGTGAAAGAATCACAACAAACAGCAGCATCTGGAAATGTGTAATCAGAATTGGCACAATTGCAGGGGAAAGGCAGTGTGATATATTACATTATTTCTGCAACTGTAGCTCTGTCTTTAAAAGGGGGGAAAAAGTAATCACACACAATGTCCATATTTCAATTTTAAAAGGCGTCTCGGTTTTTAACGTCAAACGTAGCTCAGAAGAAGGAGCGTCATTTGGTTTATAATTTATTTTTATGTGATTATTTATTTATTTATTTATTTATGGCTAGCCAAGTTAAAAGAAGAATTTGAAGTAAAAGATTTGTAATTTTTTCTTTTCCAACTTTTTGGAACTTTTGGTCAGAACAAAAGTTTTATTAAGTGGCTTATTGTGCTGAAAATTGGGGGAGGGGGACAAATAAAAGAAAAAGTGTGATTCTTGGCTTCAAGGTCTCAATGATACAAAACAAATATATAATAATAACAACAACTCAAATGTACACAACATTATGGTTTCTCAGAATATTATCACATGCTGTAACCTAATTAAATCTTTTCAGGTGACACTGTGAGCAAATAGAATTTTCTTTGGCTTATTCATGATTAAACTGATACTGAGATAACAAAGATGGTATAATCAGGTTCACCTGATTGGTAGTAGTAGAACCAAACCTGAAATCTCAGAATATTTGAGTCTGAAATCAAATCCTTGATTGACCAGCATGGGCACCAAGAATGAAGAGAGAAAAGATGAAATAGTTTAGAAAGGCTTTATGAGACAGATAATATGTGGACTGGGTATAAAAGTTAGGAATTTAGTTTTGGTGGAATTGAGAAAGACATGGCAATGCAATGGAGAACTACCTATACCATCACAAAATGTACTAACCCTGTTTATGCATGTTTCAGATCTATGTGGTGCTGAATTCCTCTTTAAACTGAGCCACTTGCCTTGCTTCCTGGCCAGAGTCACCATGCGGATGGCTCAAGATATCTTTATGGTTATAAAGCCCTGCTCTCACCTCTCCCCAGGTAAGGGCTTGGCGTTGGTCATAGCTTCCATGGAGACAATTACAGAGTCACAAGAGCTGCAGCTGTTATAGGATCCACAGTGTCTGGTTCCATATAGAGGTGCTAAATGGTATAACTCAGAAGTAATATCCACAAAGAAGACTTTTATTAATGGAAAACATAATGTGGCAAGGGTGCCATAGATAAATTTCTTTTCCCATTTTTCTATCCTACCTTTGATAGACTGTTCTGAGATGCAGTGGTTCCATGTGGAACCTCTCTGGAGAGGTCCTAACTGACCAAGCAACCAGCTGTATTTTTGTGAGAAGCTATGGCCAGCTTGTTAACACACTAGCATGTAATGATTTCCCCTTGAAATACATTTTATTCTTGTTTCTAGAATATCTCTCCTTATCTTGTTTTTCCTGCTCACATCTTCTGTTTCCTTTGCTAGTTTCCCTTTGTTAGAACCTCTTAATATTTGAAATTCCTAGGTTTAAGTCTTTGGACCTTTTCTCATCAGGCTTAATATTTTTGGGGGGGGGGGGGATAGTGGGGGGAAGGAGGGATTTCTATTGCTGATGAATCTCAAGCATGTTTCTCCAGCCCAGACCTGTTTCCTAGACTTCAGATTGGTGTAGTCAACAAACTTCCAGATCAGTACCTTCACATGGATGCCCAATCAGTATCCCAAACTTAATATGACTGAAATCAAACTATTTTTCTTCTCCACACACACTCCACATACAAACGAAAATGCTCTCTAGTGCTTTCCCCTTCTCGGAATATGACTGCTCCAACCTGCTGTTGCTGGACTCACCTTTGACAGCTTTTCTTGGCCCCTCCTCCTTCTCTTCATCCCTACTTCCAATCCATCCACTAATACAGAATCAATTCATTTATTTTCCTTCGGCAGCTTTCATTTTGTCCAAGGTGCCATTTTCTTCTGCTGGATTACTGTAGGAACTCCCTAAACAGACTTCTTGAGCCACTCTGGCCCCCTATTTTCTACTCAGCAGACTGAGTGGTTCTTCTAAAATATAAATCAGATGATATCTCTTCTTAGCTTAAAAACATCTTAAATTTTCCATCGGTGCAGAGAAAGCATTCTCTTTGATCAGCCTCCCCAAGACTAAACTAACCCTTTTCTTTCTCTCTCCACATCAGCTATCTTGGTTTCCTTGCCTGTCTCCAACCATACCATACTTGCTTTTATCTCAGGGCCTTTACACTTGCCCTTCCTCAGCCTAGAAGGTGCATCCTTAGCTGTGTGCCCAACTCACTTTCCTATCACCTCAGGGCTTCGCTCAAAAGACACCACTCAATGAGACTCGTCCTGATCATCCTATTTAATATTACCACAGAATGCTTTCCTACTTTCCCTGCTTTATTTTCCTAATAACCCTTCTCCCATTCAACATGTGATATGTTTCACTTATTTATTTGGTTTGTAGTCAGCATTTATCCTCTAATAGTAATCATCGTGAGTCTAGGGTCCTGCCTCATCATACTCTAAGCCCTTGAAACAGTGTCTGACACATGGAAGGTGCTTGATAGACACTTGTCAAATAAGCGAGCCCTCTATTTACTCTGGGTGCTCTGCAATGGTCTCTCATTTGGGATCAGTGTTTCCCACTTGCTGAGGTGATGAGAAGGGTGTGGCAAAATATTTCTTTGTGGTCATCACTTGTATCTTAGCCTGAGCGAAAGCTGCATCTCTCACGTGCAGGAAACTACAGAACATCCTTTACAGCATGGCCAGGACTCTCCAAGAAGGGAGCAAGAGCCTTAACATGAGTACAGTCAGGCTTACAAAAGCCTCAGAATCTTCCCTCAAGGAGCTTGCAGACTCCTAAGATAGGTAAGCATTTCCCAAGTAGCTGCTATCGTGTGCTGGCTGCAGTGAATTATAGAATGCCATCTGTGCACACAAGAGGAAGCGGTAGTAGTTGGGAAGGCTTTACTTTTTCATTTGAGCCAAGTCTTAATATGGAATTTCAATAAGTGGAGATGAAATGGAAGAGGGGCATTCTGTGTGGAAATAAGCAAGCAAACAAACAAACAAATAAAAGGATTGTTACCATGAGAAGATGGAATCCAGCAGGAATGGATTCTGGAAGCAGTAGCTGAGCGTTGGGCTTTTATTCAGGTTCTGAGGGGCAGCATTATGGGTGGATCCCTAGATCAACAGATGCCTCACAGAGCCAAGCACTGGGCAACAGCTGTGAGATGGTCACAATCCAAAACTCAGCATCCACTGGCCCTATCAGTATCTCATAAGTCTCTCCACCCTGAGAAAAAATTATAGATGTCAAAATGTATACTTGAAAAAAGTGAATGATTTTGTACGGCTATGTACAAGTGCTGGTTGGTAAAAAGGAAGAAAGCATCTATTATTATTATTTTCATGAAAATTCTTGTGGCTGTTTGTGTCGAATAAGGGATTATTGTATGAATAGCCTTCAGTAATTGATGATGCACATATGGGCTCTTGTGTATTAGTTTATAGAGAATTTTACTTATAATTTACTGATCACTCTTCCCATCCCTTCATCCTTTAAAGGTTGGGAAAGTTAATGTAGTTTCTATAGACAAGTAATTTATACTATAAAATATATAATGTTGCTTTGTCAGTGAATCTATGCAGAGGCAGAGCATACAATTCATCAACACGCAAACTTTAGCCTCAAATGACCAAAGGATCTAAAACTAGATTAGAATTTTGAATCCCAGCTCTGTTAATTTCTAGCTGTGTGAACATAGACACCCTTCCTAACCTCAGTTTCCCTTTTTGTAAAATGGAAATAACACTAAGGCCAATACTAGGAAGATCCAATGAGATAAAATTCAGGGAAGAAAAATGTTTTGCAAATTGTAAATCTCAGTTTGTGCATAAAGAGTTTTTGCTCCTGTTGCACTTATTTCTTATGCATCTGTTCTTCTGTCTCCTCAGTGTTGCCACTAAAAGACGTTGAATCTCATACAGGCTCTGGTTTGAGTACTCTCTACCTTCCTCTCAATAGCTCAGTGCTGGGGTTGCCTCAAAGAAAGAAGAGGAAAAGATAAGAAAGGTGTCTAGAACCAGAACTGAGGCTCTTCCCTCAGTGAAAAGGGTGATGTATGCAGGCTCATTCATTCATAAAGGTTACAAGGACATGACCTATAAAATCAACTTGCTATTTATTACCCCTCATCATCTTCTTCAAAGACAAAAATAGTAACAACCTAATATGCCTTTTGGGGAAAAATAAATATTTTCATGGGCTTAGTACAGTTATCTTTTAAAAAATCTTTCATTATAAAATATTTCATAGATGAACAGATAAAGGATTCATATTCAAATTTATAATGAACCTAAAAATCAGCAAAAATAAATTAAAATGGGCAAAGGTTATAAATAGCCAGCTCACAGAAGAAAAAATTGTAATTGTCTATAATGACCTAAAGCTTATGAAAATGCATTCTGCCTCATCGATAAACAAAGAAAAAAACAACAGAAACAATCATGACATCAAAACTGACCATTCTATATCCATCAGCTCAACAAAAATCAAAAAGTCTGACATATCCTCTTGATAATTCAAAAGATTCTAATAATTCTGAGTCCTGTGTATTTAAGTCACTTTAAAGAAATTCAAAATCTTTTGTGGTGAAAAGGTCAGGGGGCACTATGATTTTATTTACATAAAGTTTTCCATTTTATTTGCAAAGTCTTGCTTATTACTTGGTAAATTATTCACTCAACAGCAGCTCTGAGCACAGTTTCATTAAAAACGTTGCTGGTCCCATCCTGTCTACCAGTTTCCCTCTTTCCCCATCCTCAGCCCTGCTGACCACTCTGGACATCTGTGGGTTAAGAAAACCCATCAGGGTGCTACCAGTTGCTCAGCACTGAGTTATGACTATTTCATGCATTGAGATAAAAACATTTCATTAATAAACAACTGGTTTTGTTTATATTGCTTCAACTCTCCAGGTTTTAATATACTTTTTAAAAGCATCATTTTCCCTGTGTTAAGTGGGACATTGGGCTCAGTAACCTTAGATTCTTTGTGACTTTTTGGACATTCTGACTCCATAGCATTCCAAATACTCTTTTATTATTTTAAACATAGTATTTAATAAAAGGCAGAGGATTGGTTGGGAGGATTGGCAGAGTTGGGGAGAGGATGGGGGAAAGCAGGAGGTCAAGGGGTCCCCAACTATGTGTTGAAATCCTGTAAAAGCAGACTTAGGGCCCAGATGAAATCTATAGGGGGCTTTTAATATAGTATGTGTACAAACTTAGAGTCGAAGCATGTGCTTTGCCAGAGAACATCGGTCTCCATAGTGGGCCAGCAGTCTTGGGAGGTGGGGCCTTGGAACCACCCTTAGTTGCACAGATAGCCTTTCTCTTCCAGAGTCTACTGGGTATCTGCCCCCAGAACCTGCAACCATCCTGTACCCACATGGAGTGTCCTCTCAAAGTCCTGTCTCCTTGGTGTTAGAATGGGTACCATCTACATAGCCAAGACCACACGCTCCTACTCAAAAAAGGTGTGTTGGGACACACATTTGGCTCTGTGCACATCTGAGGGTTATGTCAAAGACTTAGAAGGAAAGATCAAGCTCTTTGAAAATGAGATTATATTTGTGACTCTTTCCCCAGCTTACTGGGGAGTGGGGTGGGATGGAAATAGGGAGAGGGAAGAATTATCCAAAGCCAAGATCACTGAACTGGGAGTCAGCAGAATTCATTATCTTAATAGAAAATAAAAAAAGGACCAATTAATAAAGTGATTTGTTTTATTCATAAATATTTATGTCTCCCACATGTGCCAAGGACAGGTGTTCCTGGAAACATCTCAATGAAACAAAAGAGATTGGTTACCCGCTCTTATGAATTTATATTCTAGTAAGAAATAGAGGATATGAGGCTGAGATGGTTTACTTAAATGGCTCGTCACTATTTCTAGTACATATTAGTATCTCAACAAATGGTAGTTATTTCAAAAATGCCCTATGGTAGGTAAATCCACAAGGGCAGGATGTTGCCCTGCATTATCTTCCTCATTTCTGTAGGCATTTAATAACTATTTATTGAATGGTTGAATGAATAAATGAATAATCTGAATTCTGGACTGGGCTCTGCTCATTAAGTATCTGTGGGACTTGGAGAAAGATACTTTTTCTCTTCCTTGGAGTCAGCTTCATCTCTGTATAGCAGAGAAAGGAGATGGGCTCTATTGACCAAGTGGTTCCCACAGAGTCCCATCACAAGGCCCCTCTACTTCAGCCCTCTTCCAGTCCAGAGAATTCAGACCTAATTCCATAGTCTCACAGGACTTTCTACAGGGAAAATACCTATATTTTCAACTTATTTCTCACTGGTCTCCTCCTATAAGACCTCTATGTTCAAGATGAATCTATCTAATCACAATCCTCAAAACTTCTCATGTGTTTCTGGCCCCTAGGCATTTGGCTCACAGTACATCCTCTAAGGGCTTTCTTTTCTTCATTGGCTTTTTCCTTTTTTGTCATTAAAATATTTTATTATAGAATTTTTGTTATTCAAGTTTCAGCATCAATCACCTTCTCCTGGGAATACCCTCATCACCCTCCCAACCTTGCACACCTAGGGTGGGGTAGGAACCCTCCACTGTGCTGACGAAGCTCCCTAGGCTTGCTACTAACTTGTCATTGGCCACATTTAATTGTGGTCTTCATTTTTGTGTATTTTTTCCTTTTGAGATCAGCAACTATTTTATTCTCCTCTGTGTCTTCAAAGACTTCTCAGTGCCTTTCTCATAATAGATGCTCAATAAATAAATGTTCTTGAACTGAAATGTCACTGGGAAGAAATCACCAGCCATTATTTTATAATGAATTGACATAGATGTTTACAAAAATTCATTATTTGTACAAAGATTAAATTTTAGAAGACACTTAAATACAGCATGCCTCATATGCTGTCCAGCCAAAGAAACACATAGGGGACATTTCAAAGTTCAGCTGTTAAAAATAATCTATCATTCCTTGGTAAACTGAGTTGATATTACAAAGAAATGTCAATAATTGAAGTGAAAAGTTAACGATACTTGACATAAATGGGCCTTAAACTCCAGCTCTGCCACTTGGTTTAGCTCCCTGCCTTCTTTTGGAGGCAAAGGAATCTAGGAGAAATGACACAAATCTGAATTCAGTTCTTATATATACCTTTGTATAACTATGAACAAGTAAAATGTATTCATATTCTCAAAGGTTCAGTTCTCTCATCTGTATCATGGCCTAGTTAGGTGTGACACATGGGATGTTCTCAATAATTTATGAAATGATATAAAGGATTTAGCATGGTTTTTACCCAATGAGAGATGTATATTGGCATCAGCTCCTCATTTATAAAATGAGGATCTTGGGACACAGTGCATCTAGGCCTTAGCCATGTCTATGAACATGGTATGCCTAATTACTGTCAATAGTTGACATTTAATAAATATCTGTTACTATAATGAAAATAATGGCATCATAATTGTCCTTCTGTTGACTATCAGCACTACTTCTTCAAATGTATTTGACCCAGTTAGCATCTGATTTTCTGAAGGAGAAGGAGGAGAAGGATGTAGAAGAAAAGGAAGAGAGAAAGAGATGAAGAAGGATGAAGAAATAAGAGAAAAAGGAAGATTAAAAATGGAGGAGGAATAGGAGGAAAAAGAGGAGAAAGAGAATTAAATTGCTATAGAAGAATGAGAAAATTTAAAGACTTTTTTAAAGGAACATGAAATGTGATACCCCTAATATTGTGACAAATGAAATATTATCACTGGAAAATATTTCTTGGAGCTTTCAGTCCAGAACAGTCCTAGTGGATTTTGTCTGTACCAAAGGATACCATAAGAGAAAATTGGATGAAGTTGCTTTTACCCTGATGTTAAAAAGTCTTATTGACATCTTTTAGGATGAAAAGCTCTACACCTGTGAATTTCTTGAAATTGCAAGATGGCCTTGGTCTATGTTTCTGTGACCCAATGCGGCATAATTGCAAAGGTCTGAACTGGGTTTCCTGATTTAGGTTCAAAAGTCTGATTTTTAAAATAACTCATGGAAGTTAAAAATAGCCAAGACTTGACTTTGGGGAATTACCCTTTAAAAAATTGTTATTTCTTTAGAAAGTGCCACAAGTCTGTTTTTTTCCATCTCATCACTGGCATGACCATTTTTGCAGACTTAGTAATGATACTCCTTCTAACCTTTAGTCTCAATGATGAGGTCCTTTTAAGAGAGAATTGAAAGCCCTTATTTAACTCTTTAGGTAAAGAGCATGGGAAAAAAAAATTTTGAGCTAATTATATGATACTGAAACAGGTAATACTGCAGCAAAAACTAGCCAAGAGAGGTCATCAAGTCTGCCAGTGCAGTGGTTTTAGGGCTGGGGAATATACATGTCAGTAATTTAGGGCTTTGCTTTTCCTTTACTATCTGGTTTAATAATTTCATCAGCCATTTTCTTTGATCTCTTTTAATTCATTTTGTGTTTCTTTCATGTTGTGACATTAAAAACTAAAATGTCAAAGGCACAAGTTTTTCAATTTTTTCCTTGTTCCTGATTATGAAAGGAATAGAGGCTCAATGGAGAAAATGGAAAAAAAATAATGAAAATGCTAAGAACAGTATAAAACATCCATATGCCATGAACCAGAAGCATGTGTTTGTGTGTGTGTCTGTGTGTGTACATATATATAGGCACACACACACAATATTATAAATATATTGGTCTATTGCTTCCTAGTTTTTAATCTGTGTTTATTTGTCTTTACATACTACTTGTACAATTCTATATTCAACTTTTTCGTTTGTTTGCACTGTATTTTTTTTTCCTCAATCTCAGATGAGGCATGTAATTGAGTCAATATCATTCTTTATTTCATGGTAATTATCACTGATTCTTTTGAGGCTCCATACTTGTATTATTTTACTTTATATTTTATGTTCCATTAATTTCTTCTCCTTCCCCCATTTTCTTTCTTCCTCAAAGCATCCAGACAAGTGTATTTGATGTTTCCTTAGGAATATAGTCAATCTTAAAAAATATTTTACATGTGTACATACTTTTTATTTACTTAAAGTTATACATTTCCTGTTTATTTTATTGTTATATTTCTTAATTTACTCAATAGATATTATGTTTCACTATCTAACATTTTTCTTCTAAGTACAACAAATTTATTTCTTCTGACTATAACTCTATTACTCCATTGTGACCATCTTTTTAATCTGTCTGATCTTTTGGTAATGGGTATATAAGTTGGCTCTACTCCTCCACTACCACACATATTTTATGAACCAATGTGTCATGTATGTATATAACGTTTTCTGGACTAGATACCCAAGAGCATATTCCTGGGTCCCTGGACATACACATATACAATTTCACCTAGTACTACCTGTTTTGTTCTACTCAGTGGCTGCATTTCATTCTCCCACAGGCAGTGCAGAAAGGTGGGTTCCCATTTCACCTCCTTCTTCACACACAGCAACATGCAATGCTTTCTGACTTTTAAAAATCTGTCAACTAAGTAGGTATAAAATAGTACACATTTGCTCTGCCTGCAATGCTCCTCCCCATTCACAAAGCTCGTTCTCTCTCTTTTAAGTCTTTGTTTATGTGTCAAGTTATTAGTGAAGTGTTCATTAAGGCCCTTTTAAAATTGCAACCCCCACATTTCCTATTCACATTTTCTACTTTTTATTAATCAGGTGTACTTTATGACCTCTTATATGTTACATTTTGAGACTATTTTATATCCTTGAAAAAATGCATCTTCTTGGTTGGTCATAGGATTCTGTATGTATGTTATCAGTTTGCACATACTATTTATATTTTTGCAATTTTAAAAATAGCCTTGATTATTTTAGTGTACTTGATCTATTAGAGAAATATATTAAAATCTCAACCTACAAATTATTGACATTTATTTCTCCCTGTAGTTCTGCTAGTGTTGCTTTATTAATGTTGAATCTATCTCTTTAGGTACATGTATTTTTCTGAAAACATTGTGCCTTTTCGATCTATTGTTTTTTTAATTATTCTGTTCTTTCCCTCTTATGCCACTTTTACCTCAAATTATATTTATCTGTTATGAAAACTGCTACCTCAGCCTCCTGTGGTACACATCTTCCTCATATGCAGGTTTCTATATCTTTGTGTACACTATATATATATATATTCCATTATTTTAAAAATTTTCTATAAAAATAACATATTAGTGGATCTTGACATAAAATATACAATGTGACAATCTATGGCTTTTGAGCAGTGAATTTAAACCATACACGTTTAATTCATCATTGTTATACTGGTAGGATGCCACTTATTTCTGCAACTTTATTTTGTACTTTCTACTTGTCATACTCTCTCTTTCTATTTCTCATTTCATAACTTCTAATGGACAGAAGAAATTTTATTCTGCTCTTTTCAAAGCTATTCATTCTATAGGACAAATTTAAGAACAATAATTGTTTTGTTTTCATTTTCTTATCAATGCTTAAGATATACAATGCATATATCTTCCTCTGATCAAGACACTTTAGCTCATTTTCTTCTTCTTTGATTTTGTCCCTTTCACATCTTCATTGTATGATATCAAGTTTTAGTCTGAATTCTATATATTTGCACTTCTTTAGCTTTTTTTTTAATTTTTAGAATTATCACTGATTAAGATTTTAAAATAAAACTTTTACTAAGGTGATTAATTAACTTTCTTCCACAGATCTTCTCAGATAAGTAATTACCTACTTATAATACTTCTTAGAAAAGTGTTTTCAAATACAGTTATTTTTGTACTTAAACTTTGAGACTTTGTATGGCCAAGATGACATTTATTTAATTTTTGCAGTTGAACTTGATACACAAGTCCTTTTTTAAAACTCTGAAAATATTTCTCTATTCTCTTCTTGAATCTAGTGCTGCACAGTGACTGTTGATTTCAACCTGATTTCCTATCCCTTTGTAAATTATGTATTTTCCCATTAGAATTAGATAGAATTATCATTTTCTGGTCTTTAATTTTACCATACCATACTATCATTAGTTATTGGTTTATTTCTTTTTTTTCTTGTTTGTTTTTGCTTTCTTTATCCACATTATTTAGCACTCTGAGACTTTTCTATCTAAAGTGATATTTTTCAAAAAAAAAAAAAAAGATTTGGGGACATTCTCAATTGTTATTTCTTCAAATATGACCTCCTCTCCATTTTTGACTTCATTCTGATACTTCTATTACATGGATATTAATACTTCTGCTTTCTCCCCATACATTTCTTAACTTAAAAGAATATTTTTTCATCTTTTTATCTCTTTCTGAAGCCTTCTAGGAATCTTTTTTGACCTCATTTTCCAGTCTACTATTTTATTCTCCACTGTATCCATTCTGTCATTTACTCATGAGGACTTTATTTCAATTATTTCATTTTGTCTACCCGATTTCTCAATTTTTTAAATAAGTTATTTTTTTCCTAATAAACTTTTATAAGTTTTTTCTCCTTACTTTTATCTTCCCAAAGAGATCCAAGCTTCATGAGGCAGAGGCTACATGTTATTCACCCACTTCTATATCCCAGTGCCTGATAAATTTAGGTAATTCAAACAATATCTCCTAAATTAGCTAAATTACTGAATGAAAGAAAGATAAATTGTATTTATTTTGTAGTTTTTTAAATGTCTTAATGAATCTTTAGCATTTTCAAAGCACAGTTATTGGTTAGTGGCAGAGTTTCCTCAAGTTTAGTCTGTTAATATTTTATTGTTGCTGAGTCTCTAGTTCCTAGAATAGTAACTGACTTATAGTAGAGACTGAAAAGATGTTTAGGTGATGTATGAATAAACAAAAGATAAGTTCCATGAAATGGATTCCATGGTATAGTGGGCTGAATAATGGCTTTGGAAAGGACATGCCTACCTTCTAATCCCTGGGACCAGGAAATATTACCTTATATGATAAAAGAATAGATACTACCTTACATTGCAAAAGATGTGACTAAATTAAAGATTTGTGAAGGAGGAGCTTGTCCTGGATTACTTAGGAGGACCTAAGTCTAGTGACAAGTGAGTAAGAGGGAGATTCAACAGACACACACAGAGGAGAAGGCAATATGGCTATGAAGGCAGGGTTGAATTGATGCAGCCACACACCAGGAAATGTCAAGGGCTGCCAGACAGTGGAAGAGGCAAAGAATGGACTCTCTCCAAAAGGTTCCATAGGAAGTATGGCCCTGTTGAAACATGGATTTTGGACTTCTAGCTACTGATATTGTGAGAGAACAATTTTCTGTTGTTATAAGCCACTAAGTTTGTGGTAATTTGTTACAGCAGCCACAGTACACTAATAAGTGTGCTAAAATGCTTTGGGAGTCTTTTATGTAACGGTTCCTCTCCCCACCATTTTGAAATTTATAATATACTTTAACATATTAAAGGATCTACAAAGTCCTGCGAATTTATTTAGGTCAATATTCCAAAACGTTTTTGAAACTGGCATTCTTTTCTCTCCTCTGTCCTTACAGCTATACAACTATGGTTTTGCAGAATACACTTTGAAGAATACTGAATTAAATATTCTTCACCCTAAGGTTAGGTCAAAACAGTTGCAAAATCATGACATATTTTTTTAGCACTCTTAAAATAATCAGTACATTCTTAGTGATATTTTAATAACCATATTATAGAATTTAGGTTTTTAACAACAGAGTAGATTTGTAAGATATCATACATAAAGATAAAATAAATTACTAATCTAAAATTTTTACATAAATTTAATTATTTCTGTCTCAAATTTCACAAACATTAATAACATTTTTTATAGTATATAAGCCAGGACATTTCTTATACACTACTCCAATGAAATCTCATATCACTGCCATTTACCTAAAGATATCAGATTGTTGCTCCAATAAGCAGATAGCTGAAAACTATACTTGAGCCACATATCCATTATAGTTCACAATAAACTAAATAGGGGTAAGTATTTAAGTAAGGACAAGAAGGTCAAATCCCTAGTCTATTGAATTTTGGAAAGAAGACATATTTTAAAGCAAGAAACATAAGGGATGAAGTTCAGCAGAGTACCATCAAGCATATTGACATATATCTTAAATCAGAGCAATTACTTATTAATTCATTTAATATTTTTTGAAAAAAACATTTGTTGAGATTCCTTTGTATATAACAGACATTGTGCTAGGTGCTAGGTATCATAAACAATAGTGGAAAAGGATTTAAGAAAACATTGTCTAATTAATACCAAACATTTATGTTTGGGAAAACTGAGGTTCAAGGATACAAACAAACATTCTAGAGGTCACAGTCAGTTAATAGGATAATAGGCTTGAACTGTAATAATATTAACTTAATTCTACTGACATGATGCACAATCAATTTACGTTAAGGATGAAAACAGATCTAAATGCTACCCTTTTTTAAACCCAATCATGTAAAATTTATTGATACTTTTTTATTGTTCAGTAAATGATTTATCTTGGTGAACAGTCTATGTACACAGAAAAAGAATGTGTTTTTTGCTGTTGTTGGGTGGAATATTCTATAAATGCCAATTACAATACGTTAATAGTGTTGTTTGAGTCTTCTACATTCTTACTGATTTTCTGTCTACATATTCTATGAGTTACTAAAACAGGAATGCTGAAATCTCAAACATGGATTTGTGTGTTTTTCTCTTCGTTCCTATCAGTTTTTGCTCATGAATTTAAAAACTCTGCTATTACACACATGCACATTTGGGATGTTAACTCTCCTAATTAACTTGACTGCCTTTATTATTATGAATTGTCCTTCTTTACTTCTAGAAATATTCATTTTTCTGTGCCCATTTTGACTGATATTAACATAGTACCCTAGTTTTCTTACAGCCAATGTTTGCATTGTGTATATTTTTATGCTTTTACTTTTATATCTTTTACTTTTTACTTATGTTTTAGCCTATATGTGTTTTTAAACTTAAAGTGAGTTACTGTAGTCAGCAATTGGTTGGATCTTACTCTGTTTCCGATGCAATGATCTAATTTTTTATCGGAGTGTTTTTATCTTTAGATCATTCACATTAATGTAACTATTGAAACAGTTGGCTTTAAGTCTACCATGTTGAAATGTGTATAATTTGATCTTTATTACTTTTTAAATTTTTCTGACTTATCTTCAAGTAAATGAATATATTTTTTAATATTATCTTTTATTTTCAATATTGGCTATATCATAACACTATTTTTTAGTAGCTGCTAGAAGGTTTACAATATGTATATATTTTTTGTCTTATTACAGTCTACTATCAAATAATATATACCAATCAAAGTCTCTAATATCCTTTTTCCTTCTTTATCTGGCTAACTCCTAATTTTCTTTGAAGACAGTATAGGAGTTACTTCTTCCTTTTTCCTAGGATAATATAGACATTTCTCCTTCTCTGTTACCCCAAAACTTCTATTGTACTCATAAATCTAGTTTCATTATTTACTGGATATAATCTTAAGTAAATAACCTCTATATTCCTGATTCCTCTCACATATTTAAAACAAGGACACATCCACCTCTTGGAATCATTACAAACGTTAGATATCCCACTCAATATGTGTTGGCTTTTATAATTATTCTACATTATTATAGCTCTTTTGCGTATAATTCTATTTACTGTTCTGTTTTCTACTCAACCTAGAAAGCAGATCCATGACTTACCTTCATTATATTTTCCATGTCATTACTCAAAGACCAGATATGTGATAGATATTCAGAAAATCTCCACTGAGTAATGCAAGGAAAAGGATCTTCATTAGGAATCACAAGATCTCATTTTGTAACTGACCTGTTGTGGGATCTTAGGCAGATCACTTCCCTTTCTAGGAATGATTGGATTAGAAGATGGTTAAGGCCCCTTCTAATTATATATAGCTATTAAATTATCAAACTATAGGATGAAATTCTTTGGGGCTGTTCATATTTCTACTCAAAGAGTTTATTCCAATTCTAGGGTGGTGCTACCCAAATACAGGCTCTCTCATACGTTCCCTGGAAACCTCGTATACTTAGTGGACTGAAAGTTACTTAAGCTGATAACTCTAACAGCCTAAGTACTATTTAGCAGTATAGCAGTTGGGCACACAGTAGCGCCCCCTATCCAAGGGGGATATATTTCAAGACTACAATTATTACTGAACTCTCTATATAGTAAGCCCTCACCTATCATTATCGATAGGTTCTTGGAAACTACGACGTTGAGTGAAATGACACATAATGAAACCAATTTTACCATAGACTAATTGATATAAATAACAGTTAAGTTCCCATGGCATATTTCTGATTACAAAAAACATCATCGAACTTCTAAATAAAAACCCAAAACACTTCTAATATTAAACACTGAAATAAATATGAACTATACATACATTTCACAAAAATGAATAAAAAAAGTAAGATAATTTATTTTTAAACCTACTGATTCCAGTTCAGGCTTATAGGTGGGCTAAAGTCTGCCTGGCAGTTCAGAACATCTAGGTGGGAACTCACTCTGGAAAGGATGCCCTTTTGTGGCAGGGCCATTCATGCCCACACGCACACTCACTTGGACTGGGCAATGGAGACACACCCATCTACCTCCCATGCACAGCTTTGAAATGTAGGAAGAAACCAGAGTACCCAGAGAAACCCCACGCAGACATGAGGAACACGCACAGTCCACACAGATAGTGACCCAGGTGGGAATCAATTCTATTTTTCTCATCGGTGTTATAACAAAATGATGTTGATGAAAATGATGTTATACGAGGATTTACTGTATTATATTTTTTTCTATGCATACCTACCCATGATAAAGTTTAATTCATAAATTAGGCATAGTAAGTAATTAACAAAAACAACTAATAATAAAATAGAACAATTACAATAATATACTGTGATAAAAGTTACATGGCTGTGTGCGCTCTCTCTAAAAATATCTTATTGTACTGTACTCACCCTTCATGATGAGGTGGGATGATAAAAAGCCGCTGTGGTCATAACTTCTGCAGTTTGAGGTGCAACAGAAAAACTAGCATGGATTTCTTTTTCCTTCTTCAGAGACAGAAGATTCGTTCTTCTGTAAATCATAGCAACCTCAAAATACGATTTTTTTTTTTCTTTCCTTATTGAGAACTTTCACCTCTTCACTTAAAGGAAGCACTTTACAGCTTCTCTTTGGTATATCCGAACTGCCAACGTCACTACTCTTGCACTTTGCAGCCACTCTGAAGTAAAATAGGAGTGACTTGAACACAATCACTGTAATACTGAGACAGTCGATCTGCTAAGATGGCTACTACGTGACTAGAGCATGAGTAGTAGTCACTCTACTACATGTGGGAAGCAGAGTGTCTACAGCGTGAAAATGCTGAACAAAGGAATGATTCACATCCTGGGTAAGATGGCGCGGGACTCGCGAGATTTCATCGCTACTCAGAATGGCGCGTAATTCAAAACTTATGAATTGTTTATTTCCGGAATTTTCCACTTAATATTTTTGGACTGAGGTTGACTGCAAGTAACTGAAATTATGGAAAGTGAAACCACAGATAAGGGGGACTACTGTACATTGTTCCTGCTCTTTCAGAAAGACCAGAGGGACACATTCATTATTTAGTATGTCAGTGACAGATAAAGAAGTTATCTGTAATTTTCACATGTTAAAGTGACTACAAGTTGAGCTGCCAAAAAGAATAGGACCCCCTTTCTCACTTATTTTGTGTTCCATCTCCAGCAACCTGATTCAATAATAATAAGAAGAAGAAGAGGAGAAGGAGGAGGAGGAGGAGGAGGAGGAAGACAACATTCCCTGTGGGGACCTTGATAATTGCTGGAAGGAGTATTTTCCAGTTGCAGAGGAGCCAAAGATGCAGTTGCTCCTTATGGAAAACTCCAAGAATTTGTGTGTGATATTTTGAATCAAGTAGAACTGAGTTCTACATGACTGAGCTATCATTCAGTGGTTGGGAAATTTATGATCATCTCTATGCTTCAGTTTCTACACCTGTATAGTGGAGATATTATCTACCTTGTATGATTACTGGAAG
The DNA here is from genome assembly GCA_028627145.1 of Eidolon dupreanum. Taxonomy (NCBI): domain Eukaryota; kingdom Metazoa; phylum Chordata; class Mammalia; order Chiroptera; family Pteropodidae; genus Eidolon; species Eidolon dupreanum. Next base: position 149,229,290 of record CM053509.1, on the reverse strand, counting down.
AATTAAATATGATAAATTCATAAGCTCTTGGTCAATTCTAAATTACCAATCAACATAAGTTATAGTTAACTGAGTCAACCTTGGACTTGCATATTTAGCATCTTTACAAACAAAATAATTTCAGTTTATACTCAGAGAATATACATTATATTAAAAATAATATAAACTTTGCTTCAACATATTAGATCTTACAGGGCTTTGAGAATATTTTTTTGTGAATGGAAATTTTCACTGTTTTGGAACTAAGAGAAGCAGAAGGATTTGGGTTTATTCTAATTTTGTGTTGATTAAACACACACACACACACACACACACACACAATTTCATCCTTCAGCTTTATATAGTTGTCATATTTCTCCTAAATAGGAGGAGCAGAAAACCAAAGAAAGTTATACATGTTGGTCCTAAAGCAGAGACACACATTTATGTGACTAGAGTGTTCCAAATAGTCACATTATACACAGGTTTTATACCTTGGATGCAGCTGTGGGATGTGAAGAATCATCAAGGGATCTGAGGTCAAAAGCCCTGAGTTCAAGTTCAGCCTCTGTTTCTCTACCTGGTCTTTCATGTGTGACCTAGGATCTACCTCTTAAATTCTCACAATTTTGGTCTCTTTGGGTGTAAACTGTGATACCCTCACCTGCCTCCCAGGGCTGTTGTGAAGAGGAAGCAAGATAATAGATGTGACCTTGCTCTGTAACTGGCAGCATGTTCTGCAAATGTATGGTGAACAGTGGGTTCTACTCTAATTACAAGAAAAGGATTGAATACCTATGGTGTACACATGAAACCAATACAATACTTCATGTTAGTTATATTTTAATAAAAATCTTTTAAAAATAAACAAGCAGAGGGCCCTCATTATAGGTGGGGAATTACTCTCCCTTCACTGAAGCCTTGAAGAATCAACAATGGGACCCAGCCACCAAAGGCACAGAAGAGGAGCTCATTACTATACAGAATTCATACCCTGTCTCCAGAGCACAACGTTTCTTAGCCTAATGATCTCACAAGTGCAATCAGCAATAAAGAAGAAACAAGCATTTGCTGCTGAGCAGATGAATTCCTTTGCGAGAGGAATCCAACACCTTGTTTCATCCTGAGTTGGGTGCAAACACCATTCTCTCCCTGAGTCTCAGCTGTGTCAATTCACACAAAAGAAAGGGATTAATGTATCAAAATTTCTGCTCTGAGTCCTCAGCCATCCCTGACTTAAAAGAGAAAAGGAGGCAAACAAAGGAAGGATGTAACTAACCTTCACTGCTGGGCATGCATTGTCCTTTAATATTCATATGTGTGACATTCATTGCTAATAAATGTGGACACCCATTTAATAAAATATTAAGAACAGAATAAGAACATTTGGAAATTTGACAATACAAATGATGTCCTAAGAACTCTATGTCTGTTATATGTGCTATTTTCTGTCCTATCCATGGAAAACTACTTTAAATCTCTTACTTTTGTTTGTTTTCTATGTTTACCTATGTTTGGTAGCTTTGTTTTGTAGAATGAGCTATTTAGAGAGACATGCCATGTCTTCTTTATCTCTGCTTAGCACAGGAATGAGCACAGAGAAGTTGTATGGGGGGCCATGCAGTTCTGGCCACCACACTTCAGCAAAAACACTGGACTACTGGAGATGAAGAAGGTCCTGGACAACATGTCATGTGAGGAACTAGAGAAAGAATGCAAAGGGCTCTTAAGCTAAGAGAATAGAAGGTGGGGTGGGGATGACGAAGCAGTCTGAGAAATGGTAAGCAAGAGTCCCTTGTGGCTTGAGAGAGCAGTTAAAAGAAGGAAGGATTCTATACCTCCACCTGTAAATGTCTTCTCCAACACTGATGGACTTACATATAATGGGGATTTTTACCTATAGGGATTTATTTTTTTTTAGATCAGAATATCCGATCTATTCTTGAATATCACCTGTTCTCATCTATTCTCGAATATCACTCCAAGAAATTTAGAGTCCTGAGTGAGGTCATTTGGCTTATATGAGCATTAAAATACAAAACAGTAATAAAGCTTCATCTGGGCATATGATTTGTTTTTCCATTCTTCATCCTGAACATCATTGTTTTTTTCCTCTGATGGGAGAGAATTTTTCTAAAACAGCATGATGGCATTTCTTTTTCCCTGAAGTCCCAACCTCAGAGCTTTCCAAAGAATACACATTCCAGATTTAGTCATCAGGGACCCCTGATTGGAGAGCCAATGTTTTGGTACAAAGGAACCTAAACAGAAGCAGTGGGAAAGAGGTTTCAATTGCTAACAAGCTTCAAGAGATGAGAGTGTCCAATGCTCTAGAACTATAGGATGTTAGTCTTTGAGGAAATTTTAGACATGGGGAATTTGAGGTCCAAAAAAGTGACTTGCCCAAGGTGCCTCAGAGGACGAGCGGTAATCCCTGTGTACTACAGCACTAGAGAGATGTAAGAAGGTCTGTTCTGAGGACTGGACTCTGCCATTGGGTTTCAGAGTCCATTTGGCTTCCCCAAGATTTAGAGACAAAGCTTGACTTTGAATTTTGTGGAGGATTAAGAGAGAGGGGAAAAGAGTAAGGAGAAAGGCATTCCAAACACCCCTGCTCAATATCCACAGTTTCCTAAAGTCAATGGGTGAGTTCACAGTAAATCTATAAGAGTAGGGCAATGCCCTCAATGTTCCTTTGTCATCTCCTCAGTACCAAACACAAAGCCAGGCCCCTAGTAGATACATAGCCCAGCCTCTAAACCTGGTAGGGTCTCCATTATCATTTTTTAACTGAGTAAATGAGATATAAAGGGGAAACAATTTTTTCCCCATTAATTTCTAGAACTAGTCTAAAGATGAAAAAACTGAAGGGAAAGGAAACATAAAATCAATATTCTCTAAAGTGACTCCAGGATCTTCTATGTGTCAAATAAAATTGGTACAATCTCATGGCATCTGCATTCTAATTTCTAGTACTCCCTTTAATAGAGAAAATTATTTTTTAAAAATCACATGGATATATTTCACACTTTGCTAAATTGAGGGACAAATTCCATTACCTGGATACCTAAAAATGGGTAATGTATTTTTCCATCTGATTAGTACTTGGGAGATTTCTGTTCTACACTGTAAGTCATTAGGCAACTTGTGCCTTGTCTCCGAGCCTCAGTGTCACCATCTGTAAAATGAACAGACTGGGGTAGGTGTCCTCTTAATTTCCAGGTGTGGAATGCCTGAGCCTCACCTGGGAGCTGGAAGGAGGTTTGCGGTATTTCACTTTAATCTGCAATGCCACCTTGTGGTTATCAACTAGGACCGCAGTAGGGACAGACAGGAGGCTGTGTGACAGTCTGTAACACAGCAGCCACATCAGAATATCACCAAAGGGACTGTGTACTTGACCTTCCCTCCCTGTGGAGGCTGGATCCAGCAAACAGGGGCAGGAGTTTTCTTTCAAGTCCACATCTCACAGCCCTTAGAAGCTTCATGCTACTTAGAAACACCAAGAGTATCTTCTCATGACATAGTTCGGGGCTGCCTGAAGGCTTGGAAATTGTGTCCGTTCCTCTCACTCCACACGTGCATGCCCTTCCTTAAGTCTGCAGGATGATGACGGATGGAAGGAGGCTGAAGCAAGACACTGGAGACAGAAATGACAGAAAGAAGGTCAGCCAGGTTTCCAGGCCAAACTCCTCTCACTCAGGCTTTGGGGAAAAGTATGTCGTTGTTTCCAAGGTCCAGGAGGTCTGTACATTTTCAAGCATCTGATTTCATGTACTTCTTCTTAGAACCACTTTATTTTCTCATGAAGTCATCATAAAAAAGAATTGTCATATCCTGGGGAGGCCATATACCAGGTCCCTGGCCTCAGTTACATTCTGGTCAACACTAGAGCTGTGCTATCCTAACCCAAAAACCAAGCTTCAGGTTAGAATTTGCTGTGAACTCAAGTGTGTTTGCACTCTGATGGCAAAGAGACTAGGTTTGTAGGACTAGAGAGAGCCAACTTGAAATCATTTTGTTCTTAAGACCATCAAGTTTATTATTTTGGTATGGGAGGCAACATGGCAAAATAAAACAATGATGATGACAAAAGCATCAATTAAAGATTCCTCACTCTGTACTTGGCACTGAGCTAAAATTTAAGATGCATCATTTTACCTAATCCCCATAACAATATTATGAGATAGCTTTATTATTCTAACTTTTATAGTTAAAAAAAGAGGGGGTTAGTAAGAAGTAACTTGCCTACGGTCTCTCAGCTTAGAAGTGGTGTCACCAGGAATTGTACCTTCTCTTAACTCCTGGCCTCCTTTCTGATGAACATTAAGAAAAATGTGAGACATGGAATTCAAAGACTTTTGTTCTAGCTCTTACTCTGTCACCTTGAGAGCTTGGGCCAGTAACTCAACATTTCCAGCTTCTGGTTTACTGAGAGCTGGCAAGGAGGTGATACAACAAAATCAGACTACAGACAAAACTCTGGATCAGCTCCTGCTGTCAAGTTCCTTCTAAATTCCAGAACTGTGTTTTGTGATACACTGGTGGATATTGAAGCCGAGGCTTGTAAACCAGCATCCTATAAGGGAATTCAGGTCACCAGTTTGTTTTGTTTGCTCCAAAATCTGTTAAAAATTTGAACTTGAAAGATTGATCCTCTCTTTTTCCCTGCTCCCATCTCTCTGTACCATATTGTGCCAGGTCAGTCACCTGTCTGAACATGGAGACTCTGTGACTTTGGTTTAAGCCAAATCCAGCTTTGATAGATTGGTAACCAGAATGCAGGCTGTGGCTAACCTCATGGCCAAGCTGCCTCTGGAATGGTTTACTACTACTTCTACTACTACTACTACTACTACTACTACTACTACTACTACTACTGTTAAGGCCTTAGTATCTCAAACTCTGTTTTATGTTCTGGGTATCTTATGAGTAACTCAGGCTAAGATTATAATTACAAAAAATATTCTGACCTAGATTTTGGAAGACCCGAATTCTACTGTAAATTGTACGAATCTGGGAAAATTTAGGAATTTCTCTGAGCTTCAATTTCTTTATCCACAGGAAGCTTCTAGTAAACCTTGCAATTTTATGTGTCGCAGAAAAACTGACCATTCCATTCTCATTGGTTAATCAGTAGTTTTCAGTCCTAGCTGCACATTTGGGGTGTATTTTTAAATACCTAGGTTCCATATATAGGTATTGAATTGATTCATGTATCTCTATTTTTTAGGAGCTCCTTATAGATTCCAATCCACAGCCAACATTGCAAACCACTGGACTAAAGGATGAATGTTGAAATAGATTACCTTTTTCATAAAAGACATGGAGGTTAAAAAACTGTTCAAAGTTTTTTTAAATTCAGTTTTATGTTCACAATCAAATTGAGGACTATCTAACTCCAAACCCAGATTCTTTTCCATATACTCACCATGGCATAGTACTTAAAGAACCCAATCCACCTTTCCTTAGAACACATACTTAAAATACTTTTTAAAATGCTCAACAACAACAAGAACAAAATGTGTAGCTTGTAAAAACAGTTGTGCTATGGCTTTCTTGAGTTCTCTGGTTCCTGGAAAAAGTAGAGATGATATCTAGGTGAGTTTTTCTAATCCATTGGGCCTCATTGCTTTATTTCCCTTGAGCTAGACATTCCTTAGAGTGAAGAGAGAAGCTAGAACTTTATGGAAAGGGTGAAGAAAAAGCTTGCTGAATTCCAACAGTTAGCTGATGCTTATATACAAACTAAAAAATCAAGCAGCACTTTTTAGAATTCTAATCAGTTAGAAAGCCCAGATTATCACCATCCAAGGATAGAGAAAGGGCTCAGAAGTCAGTTTCTGCCGATACCTGCAGCTTCCAGCAATTCAACTCCCCACTTCAGGCTCCAAATCCATCTGTCAAGTCACAACAGCACATTTGCAAATGCTATCTGGCTTCCCAAGGACTCTTTTATTCATCACATTTACTAAGTAATAGAAAATGAGTTATAGTCGTTAGAGAATATAAAAATTATTTTCATTTGGGTGTCCAAATGAGTCTCTTTGGCTAGAACATGAAAAAGGAACCCTGGCTGAACTTCTCTCTGTGCCCAACAATTGTGCCAGGAGGTGGAGAGTGTTGGGCAGCCCTTTCTAGAAGATTAGGTCAGCACTTAAGCTAATTAAGTTTCATTTTTTCAGATTTGTTTGCTGAGTGTCAGATATATGCCTGGCCCCATACTAGGACAGTATGACTTTGAAACAGGTATTTAATTGGCTTGAGCCTCTTTCTCCTCATCTTGAGATGGGCATAATAATGTCTATATCACAATGCTGTAAAAGATATAAGAAAAATTAAAGCTCTGTCAAATGTAAAACAACATTGGCAAAGTTTTGTTTTCTTATTATTACCTCTTATTTTCTAGAATTGCATTTAAGATGGGGTCATTTTTATGCGATATACAATTACTGGTCTGATGCAACTTGAGGTTCTTAACCCACTTGCCAGAGTAACTCAGATTTCCCTCATGCCATTTTTATCAATGTCTTGTTTTATTTCCCTGATAAAAGCAATTAAATTTTTGTTTTTTGACCCAGTCCCTCAGAACCTTGGCCTCCTCTTTTCATCTCTTTATGTTGATTCTCAGTACAACATTAATGGATCTTGGGGACATAAGTCTTTCCAAGGAAGTAATTTATATTCCTATGAAATTATGGATGTTAGACTTGGGTGACTTCTCAGTCTAATTTCCCACCTAGTCTGGAAGAAACTTGGACTATTTAGTTGGAGAAGAAGAGATCCAGAGTGTCCATTGGACTTACCTGCACATATTTTAAGGTTTGAAATGGAAGGGAGATTATACTAATTGAGGTGAAACAGAGGATGGCATCAGTGGCAGATTGTAGTACTTAGAATTATGCCACATTGGCGTGGCCTGCCTGAGAATTCATTGAGTTCTCTGTCTCTGAAAATATTTAATGAATATCTATATTAAATAACGTTGGCCATGTTATAAGCAGAACTGAATTGATTCAGTCGTAGTTCATAGCATTCCAATTACAGATATATATCTGGTTTGTCCCTCCAGATAAACTTTCTACACTTCTCTATCCTTCTCAGTGCCCCAGGTGTCTGGTCTCACCAGGCTCATCAAATTCCACATCTTTCTTTCTACCAGAACTCTGACTGAGAAAGTGGGATAAAAATAAAACATGAGACTATATAACTCAGTAGTTCTCCTTTATTCACAGGGGATAAGTTCTAAGACCACCAGTAGATGCCTGAAACCACAGATAGCACTGAACCCTATACATACAGTTTTTTTTCTATACATACGTATCCTATGATAAAGTTCAATTTATAAATTAGGCATATAAGAGAGTAACAAAAAAACTAATAATAAAATAAAACAATTATAACAGTGTATTGTAATAAAGTTTTGTGAATGCAGGCAGGCTCTCCCTCTCTCTCTAAGCATCATATTATAACTTCTTCTTGTGATGATGTGAGATGATAAAATGCCAAATCCATTCCTGAATCTCTGGAACCATCCCTTGCAGTAAACGGCTCTGTGTCAGGCTTTCAAGGATCACTTGCTGAAGTCCCCATATAGACTCAACGCTTTCTGGTGTAACACCTTGCCATCAGTCAGAACCTGTTTTCTGTTCATGATTTCCACCCACAAGTTTAACGCCTTTTCCATCTTAACTAAGCACTTATCACACACTGTGGCCATAATTTTTGCAGTTTGAGGTGAGACAGCAATAGTAGCATAGACTTCTTTTTCCTTCTTCACAGTTTCATGTACTGAAGATTCATTCTTACCATAGATCTCCACAAGTTCAGAATATGATATTTTTCTTTCCTTATTAACTTGAGAGCTTTTACCTTTTTACTTAAAGGAAGTGCTTTACAGCTTCTATTTGGCATATCCGAAGTGCCATCATCACTACTCTTGAGCTTTGGAGTCATTCTGGAGTAGAATAACGGTGACCTGAACACAAGCACTGTAATTCCACAGCAGTCAAACCAATCACCAAAATGGCTACTAAGTGACTAATGGTTGTGGAGATGCTGGACAAAAGGATGAGTCATGTCCAGGGCGGGACTGAGCAGGACTCGCGAGATTTCATCATGCTATTCAGAATGACCACAATTTAAAGCATGAATTTAAAAAAAAAAATGAATTATTTATTTTTGGAACTTTTCATTTAATATTTTTAGACTGAGGTTGATTGTGGGTAACTGAAACCACAGAAAGCAAAAGCACAGATAAGGGTGGGACTACTGTATATAAAAATAAGCCTCGGAAAATTTTCTTTTTCGTTATAGTGTTTTCTTTGAACCCCATAGGTTGTAGGTGAGACCTGGAGAGTGAGGTGACACAGGAAGTTAGTGGCAGGACCAGGATTAAGAATTTACATTTCCTGACTTGAGATCAGACACCTCAAACCTTTCTCCTGTTGTCTCTCTGAATATTCAAGAGTTGGTTGAAAATTTATCCATTTCTAACCTGGAAAACACTACCAATGCCAGGTCATGGCAGTTAACACCCTCTGTGATAAATCATGTTGACAGCATGTACCCTTGATGAGATGCAATGAGAAGAGCACGTCATTTCTGAGGTCTTCCTCCCACCAATACCCAAACCCAATTCAACCATGACAAAAACATCAGGCAAACCCACACTGAGGGATATTCTAAAAAAAATGCCCAACTAATATTCCTCAAAACTGTTAAGGTCATCGTAAACAAGAAACATCTGAGAAATTGTCACAGGTCACAGTCATCTAAGGAGACTTGCCAAATAAACATGATGTGGTATCTTGGATGGGGTCCTGGAACAGGAAAAGTATATTAAGGAAAACCGGTAAAATATGAATAAAATGCAGGATTTAATTAATAGCAATGTATCAATATTAGCTCCTTAGTTGTGATAAATGTATCACAGTAATGAAAGATGTTAATAACAGGAGAAAATAAGTAAGGGATATAAAGGAGATCTCTGTACTATCTTTGAAGTTTTTACAGAAATCTAAAACTATTCTAAAACAATGATACATTTTTTTTAAAACAAAAGTAAGCTACACATTGTCCTCTGACATAGGACCTAGTTATGAAGTACCTGAACCACCTCCCCACCCCAAGAGCCTAATCAATAAAGATTATGCCTGAAAAATAGAAGTCAAATTCAAGATTTAAACATTAAAAAATGTTTTAGAGCACAGTTTAAAAAAATTCTATTTTAGAAGCTTTCATGAAATACCAAAGAGCATAAAAAGACTTTTTAAAGTGTACATAGACCACAGATTATATCACGTGTAAGCAATTTTCACTGTTTGGCAGTGGTATTGTTTTATTTTTATTTTTTTTAACAGAATATAGAGAATTTGGGATGGGGAATGGCAGAGGAATAAAACACATTTAAACCCAGATAACAGATATGATTATACCTCAGCCTATGGAGCCTAAATATATTTATCCATATTTTGAATCAAAGAGTTTGGGGTTTCCACTTTTTAAAACTAAAATCTATCAACTCTAATTATCTGCTGTTTGAAAAAAAATTAAATGTATATTTTAAAAAGAAGATATCAAATATCCTACAGAAGATCACATTTTGTGAATCAAATCTAGGTATTAAATTTTCCTTAGGTTGTACCTGAGATTTAAAAATAAAGAACAAGAGAGAGTATTTTGGCAAGTACATTTGGAATTTTATTGAATTTGAAAGGAAATTCCAAATTCTTCAAAATGTAGATACATATCTGAAACTAGATTAATTTCTCTTATTCCCTCTGAGCATTGGAAAGTCTAAAAGCCTACATTTCACCTGCTTGTTGGGGCAACCATGGAGATTTCTAGAAATCCAACGGCATGGAAGAACGAGAAGAGGAAAGGGAAAGAAATATCAAAGGAGGGAGAAAGGGACTGGAAAGGAGCAGGCAGAAAGAGAATAAAAACTCTAATGCCTGATTTGGTAATATGTTATTCAGGTATTTTATGAGTACCTGATATATGTCGCTAAGTTTTTTTAGTAACATCTAGAGTTGTATTAAATAGGGTGGCCATATATTCTATCACTAAGGTAGTATACTTTCAAGAGTGAAAGGCAGTGCTACCTACAATCACACTAGGACAAAGATGTAAATCAAGACCTCCTCGGGCAAAGCAAGACGTATAGAGTAGTCTTCCTTACCTGCAGTTTTTTTTTTTTTTTTTTTTTGGTTCTGCTCTCTGCAGTTTCAGTCACCTGTGGTCCAAAAATACTAAATGGAAAATTCCGGAAATAAACAGTTCATTAGTTTTAAATTGTGCGCCATTCCGAGCTATGTGATGAAATCTCGCGAGTCCTGCGCCATCTCACCCAGGACGTGACTCATCATTTTGTTCAACGTCTTCACGCTGCAGATGCTCAGCTCCCCACTCGTTAGTCACGCAGGAGTCATTTTGGTGATCAAAGCTACTGTCGAGGCATCGCAGTGCTTGTGTTCAAGTCACGCTTATTTTACTTGATAATGGCTGCAAAGTGCAAGAGTAACGATGCTGGCAGTTCGGATACGCCAAAGAGTAGCTGTAAAGTGCTTCCTTTAAGTGAAAAGGTGGAAGTTCTCGAGTTAATAAGGAAAGAAAAAAATCGTATTCTGAGTGTGCTAAGCTGTACGGTAAGAGCAAATCTTCGGTTCGTGAAATAGTGAAGAAGGAAAAAGAAATTCATGCTAATTTTGCTGTCATACCTCAAACTGCTAAAGTTCCAGCCACGATGGCATCGTATCATCCCACGTCGTCACAAGAAGGGTGAGTACAGTACAATAAGGTATTTTGAGAGTGAGAGAGAGACTACATTCACATAAATTTTATTGTAGTATATTGTTGTAATTGTTCTATTTTATTCTTAGCTACTGTTAATCTCTTACTGAGCCTACTTTATAAATTAAACTTTATCATAGGAAAGTATGTATAGGAAAAAAGCAGTATAGCAGGTCCTCAAGTAATGTTTTGTTCAACATTGTTCTGTTATAATGTTAATGAGAAAAAATACATACATATATATGTATATATTGATATACATATATATTAATTCATATATATGTATATATATATGAATATATGTCATTTCATATATATGTATATATATGAATATATATCAATTCATGTATATGTATATATATGAATATATATCAATTCATATATATGCATATATATATATATATATATATATATCCCCAGCCAGGGCCACTATCTATGTGGGGACTGCACATTCTCCCCATGTCCATGTGGGTTTTCTCTGAGTACTGCGGTTTTCTCCTATATTCCAAAGATGTGCATGTGAGGTGAATGGGCAAGTCTACATTGTCCAGTTCTGAGTGAGTGTGCCCTGTGATAGAAGAACATCCTGTCCAGGGTAGGTTCCCCGAGTTAACAGGAAAAGTTCCTGCCACCTTCAACCTTGACCTGGAATAAGTGGATTGGAAAATAATGATCTTACTTGTTTTTATTCAACTTTCTGAAAGGTATGTGTAGGTCACATTTAGCTCCACATTCTATATTAGAAATGTTTTAGGGTCCTTATTTAGAAGATGGTGATGTTTTTGTAACCAGAAAAATGTCATAGAAACTTAAGTTTTGTTCAATATTGATTAGCTTGTGGTGACTTTGGTTTCATCATAAGTTGTTTTGCTTACAATTGCATTTTATGAGAACCTATTGACAACAATAAGTGAGGACTTACTGTACATACAGGGCTCAGTTCTATTCATGGTTACAGGAATCCACAGGGGGTCTTAGGACATATCTCCCACAGGTGAGTAGAAACCACTGCAGTCACTCTAGTAATAAGAGACAATATGCCAGTATTCCTCAAAATGTAAAATAAAAGAATGACCTTAATTTTAAAAACACCATTTTCTCATGCTATCACAGCAATACCCTAGAGATTATTAGAAAACTTTTTTTTTTT
>CM053509.1:149158198-149216867 GCA_028627145.1 Eidolon dupreanum | reverse complement strand
TGTGTGACAAATGTTTTGTTTTGTTTTCATTTCCTTTGGGTCTATAACTCAGAGTAGAATTGCTGAGTCATATGGTAAGTTCATGTTTAAGCTTTTAAGAAACTGCCATATTGTTTTCCAAAGTGACTGAACCACATTACATTGCCAGCAACATAGGAAGATTCTCATTTCTCCATTCCTTAACAACACTTCCCGTCTGTCTTTGTGATTGTGAGCGTTGCAGTGGATTTGTAGTGATATCTCGTTGTGCTTTCCATTTGTAGTTCTCTCTTGACTAATAATGTTGAACATCTTTTCATGTGTTTATTGTCCACTTGTTTATCTTATTTGATAAAATGTCTATTCAAATATTTTGCACATTTTAATTGTATTGTTTGTCTTCTTATTGAGTTATAGAGTTTTTACATATTCTGAATAAAAATCCTTTATCAGATATAAGATTTTCAACTATTTTCTCCAAGTCAGTAACTTGCATATTCATAATCTTTTTTTCAGTAAAATATTTTAATTTTGATAAAGTCTAGTTAATTAATTTTTTCTTTATGGATCATGCTTTTGGTGTTATATAAGAACTCTTTACTCAATCTAAAGTTATGACGATTTCCCCTTAGATTTTCTTCCAGAAGTTTCATAGTTTTAGCTCTTTCATTTAGCTATATGATCTATTTCAAGTTATTTTTCTTTTTCTTCTTGAGTCAGTATAGTTCTATTGTTCTGTTAGTCTTTTCGAGAATAAGATCACATCAATTACTTCTTTGTTTTCATTTTTCTTATGCTTTGCTCTTATTTTTTATTCTTTATTTTTTTTATTTCCAATGTTTTAATTCAATGCATATCTCATTTAATTTTTCAGTTTTATTGAGGTATAATTGACAAATTAAAATACATAATTTAAAGTGTACAAGTTAACATTTGATATGTATGTGTATGTGTGTGTGTATACACACACACACACACACACACACGTGTGTGTGTGTAATTATGTGTGTGTGTATATATATGTAAATTATAGAGATACAATGTGAAATAATAATCACATTGAGCTGTATTAACATATATATCAACACACATAGTTACCATTTTCTCCCCCACACCTGCACTACTGCACCATGGTGAGAACACTTAAGATCTACCCTCTAAGCAATTTTCAGGCATACAATACAGTATGGTTAACCATTGTTATCATGCTGTGTATTGTATCCCCAGAATTATTCATCCTGCAACTGAAAGTCTGTACCTTTTGACCAACATTTCCCCAACCCCCCAGCCCCTGGAAACTGCCATTCTGTTCTCCGCTTTTACGAGTTTGGCCACTTTAGATTCCAAATAAAAATGAGATCATACAGTATTTTTCTTTTAGTATCTGGCTTATTTCACATAGCATACTGTCCTGTAGGTTCATTCATATTGTCGTAAAGGGCAGTAGTTCTGTCTATCTCATTTATTTTTAATCTTTTTTTTTTTTTAAATAAAGGCTGTAATTTTTTTCCCTAATCACTACTTTAGCCATATCACACAAAGTTTAATAATTCATGTTGTCATTGTGGTTCAGATCTAAATGTCTTAGTTTCCATTATGCATTCTTAACTGATAATTTAATTAATTTAAGTCTCCCAAATGTGTGAGATAACCTTGGTTATCTTTAGGTTATTGATTTTTATTTTGCCTTCAGTGTGGTCACACAATAGGCAGTTTTGATATCAGGTCTTTGGAATTTGCTTAGGACTCTTGTATGGCCTAGTTTATATAACATTCTTTAAGAACACTTCATATGCTTATATATTCTTTTCTTCACCTAACAGTTTCTGAGAGAAGAAAATTAAAATCTTTCACTATAATTATATTATTCTCCCCTTATGATTATATGTTAATTATTACTTAATATATTTTAAGGTTATGATGGCATCTTATCCTGGAGGATTATAATTTTATTTTTAATTAATGTGCTTTTTAATCCTTAAATATACTTTTTGTAATAAACTTCTTTTTGTGTAAAACAAATATTTTTTTAAATGACAACTTTCTCTCGGTACTATGTGCCTTGGATATCTCATTTTGTCTTCTTATAACTGACATTTCTGTATTTGTTTTACTTGACTCTCTTATATATAACATTTAACTGTCATTTTTTTAATCTAGCCTGAGAATTTCTGTTTTTAATCAGATGAAATGAGTGTTGTCCCTTAAATGATGATTACTCACTTTTTGAGTTTATTTCTATCATTCTACTCTGTGTTCTCTGTTTACTATGCTTTTCCTGTGTGGTTTTTTCCCCCTGCCTTTATTTGGAGTAATAAAATTTTGTTTATTCTCTTCTATTTTCTCTACCAGTTTTGAAGGTATATGTATATAAGTTTATATGTAATATATGTATGTGTATGTATATACATGTACAAAGTGTATATATATGTGTATACATAACATTTCTATTTTTTTAGTGTTTACTTTTAAAATGTTAAGATGCTTATAGAACAACAAAGTCTAAGGTTTATCAATATTTCTGAATTCCTGCCAAGCAATTGAAAAAGCCTATAATATTTTATTTTGTTCATATCACCTCCCCAATTCTTTCTGTTAGTATTTTGGAATATTTTACACCTTATTTCTAATTAGCTCTATTTAGTTATTATTGTTTTTATTTCTGTTTATTTGGGTTTACTATCATGTCTACCAATTTCTTTACTCACTATTATTTTTGTGCATCTGTAATGCTTTCTTGATACAGTTTGCTCCTTTATGAAATACATTTGTTAATAACACTTTTATGATGATCTGTAAGTCTTCAGTTTCTGCTGAAAATTTATTCAATTGGCTATCAATCTTGAATGGTATTGAGGTTTTATATAATGGTAGGCTTAAAATTATTGTCTTTTGCCTTGTTTAAAATATTATTTCATTCTAGCTTCAATTTTTTTTCTGATAAGTATTCTACTGAACACATAATTTTTATTTTTATTTTTGACATTAATTTTTTTCCTTCGCTTTTTAAGATTCTTACTATGTCTCCAGTTGCACTATGTTGCGTCTAAGCATATGTTTGACTTTTCCTCTTCAACTTACTAATTTTCTTTAAACTGATGTGTCATCTCTTTCTCCAATTTTTAAAAGTTTACAGCTATTATCTATTTAATTTTCACTTCTTTAGCATACATCATCTGCTCTTTCTAATCATTCATTCATTCATTCATTCATCTTTCATTTTTCAATAAATATTTTTAGAGTAACTTTTATGTGCCACGTACTGCTTTAGGCAGTTAATAATATATCACCATTATAAAATATTGAAACTCTTAATTTTCTGCTCCATGGCTCTTAACATCTTTTTCTTTATTTACATCTATTTATATCTCAGTGCTGCAATCTTGGAAACTTCATCTTTTTTGTCTTCCAGTTCTTTACTTCTCTCTCCAGCTATGACTAATTTACTATTTAGCCCATTGATATTTTCAAATATAAGATTATATATACTTTTTCCTTTATAATATTTATTTTTCTAAATCTAATTATTCATTTTTCGGTAATTTTTTGTTCTTTAATTTTAATTTGTTTCCTTCTGTGTTCTCTTTAATCATTTTAAATGTATTTATTCCATAGCCTCTTTCTTATGTTCTGTAATTTCAGTTTCTTGTGGTATTAATTTTGTGCTTTGTTGTTTATGTTGGTCTCTTATGTGGTAGATCTTCCTCCAGTAATTTGTATTTTTGTATTATGTGTTTATTTTACATGGTGGCCTTTCCCTCACATTCCATCTCCTATGTCAATGGGAGATGCATAGTCCCTGGAGTTTGGAAGTGCCTCTACAGTGTGGTTACTGTCATTTGTTTCTGCCAAAACCATGGGGTTTACAATGACCTTAGAGTGTGTTTTGCATTATTTTACTCATTTGTGATCCCTACTCTATGTGAATAACATAAATTCTGGCCTGACATGCATGCATGGCACATGTGAGGTTTTTTTCAATTTCTCACTGTAGATGTATTTTCTTTTCCTCCATGAGCATAAGCACACAATAAACTTTCTCGCTACTTTATTGGACTTGTAGGAAGAATTTTTTTTCTTATTACAAGGATCCTGCAACCTTTCAGAACCCTGACTCTATGGATAGCACCTAGTTAAAGTTCTCAATTTCCCATAGTCATAACTTTTTACTTTCTGTCCCTACAGAGAATTCAGTTTTTATCTTGTCTGTTACTATTTTAAGCTACCACGGCATTAATTTGAAAGCACATGCCTTTCGCTTAGATCTATCTTAAGTTTCATGCTTCAACATTCATCTATCTTTGTTTTAATTTTAGCTATGTATTACTATATTATTGTTGTTATAATTAATGCAGCATTTCTATGTGTTTAGAGTAAAAGTGGATCCCTGAAAGCTTAGCCTATGATTTTGTTTAGAGGTGTGAAGAAGTCAGGCCAGGAAGGAAAAATGTCTAACTCATGGTCTTTAGCATGTCCATTGTAGAGCCAGGTCTCCTGACTCTTGGCTTAGTCCTTGTAATTCCACCACAGAATGGATGAATATCCACATGTTTTAATATACTTTTTACTTCCTTCTCCCATAGTTTACCTTCATTGCTACTTTTCGTTTTTCTGCCTTCGTCGCCACATTCTTTCTAAAGATCTTTAGAAATAAATGTTTCTTAAGCCAATGCTTTTATAAAGTGCAGAGCATAATATTACATGTTTAAAACAGTGGTCACATCTCTGCAGTGTGCTGTGCAATAATGTAATACTCAGTAATATATACAATATAATAATAAGTCCCCCAGCTCAGTTCTATGATGGCACTTGAGTAAGCTTGGAGAATAAACCTCCAGAAGACATAGACTTTTGTTATGTAATTTTATAATAAGAGAACTACATTGCCCAATGTAGCAGCCACAATTTGAAAATTTTAAATATATTGATTAAAACTGAGGAAATATACTTTAAATGTTTAATTACTCTAAATTAATTTAAATTTTAAGTTGCAAGTGGATCATCAGTTTTATTATTGAAAAACTTTTAAATACATCTTCTTTTCCAGCTTTGAATTTGATGGAATTTAAATATAAATGAGCTATTTCTGATGGCAATTTAATGTTCAAATGAAGATGTGCTGTAAGAGTTGGTTAACCACTTGCTTCAGTTTGCCTGGTACTGGGGTTTCCAGGATAAGAGATTTCTAGGGCTAAAACTGGGCAGTCCCAGGGAAACCAGATGAGTTGGTCATCTTATTTAAGGGCAAATATGCACTGGATTTCAAAAAAAAATATTTTAAAAAGAATGCAAAATAGTTTATTTCTATTTTTATGCTAATGACATGTCAAAATGATAATTTAGATATATTGGGTTAATCATATCTAAAATATAATAAAATACATTATTAAAATTACTTCACCTGTTTTTTTTTTTTTTTGCTTTTATTTAATGTGGCTACTAGAAAAGTTAAAATGACATGTGTAGTACACATAATATTTATTTTGAACAGAGTTGATGTAGAACATAGGCCATTTAGAGTGATATTATCTATCATTTCTCTCTCTCTCCTTACCCTCCCTCTTTTTCTCTGTCACCATCTCTACTGTGAGCATTCAAAGTTTAATACCTGCACTTATAAAATTCTTGAGTAGATTGTACAAGTCTTAATTAATTTTATATTCCCATTGTCTAACAGTTACATATTATTGTTCATAACTATTATCTTTTGAGCAGTTATTACATTCCAGCCACTGCACTTTTTTATATTCCTAAATTCTGTGTATTCAAACTTAAAACATAGACTTGAACCTTTAAAACAGCCCAATGACATAGAGATAATTTTATTGTATCTCCATGTTACATAAGAAAATTAAGGCACATATGGAAAAATAACTCTCCAGTTGACATTTTTCTAGTCAGTGGTAGAGCCTAAGTCTCCAACCCAGAATAATTCTCACCAAGGTGACTGACACAGTTCAACCCAAGGGTGGTCACCTGGGTTCTGCATTGGCATTTATGTGACTGCAGCTTATAATGATACACAGGAGCAGAAGTGAGAACTAAGAGCATTGGGTTATCTGGACAGATGCTTCCAACCAATAAATGTCAATAATTAAGATAGTCAATATCTTTTTCATTTGAGTTTTATATTTTGTGTTCATAGTAACCTAGCTTGTGTCTAGAGAAGATGTTGGTCTTTCTAACATATTGCTGCCTCCTGGTTTAGGATTTGCTGTAAACAAGAACAAAAACAGATAATATGTTTCTGGTACATAATACATGTCAAAAATATGCTAAGTGCTGAGTATACCTTATTTCATCTCATCTTGATCTAAGACTTCTGAGCAAAGATATTATCTCCCTTTTATAGATCAGAACACTGAGGATCATAGAAGTTAACATATTGAAGATTGCTTCAATCTAGGTAGAGACAGAATATCAATCTAGGTAGCTTCTAGAACAAAAAATTTCTGCCCTCTCATACCCTGAAGGTATAGCAGATGCTGTCAAGATTCTGGGTCCCATGAATCTGAACTTTGTTTAACAGAGTCTAGCTAACTGTTGGCTTCATAAACATAAACTACATCTTCTGGGGGGATGTCACCAATGATTTGAAGTTCACACTCTTTTAATGCTATTACAAATTATAACTTGACTTAAAATAACACAGGGTTATTCTTTTACATTTTACAGTTCTTGAGGTCAGAAGTCTGAAATCATTTTCACTGGGCCCAAAGCATGGTTGTTCTCCTTTGGGAAGCGTTTGGAGGAGACTTCATTTCCTTGGTTATTCCAACCTCTAGAGCTGTGTTTCTTGCATTTCTTGGTTCATGGCTCCTTCTACCTTCAAAGCTGTCAGTTTAGCACCTTTGAATCTCTCTGCTTCCTCATCACATTACTTTCTCCTTATCTGTGTTGTAAAATCTCTTTCTGCTTTCATCTTATAAGGACCATTGTGATTACACTTAGAGCAAGCTGGGTAATGCAAAATAATCTCTCTATTTCAAGATTCTTAACTTACTCACATCTCTGAATCCCCTTATCATCTGTGACAACATTCACAAGTTCTGGGGTTTAAAACATGGACATCTTGGGGAAGCCATTAATTCAGCCTACCACATTCACCTAAAAACAGTACCTAACTGTGCATGTCCATGATTTCCACAATCGTCATAAAACTTGGTGTAGATGGGTCTTTTAAAAAAATGTTAGTTTTTAAACAGCTGTACAGAGATCTTTTTATTAACTTCCAAAATATTACTAAACATTTTTATAAAGCTGTTTCATAGGAGAACTAGATACATTGACAACATTAATTCTAAATCTTATTGTTTCTTTTCAACTCAAGTAAGTATATCCAACGATGTTTGCATTTTGGCTTTCTTCATAAAATGTAATAGTATGATACTTCAAACAGTGCATATGACATAAACTAATAATAAAAAAGAATGAATGAGACTAAAATGATTTCACGTGACTATCTCTCATCTGCTTATAGTGAATATAGTCAATGTGCTTGTATTTTCTGAGCAGCTTTGTTAAAAACCTATGAACACATGTAACATGAAAGCTCGTTAGTAGAGGAGCTTCTGTACCTGTAACAGTAAACTTAAAAGCTGCTTATTGAAATGATTCAGACTGCTTATAATATGTGAGCACTTGTCAAATAAAACCTATTTATGCTCACAATCTACTAAGAAATGCATAATTTGTCTTAAACCATCTTCCTTCCACATAGGACTTTGACGTGTTTCAGAGTGCAATTATGCTATGCCCAAATGATCCTCATAGATATCTTTGAGATAGAACAAGTATTATCGCAGTTTTGGGGTTAGAGGAAGGCTATTAAGAGACAGAGAAGTTCAGGTTGGTACTCACCCAAGGTTTCTAATCTAGTTACACCCAGAAAGTGACTGGAACACAGATAAGAGATCTTGCAGCTCCCCAATTCTATATATTATCTTTTAAACTACCTTCTTATTTAGGCCATACCAATGTGTCTTTATTTATTACATATTTTCTCTAGCATAACCTAAACATTTGGTTTACTTGTCTTAAAGGAATCAAAAAGTTCTGTTAGACAGATGGAGAAACAAAGACTCAAATAATTCAATATGTTCAACACAGATATTCGCTTGATGTTTTCATTCATATCTTTATACATTCAGGGGATTCAACTCATTTAAATCTTAGCTCAAATAGTACTTTCTCAGGAAATCTTACTTTGTTCCATTTTTTTTTCCATCAATATTATAGTACTGTATACTATGCAATTTGCATGTGTGTGCATATATAATTAAATCATATATGTATAAATAAGTTATACACATAATTTATTTATTATCTATGCATTTATGCTAGAATGGAATCTCTGTAAAGGCAATGACTTTTGTATCTTTGGTTCAATGATTTAACCCAATGCCTAGAATTGAACCTGAACTATAATAAATACTCAATAAAAATTTTTTGAAAAATGAATTAAGAAATTCAGATTCTTACCCATATCAATGAATGTGCCTCTGATAAAAACAATAGCTCTGAAAATAGTATCTTAAATTTTAGAGTATTACCTTAAAGAACTCTAAATATTTAGAGTATTTTAAATACTTATGGCATCTTTCATATAATTTATTCTCATTGTACAAATGAGAGAACTAAGGCTCATAGAAATGAAATGACTTTTTATGATTACTCAATAGTTTGAATATATATGATATATGTTTGATATATTTATCTTATATATCTGGATATAATATATATAACAATATTTTTGTTTTTAAATATAAACAGTCCCTCCTTCTCCAACCCTTATCATCAATGAATAAAAAATTCACAGGTGTAGAAAGGTCTTGTAGTGTCTAGTCAATTCATGCTTTCATTTAAATCTAAGAGATAAAAGATAATAGTATCCCAGGGAATTGATTTTTACAGATTGTAGAGGATGGTTATTTCTATTAATATTTATCATGGAACAATATGTATTCACAAACTTTCCCTGGACCACCCTCACCTCTATCACCCCAGCATTTTTCTTCTATGCTTTATTGTTTATATTTTTGAGAGAATTATAGAAAGTAGAACAGAAATAATTCAGCCAGCTCTCATTTTTATCCCACTTATACAGCTGAAATGAGACTCAGTACTAGGTATTAATTCTTATTTCTCAAGAAGGACAGAATAAAACACTCCATTTGCCAACAGTGTCCATGTTGATTAATTTACACCCATGTTGCGGTTAGGTCTGGAAAAAGTATGTGGCCGTATTTGCGTAATTGTTTGCAAACTCATCGTACTCCTCAGTGGGTGCATATTTCACTACAGGCTGTATTCAGCTGAGATTAATATTTTCTAGAGTAACAGCAGGACTGCAATCATTCTAGTAGGGCAATTGTGTTCCTCAAGGGGCATCAGAAACACCTAGCTCCTTCACTTGACTGCATTCCAAGGAAAAGCCATTATTGTGGCATCTTGTTGTTAATAAAAAGAACTGACATTTATTGAATGTCCATTTATATCCTACAAGAACTAAGCAAAACAGCAAAGCAGGTGTTATGTGTTTTATTTTACTACTAAAGGAAACTGTGACTCAAAGAGGTTAAATAATTTGTCAATGTCAAACAGTTGCTATGTGTCGAACCAAGACTTCAGTTCAACTCAATTTCCAAATATTTATACTACATCTCAGTGCCAACTTGTTTTTATTGCTGTTGTTTTTGTTTGTTTTTTTCCTAAATCCATGCTTGCTTTTAAAGAAGGGAAGAGAGTGTGAAAGAATTATCATATGCGGTCTCTGCTTAAGAGGAAGTTTGCTGAATAAATATTCAAAAATCATGCACTGAAAAGTTTTAAAGGAAGTTCAAATTTTGGAGGTGCATACATTTATTAAGCACTATCAGTGCTTTTATGCATTTTCTTCAGCATACAGCAGCAAATTGTCATCTCTTGATGCTGTTCTTGGGAGTACTTGTGTTCTGTGGGAGTAAAATACAAATAAACAAACAAAACAAATATAAAATGCCAAAAAATTGTTTTCACTCTATCAAAGATGTACCATGAATAGGAGAAGTTAATCAGATGAAATGTAGCTGCCAATGCTCATGTTAATATGCTACAAACCTGCTAAGAATATTCTTCCTTTACAGAGAATTATTTGCTTAGATCATACCAAAGTCTGCAAAGAAGGGGGGAAAGTTTTGTCAAGTTGTCATTCTCAAATCAAGCCTGAAATGGCTTGACCCAGATAATGGAAGCTTGTGAATGAATCAGAGATGAGGAAAGGAAGATGTCTGAGGCCACCTTCCTTGTATTACTCATGTTCATTCTTCTGATGATCATGGAGTTACTGAATTCAGCCATGAGTAGGAGAAATGAAAATCTGGACCACTATTGATTACATAGCTACTCCCTGCACCACCGATGCCGCTGATATCATCTATGAACCACATTAACACTCCCAACCCAATATTTACACCAATAAACGTGTTAACACAACAAAAAAATAAGGCAGATAAATGATGTTAGTGAAAATTGCTATAAAGAAAATATAATAAGGCAATGTAATTTGGGGCAGATTAAAGTTTACTTTAGCTAGTCTGAGAAAAGCCTCTCTGAATAGGTAATATGTGGACTTGAATGATTACAAGAAACTCTCCATGAAATCTTCTGGGAGAAGAATTTTTTAATAGAGGGCTTGGCATGTACAAAGCCACTGAACTGAATATAAATTCAATGTATGTGAACAACAGAAATAGACCATTGCAATAAAGAGAGAGAATGACGGTAGCTGAGTACTGAGAAGCGTCATGGGTGACCTGGTAGGTCACACTGGTGAGAATTTATTCCATTTCCATTGGGCCATTGTTGGAGAGGTTTAAACAAGGAAAATAAAGTACATAATATAAACTTTTTAAAAGAAGACTGAGTGGAAAATGTAGTAAATTATTGCAAGAAGGGGAAAGAGGAAAGGACAGTGCCGATGATCAATAGAAATAAAGGAGAGCACTTATTTGGCAGCCTTGGTCCATCGTGGTGGGAGGAGGCACTTGAGACAGCAGTCTGATTGAGGAGTGAAGGATTTACAGTACTTCATTCCAAACAGAACATGCCCACTGAGCCTTACCCTTGATGCTATTACCTTTCTTTACATACTGCGAAACATTCACGTCGTGGCACATTGATGCCATAACCCAGGAACGAGTCTACACGGAATCACAACGTGTACCCACTGACATGGCTGTAGTCTCCAGGACTGTGTACACGGAAGACAGGAGCGTGGGAGACTGAGAGAGAAGGTGGAAAGAGAAAATTTCAGCCACTTCTTTTAGTGTTGGAGACACTTTGGGAGGAATTATGTTTGTTTGGGGGCCTTAGAGAGCCCCCCTCCCCGACACAAAAAAATTAAAAGCAACTCAAAATGGAAAAATGAGGAGGAAGGAATAAAGAAAGGGGAAAAAATGAGGGAGAAATGAATGGAAAGGAGGAGCAGAAGCGGGTAGAATAAGAAAGAACCACAATGTACATGAGAGGGGACATGGCAGCAGTAGATTTGAATTTCTTTCTAGTCCTGAAATAACATCCTTCAAAGGAGCACCGGATGTCAGAGTTTAAAACACTCATAATTAGAACCACCAATCTCTGATGTTTTTTCTGATCAGTAATGTACCCTTTGCATCTGAAATATTCTGGAAAAGTTATTGCTATTTGTGAAAACTGATCTAACACCACATTTATTCTGTTGTTCCAGTCATCCATTTTTTTTTTTTTTAATAAAAAAATACTGTGGTAAGTGTTTTATGTGCCGGATGTGGAAACTGAGACTTTGAGAAGTAATGGAACTTGTCTAAAGCCTGACAGTCAATAATTTGCAAATTCAAGATCCCAGTCCAGATCTGTCCAATCACAAACCATTTCTCTCACAATCAATTACTTTTGGGCCTATTTTTGAATTGTACATAAATGACATCATATAATATGAAATTCTTTGTGTCTGCCATATTTCCTCAACATTATGAGATTCGCCCATGTTATTGTAAGTTCTTTTTTATTACTGTATACTATTCTATTGTTGATAGACACTTGGGAGGTCCCTGGTTTTTATTATTACAAGTCACACTGCTGTGAGCTCTCGCATGGGTATCTTTTGGTGCATAGGTTCACTTGTTTCTTTTGGTATATGCTTAGCAGTAGAATTGCTTGATCACAGGGTATACATATAATCAGCTATAGGAGAATGTTCCAAAATAGTTGTATGAAATGCCTTCATTTTTACAGGTGGAAAAAGTGATGCTTTGCAGAGGAAAGACTTACCAAAAATGAGCGAGCTGAGCCTGGATTAGGACCTGGGTTGCCAGCTTTCCAAAGCTTAGTGCTCTTTCCAGCACGGTGGCCTACTCTCCTTCCCTGTTTGGAACCATTCAAATAAGAACGTGCCCATTCATTTCCATCATTGGTCTTCTACCTAAAATGTTTTCCTTTCTCTTCTATAAAAATCTAGGATAAAATTCTGTAAGCAGAATTAATTTAAAAACAACAAAACAAAACAGTATAGCCATTTGTGGAAAGGCAGGCTGATGGGAAAACCAGTTCCTGCCATAGGTCTTCAGTGTACCTTTGAGTCAGCTGGGATTTCTTAGTGAATTTTGTTATAGAGATGAGTCACTGCCTTTTGACCACACTTGAGAATAAGTATCATTGTATTAAAGAAAGAGTGGCAATGTTTTCCAAAAATTTTATTTCCCCCACTCTCTTTTCTCTGGATACCATTATTTGTGTATTTACCTAAATGTGATAGAAGTAGCCAATTCCACTAATTGCCATAACAAGCCAAAATTTTTATTTAAGCACATTACATATAACAAACATATATATTTCAAAGCCTTACATAAAGGAACAAACCACAGTGGACAATTTCATTTCTAGGTGTTTTCTTGATTATGGAGAAAACAGTTAGATGTGAAAATTCAATTTTGTGTGTGTTTTCATTTTAAAACTGTTGTAGAGATTATTTACTATTAAAAATCCAAGTAAAGCATGTTGATTTTATGTACGAGTAGGTACAGAGAAGTTTCGTAGAATATCCACCCCTGCTCGATGTCTGATGGTTTAATTTACCTTCTACTGAAAAGTCTATGCATTATTCTGCTTTTATTACAATCACCAACAAAAACCTTGTCAAATTATTCCCCCTATCTTTGAATCTCTGGTGTTCCTTCTTATCAGAAATGTACCCTTTATATCTGAGATATTCTAGAAGAGTAATTGTTATTGGGCAAACTGATCTAACACCACATTTATTCAGTTGTTTTAGTCATAATTCAACAAAAAGTTGTTGAGCACTTACTGTGTGTCAAGTCCTAGATGTATCACTATACTAGAATTAGATGTGTGTGTGTGTGTGTGTGGGGGGGGGGGTGAGTGTGTGAGTGAAAGAGTTTGCTCTGAAAGAGAACATTGTAATAGAGGCCCATCTTTTTGTGTCATCTTTGTGCCATCTTGGAGGACTGTATTTAAACAATATCTTAGTTTCAGTCTCAGTGAGAACGAGGGCCGCAAATGGTCAGCATTTCTACTGAGTAAGTGGTAGATGAAAGTATGTATTTGCATCATCATCTAACCGAATTCCTGAAAAGAAGAATTCAAAAGATCACAGCAGAAAGAGAGAGAAAAGCCACAAGTGGCCAATTTGGCAACCAAGAATCACACTGCATATATCTAAGAATTTAGAAAAATCCTCGGCATGTGAAAGTATTGGGTGGGTCTTAGAAGGATTTGGGACATGCTCACCATCACTTTCATTCCATACCTATCCTTTAACTCCAAAATCAAAAACAAAACAAATAACAACAACAAAACACTTCAGCAAATGCTTTACTGAGCAGCACATTGCAGAGTAGAAATGTGTCAGACTAAAGGAAAAAGAGATTTATTGTCTGTCTGTGTGACCTTGAAAAAGTCAAGCCTCCCTTCCTGAAATCAGTTTTTGGTTTTGCTAAAAGAAAGATTGAAACTTGATGAGCTCAAAAGATGCATGGAGAAACTTGTCTGCTTCTTTAACACAGCCTGCTAAGTAATTGGAATGAGGACTTTGCCTACCACACCTTAAAGAGTGAGCAGAGCTCCCTCTTTCTAAGAGCTGATCTGTAGAAGTCTTTGTGGGCCCCTTTTGGGTGGAGTGACTGGCCCTGTTCAGCAGATGGACCCAAACTACAGTCAGGGGCTGGTGAGTCATTTGCAGCACACGTTAGTCATTCAGGTGCATTTGCATTGGACTCTGCAGCTGGGAATGGCCCCAGACTCAGAGTTTGTTTATTTCCATGGACGATGAATGTCTCAGAGCTTGTTGTGAAATAAGAAATTTATAAATTGTTATGTTCTCCTGCTGACAGCCTTCTCCCTTCTCTTGATGATCAGCAGCTCTCAAGCAGTCCTTTGTTCCATTTTAGAGACTGAACACTGAACAGGTTGTCCTGCCCTGGGTTGGGAGCTCCGTATCGATTATCTCATTTTACCTTCCTAACAAGTCTGTGAGATAAGGTATAATTATCCTCATCTTAGAGATGCAAGTAGAAGCCAACAAAGCATAAGAGGATTGGCAAAGTTCCACAGTTAGAAAGTGTAGAGCTAAGATTCAAACCCACAACTGTCTTTTCCAAAGCCACTATTATACAGCTTTCATACTGGAAAAGATCACACATTCATAGATTATTTCATTTTGGTTCTCACAGTTACCTTCTGAAATCGAGAGGCAATATGAAGTTACAGCTGAAGGCTGGACAGAGTGCAATGAAAGTTAACTGTCACATTTTCTTTTCATTTTTTTTTTTTTTTTTTTTTGTAGAGAGAGACCACTACTCTATGTTTGTAACTTAGGGCCAAAACTATAATAGGGCTTCAAAAATGTTAGTGGAACTGAACTAAATTCTTTTTGTGTTCAATGAGAAGATTACTTTAGAGTTTCTGTTTGTGTCCATATTTGGGATAAATTTGAATTACAGTAATGTACAGAAGCAATGATATGCTTAGGCGATAATTCATTGAGAGAAGAAATGGTAAAGGAAATACAAAATAATCATGTCTTTGCTATATCATAATTTAAAAAATTTAATAATCTCACATTTCCAATCTCACGTTTCTAATTATTTACAGGAAAAAAAAAATAAAATCATGAGCTAATACGTGAGAATTAAGTTCAATGGAAGACCTGCCAGGTTCTAGCAGCTATAATCCTCAGTAACCTGAATCCTTAACTCATCTCTAAAAATGACAACTTTTTTCAAATAACTGTCTGAAATTATCTCAACATAGATAAATCTATGTACATATCCACCTATCTATCACCTATCTACCTAACATTGAATGTATCTACTCTGGTTTTCAGCATTTCAGTGAATGGAAAAGAAAGAGAGGAAGGGAGGGAGGTAAGAAGGAAGAAAGAAAGAAGGAAGGAAGGAAAAGAAAGAAAAGGAAAATTTGAGGGCAGGTGGTACTCAAACAAGGTTATATATATATATATTTAGAATCATGGAGCATAACTTTGTGGCAAAAAACTGCTACTGAAGAGGCTCCTGAAGGGAAACAGATGTCTCCATGTCTCTGGCTCATATGAACTCAAAAGAAGTGAGCTCTGGGGCAAAGCTTACAACATTGGCATTCTGGAAAGGTTCTAGTTTTATAACAAGTTAATATCAAGTATATATTTTCCCTTCATATCTGTCCTTTTTTTCTCCCCCAAAAATTATTTTGGCTCTTCTTGGCTTTTTGCATTACTATTTGAATTTTAGAAGCAGTATGTTAATTTCTGCAAAAATCCTCTCTAGGGTTTTAATTGGTTTTGCACTGAATCTATAGATCAGTTTAGAAAGAATTAACGTCCTAACAATATTGAGCTAAACAATTAAAGGATGACCTCTGCATGTGTTTAGAAAACTCTCTCTCTATAGTTAATTCTTTGTTACTTTTTATTGGAAATTCTAGTTACCTTGGATTCTCAGCTGCATCTCCTCAACTCAGAGAGTCTTTAATGGTTCAGACTATGTCTCATTTTCTTGCTGCTAGATCTGGAAACTCTCTCAAGATGGTAAGCTGTGATAATTGTATGGTTTACCTTCTTTGTTTCCTGTCTCTGAAGAATTATTGTCTTTCCTTGCCTGATGACTTTAAAACTATTGGTATATATATATATATATACACACACACATATATATATACATATACACACACACACACACATATATATATTTATATTTATTTTGGTTTTGATTTCAGTATGGTAATAATGATCCCTGTTATTCCTTCTTGGAGGGAAACCAAAATTAGTTAATTATATTTTAATAGGATAAAAGTATTTTGTTGTATGTATGTATGTATTTACCATCTGCAATAATATATATTCTTTTGTATAGAGGCAAATTTTGTGTAGAGGCAAATTTCCCTATGGTATTATTTTCTGTCTACATGAAGGATTTTTTAAAAATATTTCTTCTAGAGGTAGTTGACTAGAAATGATTTCTTTCAGCTTTCTTATTGTCTGTAAAATTTATTTTGCTTTAAAATTTTAAACATATTTTTGCTGTTTATAACATTTTAGGTTAAAGATTGATTTTTTTCATTTGATACTTCAATCATGTTACTTTGTTGTACTCTGAATTTCATTTTTCCTGAGGAGTAGGCAGTGTTATTTTTATCTTTGACACTCTATGAATAATGTGTTTTTTCTCTTTTGCTCTGAAGATTTTTTTTTGACACTGATTTAAGAAATTTGATTGCAATATGCCTTGGGGTAGTTTTCTTCATGTTTTGTCCACCTTCTGCTAAGAGTTTGTTGCGTTTCTTGGATATGTGGATTTAGTTTTCATAAAATGTGGATAATTTTCGGTCATCATTTCTTTAAATACTTTTCACTTCTCCTTTGGGAACTCCAATTATACATATATTCTGTTGCTTCTAGTCCCATAGATCACTAATTACTTGATTATGGTGGTATCTGTCATGTTTATGCATGTAAAGTTACTCCATTTATAATTACTAAGTATTATGTAGGGAGATACTTTGAAACTATTAAAATGTCCTGTTTCTTATTATCCCTAAATTACTGTGGTATCCATTGATACATATAATAGTGTTTGCCAAATGGTGATTTTCTATTTACATCATTTATTTTATATTTATTAAGCATAATTCTATGTGATAGGCAGAATAATGATCTCTCCACCAAAGACATTTACGTACTAAGTCCCAGACCCTGTGAATATATAATGTTACATGGCAGGGAAGAAATAAAATTACAGATGGAATTATGGTTGTTGATCAGCTGACCTTAAAATAAGAGTATCCTGACTTATCTAGGTAGTCCAATGTAAACAGAAAGGCCCTCTAAATGGGGAACAAGGAGGCAGAAATTACTGTCAGAGTGCTTATGATGAGGAAAAAACTTCTACTGGTGATTACTGTCTTTAATGATGTTTATTAAGTAAGCAGATCACCAGCTAAGGAATGCAGGAAGGCTATAGAAGCTGGAAGAGGCAAGAAAATGGAATCTCCCATGTAGCCTTCAGAAAAGAATACCCTCCTGCCAATACCTTGAATTTAGCCCAGTGAAACCCATTTCAGACTTCTGGCCTCCAGAATTGTATTTTTTTTTTAATTATAAAATAAATGTGTGTTCTTTTAATCCACTAAATTTTTGGTAATTTACAAGAGTACAATAGAAAACTAATATATTCTAGCATAAGGAAGAGTGTCCCTTTTTCTCTGTTTTCCTCACTCATTCATTCACTTGTTCATTTATTATATCAGTATGAACTTATGAATATTTTATAGCTTAAAATAAATATAAGTACAATTCAATACTATTATTTTCAATTTTTTTGCTCAACTGATCCCAGCTTTTGCCTTTGGCAATTTCTTCAAATTGACTCTTGTGTCCTTTCAACATAACTCTGTTATTAAAATATTTAATTGCCTCTCAGGATTTCTGGTGAAATCGATGCTGCCAAAAAATAGTATAGCCAACAACAACAAAAAAAGATATTATACACGATGTAAATTCTCACATCTTTCAAAGCCTGATTAAAAATGCTCAGCCATTCATTTCTAATATTTAGAATTGAAATAAAAAGCAATCTTTTGAGTTCTTGAAATGCCCTTACTTCGTAACTGGAATTAACATCTTGCACCATAATTTTGTCTCATAATGTCTTTATATCAATATTTACTCATGAATTTATATATTCAGACAGTAAATCAGAAAGCAAGTATCTAACACTAATTAAAGACTCATCATAGCCAAAGTATAAACTTTCAAAATTAATAAATCAGAAATTATTGCCCATTCAACCCAAAGTATTTTTGCCTCTTTAAAATGTACCTCTAAAACATTTAATTAAATTTGTGTTTACAGTTTATTAATGACTTGACAATGAACTGAGATATTAGAGGCCACTAAAAATTTTTTAAAAATTATATTTTATACCTACAATTACAACATATGTAAATAATAATATGACATTTGATATACAAAAGACTTCTCAGAAATGTAGATGTCATGCAGAACAAGACTTACTTGCAAATGTGAAAAAAATATATACCAATACTTCAAGGGCAGTAGGATGGCAAATTATAACTTTCGTAGGCTGCCTTCATTAGTTTTATGTCCTTAAGTAATAAGTTATTATGTTGTAATTATTTGAATTTCTTTTGAAAAAATAAGTAGCTCTCCAGGTTTTCTAAAATTCCAACTCAAAAATCTAACTCAGTAGTGTTTTAGGTATTTAGATGGGGTAACCTAATTGACTTATAGAGAAACATTCCAAGGCAAAGCACTGGTATTTTCTTGGATAAAAAATAAAAGACAGAGAAAGTGGGTCTTTGAATAATGTGAGAAAGAGACAGAGCAAGCAAGTCAGGCTTACTTCACCACTCCATGAGTAAGGGAAAGCTCCAGAGCCATATCCAAATCTGATCATTGCAGCTTCAATTTTTTTTTTTTTTTACTCCTCTACAACTTAAAAGAGAGGTGGGGAAATATTGGATTCATGAGAAGACAGCATTTGAGGTAGGTCTTAAAGGATGAGTAGGATTTTCTATGCCTGAGAAGGGCAGGGTAGATGAGAGAGTAGAGACTCAGAGGCCAGAGCTTAGCATTTCACATAGAAATTCAACCTGGGGTAAAAAAACAGAAATGAAAACTTTGGGTAGTTAACTCAGTCTGACAAGAATGACATAAGAAGAGAAATGAGGGAGAATGGAATCATAGGTTGGAACTAGATTGTGATGAGCCTGAGATAGCATCTTCATGCAGAAGGGCACTGTTTTTGCTTGCTTTCCCCACATCTATTCTGCCTTCCACAATGGTTCATGTTATTTGTCTAGAAATCTCTTTAACTCACTCTCTTGGGGGTGGCCCCAATTCCACTAAACTAATGGATGATAGTAATCTCACATAATCTCCCCACAGCATTCAACTCAGAGAAGACGTTAAACTCAATCTGAGGCAGTCAGCTTCTGACATCTCTGTAGAGCCAGTGATTGCTCCAGAGCTGTGTCCACAGCTTAAGATGGAGCAATGAGAAGAAATTTTTGACTTCTGTTTGTTTTTCTGTTTGCTTGTCTGGATGGTGGGATATGGAGATAGCATATCTATAACTGCTTTAAACACTTGCTAGCTTGAGAGAAGCCAGCTGGAGAATAAGACTCACACTTGCAGGGAACCAAGAGAGTAACCAAGAAATAGAGTTAAAAGTTTTGATCAAATTGTGCCTAAAGCCTAAATAACCTTGGATTTTTCAAGTAGGTAAAGCAGTAAATTCTCATTACCTTTTAACGTGATATAAGTTCATTATTGTTCCTTGCAATGGAAAGTGCCCTGACTTATCATTCAGAAAATAGGGCTTCTTTGAAGGTTTCCAAACCTGGATATGAGGTGATCAGTATGGTATTCTAGGAAGTACATTCTGACATCTCAGTGGGAGCTGAAATGGAGCAGGCAAGTTTGGAAGCAGAGAGAGAGAGCATTAGGGATAATATTGCACTAGAATAGATGGGAGATGAATTCTAACTTGAGGTGTGGCAGTATGAATACAAAAATGCTGAAAAATTGAGAAACATTACCAGAGGTTTGAAGAGTTTCTTAGATGTTGACAGCTAGGCGAGACATATTTTATCCATAATTTATACTCTGTTTGCATGCATACCCCCCACTCCCCATAAGTGGTACTGCATGCTAACATGAATTTCTCAGTGAGCTATGCATAGGAATTGTTCTTCACATGGTAAGAATACCCAGCATTTCATTATTTTAGATTATCCATTGTCCAGTTCCTGGGTCCCAGCTGTGGCAGAGTGTCAATCATAGACATGAGAGGGCAGAGGAAAGAAGAAATAAAAATGGAGAAGGAGGGAGAAAAAAAAAAGTGGATCCAGAGTTGGGTGGCTTTTAGGAATATATTGATCCCAAGTGACCTGACTGGGGTTGGGGTGGGGTGAGGCAAACAACAAATGTGGAGAAGATAATGAGGGCATGGTGAGGATGAGATAAAAATGGGTAGAAATAGGAATAATGACAATAATCATGATACTAATAAAGCTAATAGTATGAGCTACTATTTATTGGAAGTTTCCTTGTGTCAGCCACTGGGTAAATAATTCATATGCTCTACCTTATTTAACCTTTACAGTCACCCTGTGAACTAGACAATGACAGCCAGCCTTAGAAAGGTTAAGTAACTTGCACAAGACCAAACAGCTACGAAGAATTGAATCTTGTGTCAGACACAAGTATGTCTGACCATACTGTTGCAGATATTGGTTTTTAATTTTTTTTTTTTTTTTTTACATACCATTTGTGTCCTCCCTCCCTAGTTGAATCTCTCACCAAATAACATTCCAGCTCCAACCTGGAATATTTTTCCTTCTTGATGTTAGCATCCTCCACCCATTCCTTTCTTTCTTCAGCTTGAATATCACTTCTCCTGGCATAATTTCCATGACTCCCTGAAAGCATATAGCACCCCCTCCTATGGCATTTCCTTCCCTGCCCCCATGAGAGTATTATTGCTGAATGATCTTCTTTCTACATCAGACTGTGGTCTCTGTGAGGGCTGAGGTTTGCCTGTTTTGCTCACTAGGCATACCATGAATATTCAACAATCGAGTTGAATGAATGAATGAGATCAGCAGAGAGTGAGTTGAGAACAGAATGTTATATGTAATAAGAAATATGCATGTGTCTTTGTGTGAGGGGCTTGTTTTCAGAAATAAGATCTGAAGAACAGCAAGAATGTTCTTGGGCTTCCTTTCCAGTGTCCTGGAAACTGGCTGGGATAGGGAGATTTTTGCACTGTGTGGCAAGGTATGTTTATTTATCCTTATGATTCCCACGCCTCTTTTCAAAAGCCTGGATTTAGCATGGAGATTCCAACTTCAGATGTTCTCCAAAGACATCCCTGGTGACCAGACATTTGTTGGTAAAAGAGAGTAAAGGAAACCAAGACAAGAAATGGTCAAGGAGAGAACAGGCCAGACAACCAAATCTCTTTCCACAGGCACTCAAGTAATTAAAATAAAAACAATTACTCATATACATAGAGCAGGTCAGCACATTTTTTACAGAACAGGGGAAATGCACAACTCCTTAGAGGCAGTGATATAAATATTTCAGCTGATAGTACATCCAGGACTGGGAAGGTAAAATAAACTAGATTTAAACAAACAATTTGACACAGAACTGCAAAAGGCATTGTGAAATTCTGCAAAATTGCAGATCCAATTTCCCTAGAATATACTTCGGCCTAGCAAAACCCTGACAATTATTCATGTTGGAAGACCAGGCATAAATGCAGACAATGGGAAAACAAACACTCAACCATCAGGTTTCAGAGTGCCAGTGTCCAGAAAATGCCTATGTTTGCCTCTTTTTCTCTGGAGTCTGGAACCAGCATCTTGATTGCTATACCTCCCAAAGTATATCTCGCCATTAACAATAAAATGTGGGTTCATGGGAGAAATACTAGAAGGACTCATGGTAGCAGTGAGCTTTGGTAAAAAGGGCACCTGTCCATTGTACTGAGTTTACTTTCTGATTTTCTTTGTTGAGAAGTTATTATGTCCCAGGTCATTAGTCACTCAAAATTTGTTTTGTTTTTAACGAGCCCGAGTTATGAGGTTGTGTTCTTCCCTATATACTAGCCACACATTCAGATTATCACTCTGCAATTGCAGATCTGACTCACATCACTGCTTGCCATCCTTCTATGACCTTCCATTGCACTCAGGACAAAGCCCACATTTCTGAGCCCAGCACTAGAATTTCTTATACTCAATCCCTGCTTAAGTCTACAAACTCATTCCCTGAAACTATGTGGTGTTCTCAGCTGGCTGGATTGTTGTACACCTGCAGCACCATTGTGACTGATTTTCCAGCTGTAATACCTCTCTGGCCCATCATCCTTGCCCATCTGGCCATTTCTATTTAACTCTTTAGTCTGAGCTCAAGAATTACCTTCTTTGTGAAACCTTTTCTGATTCTCATAGGTAGACCCTGGAACTCTTCTGTACATATCCAACTTCAGGTTTTTCAGACCTCTACTTATCACTTGGGATACCTTATCATCCCTTTTTCCTTACAAATCAATTTCTTCCTCAAGGCTATGCATCCTAGGGCAAAGGTTGTGTGTTATTCTTCTCTGTGGTTGCATGACCCAGCATCCTGCTTAATGTAAAATCGGTGCTCAGCAAATAGTTTTTGGCTTCACAGGCTATTAAGTCTAACTTTGCTTTTCTGATCAATATAATTTTTTGTTCAGTTTTCATTCATTCATCGAATGTTTCTTGAGTGACTATCATGGTCCAGCCTTCATACGAGGCATCATGGTAAATTCTTCTGAAGTATACTGACTTTGGGAGGGGTAAAAAATTACTCCAATAATCCCATCAATGAACATATAGCTACAAATGAAGTGCTGAAGCAAAGGCTGTTATTGCAGCACTGTGATTGGTGGATCAGTGTAGGCTCCATGCAGGCAGTGATGATTATACATGGATATTAGCAATGAATAGACATTAATGGTTTAGGAATGAAAAGAGCGAGTTTATTTCTACAGAAGGAGTTGGAGAGTTCAGAAGTTTCATGATGAGAGGGAACATGGTTTATATGAATGGTCATGGTTCCTGGAGAAGAAAGATCTAGACCAATGGTTCTCAACTGAGGGCCATTTTGCTCTCCCAGGGGACATTTGACAATCTGAAGAAATTTGTGGTTGTCATAATTCAGAGTGAGTACTATGCAGTGAGTAGAGACCAGAGATGCTACTAAATATCCTAGGATGCTCCTGACAGCCCCCAAAGAATTATTCAGTCCAACAAGTAGTGAAAATGTTAAGACATTCTAATGTGGATTCTGGTATTGAATGAGGCTGAGGAGGCAGACATAGGCAGACCACGAAAGTCTTTGCAGCGCATATAAAATAGTTTGGTCGTTATGAATACTAAGAAGCTATTAAAGTATCAAGGATATGGAGATGGCCTCATGTGGTTTTCCTTTTATTAAAATTGCCCAGGATACACTATGGAAACATTCTGAACATCCATCTGATCATGGATCAGAGAGGAGCAAGAATGGATGGAAGACAATAGTTAACAGATTTTTGAGTATCCAGGCAGGATAAAATGTTTTGGACTAGTTTTATCTCCATTTTAACTGTTACTATCCATTCCAGGGCTGATGTTCAGGATCTCTTACTGCTCGTGTAATCATCATTTCTCTTAATTATTTTTATTTATTCTTTTTTATCCACATCTTATCCACAAGAGTGATACCTGTTCTGAAGGGCCACCATGACTAAGTAAATATTGCAGATTATCTTATAGCTGAAAAAAATATCTTTAATGCCATATAGTGTAAATTCTAGTCTGGTGGTCAAATACTTTGAATGCTAACAAACATAGGAAGCTTTAACATTTCCCAAAGCAGCTCTAACCTTTTAGACGGTGCAGTTTACAGCACATTCTTGTCAGACAGAGGTTTATGAGTAGCAGAGGGAATGTCTTCACATGGCCTTTAAGGTATTTCATGAGACATCACACAGTTACCTCCTCTCCATCTTCAACAATCCTCTTTGTACTTTGACTTCTAGCACAAATGCTAACTTGTAGTCCTCTTAACATGTCATCCTGTTTCACTGCTCTGTAGTTTGCATATACTCTTCCTCTGCCAGGAATGCCCTCATTCTGCTAACCACATTTGCCTGGTAAACCACAAAACATCTTCCATAATGATACTCAGGCATGGCCTACACTAAATAGCTTCACCAGAAATCCTCTGTTAATTAACGCCCAACACTATCCATTGCACACACTTGTCAGTACACAATGTGAGTTCCTTGAAAATAAATTTTTTTTTTCTTATTCATCTCTGGTTGTCAATGTGGTTTATATTGGCTTATTCTCTTGATAATACTTCCGAGGCTGGCATGGACTAAGAAAGGGTCTTTCCTCCTTTGTTTCTTCGACTTGGATAATTTTTTCTAATTCTCCCTCCTAATCATACTTGCTTCCCTGTCACTGACTATGAGGACTGACCTCTTCCTCCTAGGGTTGCAGGCTGCCTCTGCTTGTCCCATGGAATTTCATGCTCTGGATAGCCACTGTTTTTCAGAAGGCATCTCATCTAGGTCTCAGCTTTCAGTTCCCCTTTTGTTATAGCCTGCTCCCTACTCACATCTGGGTCCTGAAATCTCTGTAGAGCCCCAGCATCCACCTAAGCTTGCCAAGGAAGGAAAATCAGAGAAGAAGCTAATATAGTCCTTAGGACAAAGTAGGGGTTCTGTATGTAGCTATAGATAAACTATACTCTAAACTCTCATATATACTTTTTGTAAATATATAGGATCCTATTTTTTTCTATATCCTTACATGATCTTAAACAACCGTGTGATAATTTTGATTCATATTATGGAGTTCCTTTAGCAATAGACTAAATAAACTGTCAATTTTAGGAAGGCTCTTACCTACCTCTCCAGGTTTCCATTTTGCTATCTGCAAATTGGAAAAAAGGAGTGTGTGTTTTGGGATTATTTCTCAATCAAGTCAGTTCAGAAAGTTGTTTGGTGAGAGTTTCTAAGGACATATTCTCAAGCCCATTGAGTGAAGCAGAATTTTCATGGTGGGACTTAAGTGTTTGTATTTAAAGGAACATCTCCAAGTCATGCTGGTGGTTAGCCCTGGCAGAAAGCCAATAAACAAGAGTATTTCCAAGGTGTCTGTGTGATGGGCATGTAAGCATGAAGTCCACAAAGTTCTAGGTTGACTGATGAATGAAGCACTTGTGGAGGGGGATAAAGCTTGTGATGGGCTGTTTGTCAAAATACCCACTTTCTTTAATATATTCGTATGGAGGGCCACTGCTGTAAAATTCCACATACAGCCCCATCCATTCAGAGGATGTAGAGGTGAAATTGCTTTAGTCAACTACTCTCGTTAATGCTTTAAGTTTCTGCACACAGCTTGGATTGCCTATTAAAAATTCTATTTTAGAATGATTAGCATTTTATTTGCTTCTCAGTCACCTAAATGTGATACTCTTTCCTATACATTTCTCAGACTGAAAAAAAAAAATATTTCAGGAAATGGGAACATGCTAAAAAAGTAAAATGTTATAGCTAAGAAAATGGTAAAGTTCAGCTGAAACTTACTGAATTCAAACACAATTCAAATTCTGGATCTTCTGGTTATTTGCTAATTGTTTCAAGGAAAATCAGTTTACCTTCATGGGCTTTCATTTTCCATCTGTAAACTGGATGAATTACCATAATTTATAGGTTCTTAACTAATGAATGAGGTTTGAGGTATTTGTGAATTTCATCAGTTTTATATATGCCTTGATGAACAGTGATGCTTGTGCTTGTTTCATGTCAATCTAATCCAGGAGAAGCTCCAGAGGAAAAGCTAATTCAATGTAATGTCTCAGTGGAGATTATAACCAATAAGTAAATAAGTTAAATGATACCTTATTCTATTATATTCTACAGTTACATCAATCTATTTGACTGTTCATTCAGAAAAATTTACTACTTTGAATTTGATATATGTTGTAGCCATGCAGTGCACAGTGATGGTTAAGATTTGGAAATTATATGGGCATGGTCATTTTGGTATATTAAATCATACAATCCAAACCAAAAATTATCTCAAGTGCCTACATTATTTTATGTTTTTTTTCCCTATCAATTTGTGCCATATTTACTATACTTTTGTCAAGCTTTCATAGAATTTGCTGAAGTGATGATAACAGAGCAGTTTCAAACTCCATAACAGATTGAAGAAAAAGCCAAAATAAAAACCATTCTTTTGAAGACAGTTTACATTAAGCTTGCAACATTCCCAATTCTTGAGAATAGCCTTTAAAACAGAGAGGATCATGAATTGTTAACGTCCTAGAATGAGGGAATCTGGGGTATGGAGAAAAACTTGCTCAAAACTACATATAATAGCAACACCGAAGCAGTTATTTTCTGACCCCAAAACACTGTTAAGTCCAACAGACCAATGCCATTCTCTGCATCTTTCCTCATCCTAGCTAGTAACATCTCTCAGAAAAAAATATAACATCTTTCATGGATTCATTGTGTCATAGGGAGAAGTAACTAATTAATGAAAACACCCC
Source organism: Eidolon dupreanum (assembly GCA_028627145.1). Lineage (NCBI taxonomy): Eukaryota > Metazoa > Chordata > Mammalia > Chiroptera > Pteropodidae > Eidolon > Eidolon dupreanum. Next base: position 149,190,250 of record CM053509.1, on the reverse strand, counting down.
ACCCTTACTTCTCCCTTCTACAGGGACTCTCAGAAAAGCTAGATCTTTCTTCCTAGATGAGTGCCTTCATGCAAAATATTTAACTTTTCTGAAGTTCAGTCTTTTTTACTTATAAATGGGGGATGGGTCTAGGAAAGTTCAGTTAGGGCAAAGTCAAGTCTTTCTACAGATTTATCTCTAGCACTGAGTAGGACATCTTACAAGTAGCGAGTGCTAACTACTCCCTTTCTGCATTCTCACTGACTAGTCACCCACAGGAGCCAGTATCAACTCCAAAATGTTATAAGGTATCAACTGAGAGAATAAGTATTTATACAATTTTAAAATATCCTCCCCAAACTGCTTTTTCCAACTGATTCCCTCAATTGTGTTACTATTCTCCTAGAGAATTGCTTGTCCTCAGAGCCATTTCAACCTCTCTCTTACATTCCCTTAGTACTTCCAGCTGTTTTTTCTCATTTCCTATTTGGCATTCACATTCTCCATTGGACCTGAAGGAGTTTCCAATTCATGGGTCATAGAGTTTCTCAGGTCATTAGTCCCAGGTTGTGAAGGGTTTCCCACCTAATTTGGTTTTTGAGAACTCGCTGTTAATCTAACCTGGGATGAGCCCAAGTAGCTCCCATTAGACGTGGTTAGAAAGCTAGCAGGGGAGATAGAAACGTTAGGATTTCTTGGCTCTTCCAGACCTTACTCCAGTGACCATCCAGTCAAAGCACTTTCTAGCCACATAATTGGAAACACTGTGAGTAGATATCTCCCTAGGTATCAATAGATATATGCTTAGAGTTGATCAATATTAAAGCTGTCATATCATATTTATATTTTTTAATAACGAAACCCAAATGGATGACTAATAGTGAGCAAAAGGTCTTCTGTGCTTCTCCAAGAAGCTGAAATAAATGACTCTGCTCCAAAACAGCAGACACATAATTTTTTCTTACCTTGAACCTGATCCAATTTCTCTATTTGAGTCATGCTTTTCATTTTTTTTTGTTTGTTTATTCGCTCATTAAAAAATGGGGAAGGGGAGACATCTATTTAAACAGACACTGTACCAGGCCCTCAGCATTTACCAATAAATAAAATATAGTTTCTGTCTCCAAGGAGGATAAAGTTAGTGAATAAAGACAGACACGCACAAAAATAAAATAGCAACACAATGAAATAAGTGTAACGAGAGGTGTGTGCACCGTATGAACATGACATTAAAGTGTGGATATTCTTTTCTTACAGTTCTTTCTTGTTAGGAAGGGATTCTGATTTAGATGATTTGATCTGCTTTTTGAAAATGCAGTAATCAAGTAATGGAGGGAATTGTGCTGGAAAAGTCATCTGAGATGTCATTGTGAAATAGGACATATTACAGTGTTTAGATTTGACCTTCAAGGTCATGGACAACTATTGGAATGTGTTAAACAGGAAAGAAACTGTTTAGAATGCTCACTCTGACCACCAGTAGAGATGCAGATTGGTAGGAAGAATAATGGAAGCAAAAAAAAAAGTGTTTAGGGTTGGTAGCAGTAGTTCAAGTCAAGGATGATGGGTATCTCAACCAGGGAAGTGACAATAGAAATGAAGAGAGGTGGTATATTTTAAAAACATTTAGGGCGTGAAATTAATAGGGTATGATGATTAACATGAGAGGTGAGGCAAGGAAAAATAGATTATGGCTCCTACATTTATGATTGAAATGTGGTTCTAAGATATAAACATGGCTCAAAGAGTCATATTAAGCTGCTTTTATTCTCTGAAAATATTCCCCAATGAACAAGGTAGTCTACAGTGAACTTCATTTTACCTCTGTATCATTGAAAATGATTTTCCTTTTCAGCAACTACCACTACCACCAGCACCAGCACCAGCAGTAGCACCACGCACGCGTGCACGCGCACACGTGCACACACACACATTATTGCCTGGCAACACCCTCATTCTGTTCAAAGCACAGATAAAATGTCATGTCTTTTGTGCATCCTCACCATCACTGCCCACCCCTCAAATGCAGAGTTTTTCCACATCTTCTCACCCTAGGTCCTTTGCATCTACTCAATTACAACACTTGCCACTAATTTCTCCTAAAAAAATATATTTATTAAGTAAAACACCATGCCAGTGGCTAGGGATTCACTGATAAATAGCATCGTCTAAGTTGCTACTGTCTTAGGTCTTGCTCCCTAGTAGAAAAGACAAGTATTAAACAATCTGCTGTTGTATGGGTTATTAAGAAAATACTTTGTACTTTGAGAGTGTTGTCCTTGAGTTTAACCAGGTCAGGGGTCATTTGTACTGGATTATAACATACATATTATAATTATACTCATGGAGGAGGGAGCTAGTGTAAATGTTCTTATGATAGATCAATTGAAGGCTGAAGGAATATTAGAAACTCAAGGACTATGCAGCCACCATCAGGGCCATGACTGAGACCCACTCATTTGAGGCAGGGGCATTTGTGATTTATATTAATAAATATATGTTAGGTTTTGGACCATATTCCTGGCACAAAACTCCTAAAACTTTCAGAATTTCCTGTGATAAGAACCATAAAGCTGTCTCGGGTTATGTTAATGAGGAGACAGGAAAAAACCTTCAGATAACCTAAGGGTGGAGGCTGGTTGCCTAGGGAACCAACTCTGTGATTAGAAGATTGGAACTTTCAGTACCCCCTCCCCACCAACGTCCCTGGAGGGTAAAGGGGCTAGAGATTGTATCAATCACCAACAGTCAAAAACTTAATCAGTCTGGCTATGTAATGAATCCTCCATAAAAAAACCCAAAGGGACTGGGTTTGGAGAGCTTCTAGGCTGGTGAACAGGTGGAGACTGGGACAGAGCGGAGGGCCTGTATAGGACACGGAAGCTCTGCCAGCTTTCCCCACACCTTGCCCTGTTCATCTCTTCCCTCTGGCTGTTCCTGAGTTATAGCATTTCATAATAAATGGATAATCTAGTAAGTAAAATGTTTCTCTGAATTCTGTGAGCCACTCTAGTAAATTAATCAAACCTCAGAAGGGGGTCGTGGGAACTTCTGATTTATAGCCAGTCTGTCAGAAGCACAGGTGATAGATAACCCAGGCTTCAAACCAGTGTCTGAAGTGTGTCTGTGGGGGCAGGGATCAGCCTTGTGAGTCCGAGCCCTTAACCTGTGGGATCTGGTGCCATCTCCAGGTAGATAGCGTCAGAATTGAATTAAATTGTAGGACACCCAGCTGGTGTCTTAGAGAATTGCTTGGTGTGGGAAAAAGCCTCCAGATGTTGGTGAGGAAAAGTGTCCAGAAGTAAAGTGTTTTATGTGCATCGTAAAGGAGACTCACAGGGAAGAACCACAGTAGAGAAGAACTGGAGTTTTCCCACATAGGAGAGAAAAATCTGAGGCTTTCCCTTTACAAAGCTCTAAATCTCTGATTGAGATTTGACTTGAGGAAACTGTATTTTGCTCCAAGCCTGGCCTGTTGGGTAGCTAGAAGCTGCTTTGAGTTTTGTGTATGAACTCAGGTTCTGAGTTGCACTTGTAGGTGCAGAATAAACTCTCCAATACATTCATACATGGAGGTCTGGGAAGGACAAATCCAAAAAATTTGAGAAGCAATTGAGGTGCATTGCCAATCTCTGCCTGTGACTTTAGCAGTGAAGAAGCAGGTTTCATAGAGATTTGTGTATGTGTGTGTGTGTGTGTGTGTGTGTGTTGTAAATGAATTAATGAATGAGTGAACAAATACGTGAATTAGAGAATCAAAGAGTAAGAAAACAGTAAAAAACCACTTTGAATAAGTGAATACATAAATGAATGATCAAGTGATTGAAAGTCATGAATCAGTTAATGACTGACTATAAAATATGAGTAAGTCGAGATATGAATACGTGAATGCATATACATGGGTGAGGAAGGGAAAGTGAATATGAAAGTAAATGAACATGTGATTGACAAAATATACAGCAAACTGATCAAAATCAATTTTCCAGAAGAAAAAGGTAATACAGATTTTATGTTTTGTCAGAATTAGTGCTCAGAGAAAAGGTCAGGCTTTCCTGCCTGCATCAGAGCCCTAATTTCTGAAGCGAACTCCCACCTCAAGAAGAGTTGGTTCTGTGAATATCTGAGGTGTGACTGTCCTAGAGCGCCTGAGACTGGAATTTGGGGGCTTCAGCAAAATGACTTTGACTTACTGGAAGACATCTTCTACTCAGCTCTGCTGACATGAGAAAAATGGCAGGAGTTGCAGAGTGGGTGTCACCAGGAGACATCAAGAGGGCTGCCTCCCATCAGATGTTAGACTCATGGACGTTAATCTTACAAATGTACCAAGGTCTGTTTTTTTCAAGCCAAGAAACCTGTCCACCTCCCCCCCCCCCCCCAGTATGAAGAGTAATGTTTTATTAAGATGAATGCATACTTTTTTTCTCTTTTCCTCAAACTCTCCCTGAGATGGAAATATAAACCAAGTGCCTTTGTATTCATTTCCATTGAGAAACAGAACTGCCCAAGGGGACTGTGATATTCTCATGCAGGAGGGTGACTCTCAGATATGGGGTCTTCGCGCTGTTTACTTCCTTGTGGGATATGCGATAAAAATGCCCCTACCGAGTCGGTACATTTGGAAGTATAATCTGGAGTCCCACATGTGAGAATTACTGATGCAGGTCCATCTTTTTGGCTAGCTAGGTTTTAACGGGAAGATTTACATTGTTTACATTCTGAAGAATGTGTCCTCAGCTAAAACAGCTTGGAGGCCTCACTGTACAGGATCCTTTCAAAGGGAGGTCTGTTGGTTAATACGCTATCTTCCTTGAAGGGCTCTTGAATGAACAAGCTCCCTCTCTAGGTTTGCATTGATAATCCAGCTTCCTTTTGCCTTACCAATGCTTGCTGAGGCCTGAGAGTCTTACTTTCCTGTTTTCATAGATTTTGTTGTCTGTTTGTTTTGTTTTGAGGATTTAAACATGTGTGCTCTAATTTAGTTTACTCTTTCTAGTGTTTTAGTGGTTATGCTAAAAGTTACATACAATAATTAGTGAATTCCTCTGTTAACAGATACTTTTATGCCCATGCTGAATGACACAAGGACTTTGAAATACTTTTACCCTTCTCACTCCTCCTAATATATATTATTACCCAGTATTTAAGTTGCATCTTGGATTTTTAAATTTTCAACCTCAAATCAAATACTATTATTGTTTTTAGGACAATGAGATTTCGTTTGGATATGCCCAAACATTTGGTGTTTCTTTGTATCATAGATCTTATTACTGGTGTTATTTTTTTTATAAGTATATCCTCTATAAATGCCTTTTATGATAATTTATTCACAGTCTATTCACTGTTTATTTGTTTAAAATGTCTTTATTTCAGCCTCATTCTTAAAAGATTGTTTTGCTGGCAATGCAATCCTACCAAATATTCAGCACTTTGAAAATATTATTTCATCATTTTCAATTACTCTAGCTCTAGTTGATTTCTATTTCTTTGTAATTATAATTTAACTGTCAGCATCCATACATTTATTTTAATTTACTTTCAAATTTTTTTGTCTTTTGATTGAAACAGTCTACCACATTGGAAAAAGCTTTGGATTTTGTTACATAATCTCTCTGATCCTGTTGGCCATCTCTGTAAAATGGAATTACTAACAGCTTTTTGATAGAGTTTGTGAGAGTTAAGTCCAGTGAGCTGGCACTGGTAAAGTGGGGGCCTTTGTTAGTTTCTCAACAAGTTGTATTTATCTTAGGGGATAAGTGAAGAACTTTGATGAAAGAGAAACTTGTATATTTCATTGTAATTATTTTAAATGTTTCTGCAAAGGTGAGTTTTCTGCAAGGTGTTTGATAAACACTCAAAGATTTAATATTCAAAGATTACTGAGTTGATATAAAAGTATAAGCAATTTCAACTCTGAAGTGGCTGGACATTTCAAATGCACAGACATAGAACAAGAAGACAGTGAGAATGATCCATAGAATGCTCATAGCACTGTAAAAACCTGGCTTTTTTGAGTAAGGACATCTGTCAGCTACTGGCTAACCTCTGGCATGGAAAATTACCCAGGAGTCCTCTCAAAAAACACTACATGAATACATTAGGTCGTGTTACAAATATTAGATAAAATAAACAAGCTGGCATTTTTCTGAGGCCTTTTCTGTGCTTCCATAAATCACAACGTGCCTTTATTGTTTTTAAATTTAGCTAGTGTAATTCCCATTGGTTTTGGAGGATAACGATGCAATGGTAGTGATTAATACTACAGTTTTAGCTTAAATTTCTACAATTTCTCATCTCCTACAGTTTTCCAAAATCCTGGCTTGCCATCATCTACAGATATTCTGACTACAACATACTTCAAAGAACTATAAAGGTAGAAACCAGTTGCTAATAACTGTTTTAATGGAGGCCAGACATTTGGAGTCAATATATAATTACCTTTGGACTCCCAGCCCAGTGCTCAAGTTTCAGGAAGGATGATTCTCTGTGCTTGTAAAACATAGAACCATGTATGTTCATGGTTTGGAAAGAGCCCATGGAAAAAATGCCATTCAAATCCCCTTTTTCACAAACAGGGAAACTGAAGCTTAGTGAAAAAAATGGGCTTTTCAAAGCTTTACAGTATAGTAGTGGCCAAGCTGGGAGGCGGAGCCTAGGCAGTCTTGTTGTCTTCCTGTTCAAAGTTCTTGATTACTCAGGGCTCCGCAGAGAGCACCTCTCTCCCTAACTGATACTTTTAGAATGTTGGTGCAAGGGGTTAGGAAAGTCATTTGTTCAGCTCACATTGACTGGTGCTTGTAATATACATCAGGAACAATAAGCTTCCTAGGAAAAAGAGATGAACTGGACACAGCCTCTGCCCTACCCTGGAGGATTGAAATAATAATAGCTGAAATGTATTGAGTTTTTACTATATGCCAAGCGACATTCTAAGAGCTACTCTCTCTCTGTCTCTGTCTCTCTCTCTCTATCTCTCTGTCTCTGTCTCTCTGTCTCTGTCTCTGTCTCTCTCTCTCTGTCTCTCTGTCTCTGTCTCTCTCTCTCTGTCTCTCTCTCTGTCTCTCTGTCTCTGTCTCTGTCTCTCTCTCTCTCTCTCACACACACACATATAGAATGTTTACAACAAATTTGAAAAGATGATGCACATACTGAGTAGTCAGTGCATACTTTCAGAATTAAATAGTATTACGTCATTTCAATTGAACTTTTATTTTGACTTAATTACAGATTCACATGCACTTGTAAGAAATGATACAGAGGGATCCCGCGTTCTCTTTACCTTGTTTCCCTCAATGACAGCATACTGCAGTATCACAACCAGGAAGCTAGCACTGACGCAATCTACCTGTTTTTTTTTTAAATTTCCCAAGTTTTGTATGTACTCATTTTTGTATGTGTTTATTTTTATGTAATTCTATCACATATGCGGGTTGTGTACCCACCACCAAAGTTGAGGAACAGCAGTTTCATCATTGTCAATATCTCTTATATTGTATTTAATAAACACACCCACCACCCTCCCTGTACCACCATGGTCATCCCCAATCTCCAGAAATCAATAATCAGTTCTTCATCTCTCATTTCACTATTCAAGAACACTAGATCAATGAAATCATATAGTATATAGCCTTTTGAGATTAGTTTTTCTTTGAGATTCATCCAATTTGTATCTAGTTATTATTATTTTTTTTGCTGAGTAATATTCATGCTATACATGCACCAAAGCTTGTTTGACCATTTCTCATTAATGCACATCTGTATTGCTTCTTTCTAGTCTTTGGATATTATGAATAAGCTATTTGAATATTTGTGTACAGCTTTTTATATAAACATAAATTTTCATTCTCAGAGATAAATGCCCAAAGGTAAAATTGCTGGGTCATATAGTAATTGCATAATTAATTTAAAAAGAACCTGTCAAACTTTTCCAGAGTGTCTGTGTAATTTCATGTTTTCACCAGCAATGCGTGAGTGATCAGTTTCTCCACATCCTTGCCAGTATTTGCTTTTTATTATAGCATTTTGATAATGTAACTGAGACACAGGGAATCAAGTAACTCCAATGCCTCGGGGTTCTTTCTAGATTTCTCTCTTTTTATATTCGTAAATTACTTTACAACCTTGAGATAACTAGCTCTCATTATCCTCAAACTACGGACTCATTTGCTCAGTTATTCAATTTATTTGTTTAATATAAGCAACCTGGCAACCATGCCGGCTTCATCTTCTGCCTCGTCTGGGCACACTACCATATTTATGCACTCTCCCCTCTATGTGCGTATCGCCACCTCCCTGTAGCCAGGTATAATGATGTCTTTGTGTCTGCATACCTATCCTCACTCTATGTCCTTGGCTGCAGGGCAGGCTGATACCTCTGTGAAGGAGAGGGGAAGGAAAAAGGAAAGGAATAAGAAAAAGGGATGGGAAGGGAAGAGGGAAGGAAAATTTTATTGTTATTTTAATTTTATTATAGCTGTGAGGAATCTCCAGGTCCAGATTTAGACAACAGTTGGCAAATTATAGCTATAGAGACGTTGATTTAGTGTCTACTCTGATTTAGTACATAAAGGACATTTTTTAGCTGCAAAACTTATAAGTGTGTTTCACTGCACATTTCCCAAGCTGGGTCCTCCACCTTCTGAACTTACCTCCTTGCTTGTCCAAGAATCTGCTTTTTCATTTTACTTACATCTTATATCATTAGAGCTGTCTTTCATTGTCTCAGGATTTTTAATTGTTGGGCTAGTTTCAAACTGAGGGCAGGGAAGGCTGGTAAGTAGAACATAGTACACTGTTCTTGGACAACCCCTAGAAGTACCTGGACAAGACTCTACAAGGGACTGGTGATTGCACAACAGTGGGAGAGAGTGAATGCCAGAGGAATTATTTTTATTACGCACAAAATGACCCTGTTTTTACAACCTCAGGAGCCATTCGTGTAACACATACGCACTTTGAAAAGGAGAGTGTTGTTTATCAAATGTGTAGTCTTTCCTTTTAATGTAATAGAACTGGATTTGAATCCTAGTTTTCATTCCCTAGCTCTGTAGTCTTAGTCAAATCATTCCTTTCTCTTAGTCTCAGGTTCTTTTTTGACAGAATAAGAATACTTATTCTTATTTTACCGAACTGACACCTAGAAAATTACAGAAGTGTTCTTAGACTTTCTATAGAGTTCCTTTACAAAGAATGTATATTCATTAAACCTTTTTTTTTTTTTTTTTTGGTCATATGATCACTGTAAGCTCTGTGTTGTATGAGCTCTTCATTGATGTTCATGCGTATTCCCCACTGGATATTGCTTATAGAGACATAGGTTCTATTCTTATAAATAAATAGAATAAAGCCAGGGTTTGTCCTTGTATAAGACCCTTCCCAACTAAGATCCTTAGCTTCCCACATTTATATGAAGAGACTGGACTATCTTAGATTCCTCAGTCTGAATTTCTATTAGAAACATCTGGTGAAATTTTCAAAAATAAAGATTCCCCTGGTGTCATCTAGACTTAATCAGAACATGCAAAATTGGGGTCTACTTATCTGTTTTTATTCAAAAGCTCTGAGGTGATTTAGGATGTAGCCAGTCAAGCTAACCCCCGCTAGATGGTCCAGAGAATGATTTTACAGAGATGACATAGCATGTGAACTATGATTCTAGGGACAGTTGGGTATAGGTTTAAATATCATTCCCTTCATATACTTAGCTGGGTTACCTCGGCTAAGTCATTTAAACATCTGCTGGCCCTGTCTGTAAAATAGATGTATAATTACTTGTGCATAACCTCTGGGTAATCTCAGAGTCCCCGGCCAAACACACACACATACACACTTGCTCCAAACTCCCAAGTCGACCTGTGGAAGTCTAAGTCTTGCCCAGATTTATGGGAATCCCTGGAGGATATTTAGTTTCTCTCGGGATTTGACGTTCTACCTACCATCTCTTCCCTTCACTGCATTCATTTAGGCATTATTTTCTCCTTCAGCTTACAAAGCCTTAACGACAAAATTACTTGTACCAGTGTGTACAGATTTGGGAGACTTTACTGGAACATATCTGGGGCTTCCTGTAAGGCTGTGGACAGACCTCTGTCATCGTGATGCTCCCTTCTTCTCTGTTTCTCTCTTTTCTTTTTTTCCCATTCATCTTCTCTATCTTGCAAAGTCCCAGGCACCTGAAAAGCAGGGTGTTGCCACTTTTCTCAGGTTTTAATAGCAAACATGCATATCCAAAGCTATCAAAGTTTTCAACAGAGCAAAGCTCTGACAGCTTCACCTTCCTTTGAACACAGTTGCTATTTAGGGATAGTAAGCAGGCATGCTTGGTTTGCTGTCTGTCTTTGTTTCATTCTTATTTCACATGTAAAGTACTTAGGGTTCTGGCATCTGTGGCTTTCCGAGCTACATAGATGCAGCTTAGCCATGCTTTCTTTCTGGAGTTAGTACTCCTCCTTGACTCCCTTTACAACTGCTCAGGCAACTCACAGTTGTTCTTACAGGAAACCAGCTGGCATCAACCACTTTGCTCGAATCCACTTTAGTATGAATGTATAAGCATAACCAGAGAATGATATCTGAGTAGTAGGGGTTCAAACGTCTTAAATCTGACTAAAACAACGATTGCTAACATAATTGGATATCAAACAAGGATTTTCTATACAAATTCTTTTAACCCCCATAGAAAAAAACTGAGGTCCAAGGAGATTAAGTAGCTGAGTCTGGATTTGAATTCAAGACATGTTGGTACAAAACTTTAGTTTGTTCTGCTGCATAAAATTGTCGTATAAGTAGTAAACAGAGAGGTCTAAACTTTGTTACAGTGCAGAAATGATAACTGATCTAAAAGAGGTGTCATCAATATACATAAAGAGCTGATAATGAAATAATTGTCATTTAATGATAACAGTCTCCTTGCTTTGATAGTTCATCTTTATTGAATTTTATATGTAACTTCATGTAGCATGCATTTGTCAAAACATCAGCAATTTTAAAAAGAAAATAAATGATGATTCAATGTTTCCCTATATCTTAGACACTAATTATGTAATAACTGATTAGCTCTGTGTAGAATTATCAGAAAAATGACAGGAAAAATAGTACCTCGTGCAAAATAGTTGATTTGCATATTTGAGGCTTTGTGACTCAAAGAGATAGATAAAAATATTAGTGCCAATTCCTATTTTAACTATTCTTAATATGGACTCATGAAGAGAAGCATTGCACTTAAACTTCTCACTTGTAAATTCAGTTATGAAAAAAAGATGGGTAGAAAGAGGAATAAAATGGAAACAATACTTCAGTCGTAGAGGCATCTGGCATGTATATATCACTTTACAGTTTATATGAATACACCTTTATTGTCTCATTCCCTCCTTACAACATGAAGAAAGTTATTATCATCATTTAATGAATGAGCAATCACTCATTCAATTACTATTTATTTAGTTCCTACAATGTGCCAGGAAAATGGCAGTGGGTATCCAGGTAAGATCAATACACAAGGTCCTAAGCTGCATGGACCTGGCAGACAAGGAGGGAGGGAAGCAATTAAGTATATATATAGGCTCTGCTCAGTTTTAGATCCATTAGAAAGAGCAGAAAACTAATGTTTAGATCTATGTTGATATACATTTCTCAGTGTCTTTATCAGCAAATTGCAGGATGAGAGGCACCTGCAACCACAAGCTGCCCTTTATGAGTCTGTAGCCGTAGCAAATACATCCATGAATTGTGGCATCCAATCTCTCTTCATCTACCCTATGTTTTCCATGGCCTTCTCGTGTCTGACAATATTACCCTTTTTTCAAATATAGCAAACATTGAATTACCCAGGAAGTTTTACTAGAGACTAGTATAATATAGACACTTCACCTTCACTATTTTACTTATTTATATTTTTAAACAAAGAAAAAGAAGCTTATTGGAAACTCATCAGCCAACAGTCTCTAGACACAGGAAATCCATTTCCCCATTTTTGAAAACTTCAGCATTTAACAAAGATTAATATTTTCAAGTATTTAATATATTTTTAAATAAATGAATATATCTTTTTAGGTCTTCGATGCATATAAAATAAAATGTGTAAGCTTTATGTATGCTATAAAACATAATCATGTAATCAACACTTTTGAACTCAGCACACAGTTCAAGGACAAGAACATGATCTTTGATTCACATCTGCCTGAGTGTTCCTCCTCATCTCATTTCATGGTTTCATTGTTTGCACGAACATATTTTAAAAATTCAAACAATATTATAAGACTTTTAACAAAAAATAGTAATCCTTGCCTTTTCTCACCATTGGTTTTTACTTCTCTGTGGCTCAAGATTTCAATGCTTTCAAAATATTTTGTTGAGTATTTGCTTCTATTTGTCTAAATTATGCAATCTATAGTTTAGTCTTAACTGTAGACATTATTTATTGACTTTCAACTATATACGGTGAAGATTTGGTTGCTGTCTTACAATGTACTGAATGACCCACTGTTTGTACCAACACATGGACATACATTTCCTTCCACATTTTAATTAAATCAACATTTAGTGTTTACGTTATTAGACTGTCAATATTTTCAGAGCTGAGCATGAAATGTAGCATAATTATTTCCTTTATTTGTATAAATTTTCTTCCCCTTGAGTTTAAAATTGCCTTGATAATCCATTTGTTCAGGGAATATATTAAGCCTCCAAATATCCACCATAACAGTAAAACTTGTTTTGATTAAAAACAAAACAAAAAATCTTTGTATCCATCCAAGCATCTATTTATGCATCTATATACTTATCATCTATGTGTGTTTCTGTCTGTCTGTCCATTTTCTCTTTCTCTCTTTCTCTCTCTCTTTCTCTCTCTCTCTATCATTTATCATCATCATCATCTATCATCTATCTCTTTTGCTATCATTTTTCCCCTTAGAGATCTTTTTCCTGGAGCCCATCATCTTTGGGCTCCATCTCACCTAACTACTAACTGTTCTCCGGGCCTTTCGAACAGCTCTTATCTTCAAATCTTCACTTTATCATCACCTTGGGGACTCCTGTTGTTTTCTCTTCAGTATAGAAGCCACTGTTTTCAGGATTCCAACCTTTTCTTATTTATGTTTTGGTTCTTTATTTTATTGAGACACATGAGCTTTCTATGTAAAGTTAATTTTTTGAGACCTTTTATATTTCAACCTGTCTTAGTTTTACCTTTACATTTGAATGACAGTCTAGAAATTAGATTGTGAAAATCCTTTGCAATGTTAAAGACTTTGCTTCATTTTCTTCCAGGGTCTAGTGTTGTGTTGAGAATTATTATGACATTTTTATTTCCTAACACTTTGTATATCAACTGTTTTCTTCTGCTTTCTTTCCAACATCCTCAGTGTTCAGAATTTTCACTATGATGTGCTTTGATCTATATTTGTGTAATTATTAGACACGCACACACATGCACACACACATACAATTTCCTTTCTTCTACTATCTCTGGTCCATGTTTTTGGAACCTCTACTAGTTATTTTATTTCTTGGACTTTCTAGTTGATCCTCTAATATTACAACATTTTCCTTTCCTATTTTCCATATATTTATCTGTTTTCTCTACTTTCTAAGATATTCTCTCAACCTTATTTTTCATTTCAATTTGAAACCATTTTTGAAAGGTAATCATGATTTTAATTTTTAGTAACTTTTTTTTTGTTCTTAGAGCTTTCCTTTTTATAGCATCATATTCTTGTTCATGAATGTAATAATTTTTTTTTATAATTATTATAAACCTCTCATTATAGTTTCACATTTTGGGTTTTGTCTTTCATGTTAGAGCCTGTCCTTAAATGCAAAATAATATTGGACTATGCATTTATACTTAGAATGAAGAATAAAAATCTGGTGGTGTGAGGGGCAAGGGGTGTTAATTATTGGGTTGACCTCTCTGTATGGTGATCTAGTATTTACCCCATTGCTTCACTGGCATCCTTAAACCTCATTACCTCTTGTTTCCTCTGGGAGAATCAGGATCCCCAGAGAGGATACTGCCCCCAATCTCCATCTCTTGTCTGCATTTTAGGTGGCTAAAGAGAGTATTAGAGGGTGCTGTCAACACCCAGAATAATGACTTAATTTCCTTATCTTCAAAGTGGCATCTCACCTTTATCCCTCACTTTACTGGTCTTCTCACTTTAAAGCAGACCTCATTCTATATCCATGATTTTTTATCAATCACGCATTATACCTCTCAGGCTACCTAGTACCACCAGTGTTTGAGCTTTTCCAGAGTTCTGTGATGCAAATCAATTTGATGTTGATTACGATCCCTTTTGAAATGGTTTCAGGATTTTCTAGTCAGGTCAGTTGCTACTTATTTATCTGCTTTCCACCTTCAAAAAAATGTGTTAATGCCTCTTTTCCAGGTCATCTTTTCTCTTTATCCTCATAAATTTGTACATTTTGATTACATTATTACCATCTTCATGGTGATTCAGAAGAAAACAAAAAACACATACATTAGATTGGCACTTTAACTAAAATTCTTCTGTCATATATTCACATAATATGAATTAATATAAAATACATGAATACAGGTTATTTGGCTATTATGACTATAGATGAAGATAATATAAATGCATTTTCTCCCGAATTGTAGAATACAGTAGAAGTTCTAGAACTCAATCTTTCACTATTATTTGTTATGGGAACTACTTTATATAGGTATTTTTGAGTTTAATGTGCTTTTTCAAAAACACGTAACTTGAGCATATTTGAGGAAGGAGCACGTGGTTTTACAAAAATGCTTCTGAATATTATACCAATGGAATCAGGGATCTATGAAAATACATGGAAAAGAGATCTTAAGAACTGGAAGGGAGAAAGTGTCCTAAGGAAATGACTTTTAGCTGAGACATAGAGGATAGGTAAGAACTCGTCAGGATAACTGTGCATGTGTGTTTGTGCACATGCATGCGTGTTTCTTAGAGATTTAGTGGAGAGAGAAATAGGGAATAAAAGTGCTTCAGCCAAAGACTGACACACTTTGATAAACTTCAAGATATTAAGTATGGATGGAAAGCAAAAGAAACCACTGAAGAATCTTAAAAACAAAGACTGAAAAGATCAGATTTTAATTTTAGAGCTATATCTCTGGCTCTGGGATACAGAATGGGCTGTATAGGGGAAAAAGTAGAGGTTGGAAGTTCAGATAGATGGCTGTTATTGACACCTAAGCAGGCAACATTTGGATCATAGTATGCTTATGGTGCATTGGAGAGAAATGAAAAAATTTAGAAGTGTTAGGGATAATGAATCAAAGCACCTCGTTGATGAATTAGGCTTTGGATAAGACAAAAAAGTTTAGTATTATCATTCATTCATTCATTCATTCATCCATCTTAGAAGACTGAGTGAAATTTACTTTCAAAAGCGAACATATGTGGTAGAGCATATTGAGATAGGAGACTATAACTAATTTTGAGATACCTGCAGGTCATTCAAGTTGACATTTCATGTAAGAAGTTGGATGTGCCTTGAAACCATGGGTTCTTCTAGACTGCATGGAGATGGAATAATCAGCATAAAGGGCTGAAACTAAATTTATAAGAGCAAATGAGTTCACTCAAGAAGAGCATGACTATTGAGAAGAAGTAGGAGCTTGGAATCATTTCTAATATAACTAGCATTTAAAGGACAGATAGAGGAAGGGAAACCTCAATGGGAGTTTGAGACAGAGTCACTAGAGGAGTGGAAGAAAAACAAGTCAAGTGAGTTGTTATTGAAAGAAAGGGAATAACATGTTTGAAGAAGAAAGAAATAATTGATTAAATAAGAATTAAAAAGTGACCAAAGATTCAGCAACAAAGAGGTCACTGATGATCTTGTTGAGTCACAGTGGAGTGGTGGGGGAAACCTAATCAGAGAGGTTTAAAGAGTGGCTGAGAAGTGAAAATATGTAGACAGCTAGTATAAACAAGATTTGCAAGAATCTTGGCTAAGAAAGAGTGGGAAGAGAAAAGGGGAAGAAAGAGAGAGAAGGAGAAAGGATCGTTCTGCATTATTTATAGAAAGATAATTAAACATATTAAAATGGCAGGAAAAATATCATGGGGAGGAAGAGGTAGAGAATGAGATAGAAATATGGATATGGATAAAGGGAAGAATTTGAAAAGTCAGGAAAGGATTGAGGTGTGTAGCACAGGTGTAGAGACTTTCTTTTTTCTTTTTCTTTGGGGGGAAAAATGGGGAAGGGGGGAAGATGGGCACACATAGAGCTAAATTTACAAGTCAGGATGTGGGAAGTTGAGGACATGTATTTCTAATGTTTTTATATACTTGGTTAAAAGAAAGTGAAGTGATCTGCAAGTGAGGTGACAGAGAGAATGTAGAAATTTTGAAATAGTTATTGTGGATAAAAGAAAAAGTAAATTTAAAAATGTAATTGAAATTGCTAAAAATCAGTTGTGCTAAAACTGATGGTAATTTTATAATGACATCAGATGTCTGATGTAGAAGAATGTTGGCTTTGGAGACACAAAAATCTGGATTTGAATTCTGCTCAAAGTGTGACAGTAAGTAAATTAATTAGGTTTCTTGCATCTCCATTTCATCATCTGTACAGTGCGATAGTTTCATCTACTTTGCAAAATTGGCAGCTCTTGGCAACAGTAGCTATTATTTTTATTAATACAATTTTTCTTTTGATGCATATCCAAGGTATATTTTGTTCCAAGTTATAAGAACATACATTCTTTAGAAATTACTTAGAACATGTACTTTTTTTCCCACATAAGTAAAAAAAAAAAAAAAAAAGTAGTTCTGTAAGTGTTTTCCAATGTGTTCTTTGGAGATATTAATTCCTTATGATGCTACTAGTTACCCAGCCAAAACAGTTTTGGTGGTCAAATATGTTCGAGAAATGTTTCGTTACATTTACATTACAGTAAAGAAATGAGTTTCCATAAGACTTATCAGTGTCTTTAATATATCCATGAGCTTTATGAATTTTCATAAGAAATATAATGTGACAGTATCCAAGGTTTTTGTATCAAGATAATCTTTTTCTAGGAACATCACAAGGGACCGATGTGATATTGAAATCTACAGTAAATATTTCTACTTGTCAGAGAACTCTTTTGAAAAAACAGACAAGATTATTGCAAAACCCAATAAATGGCAGTGAAGAGACATTGACACACCTATCATTGCAGCATTATTCACAGTAGCCAAGACATAGAAACAACTGATAGATGAATGGATAAAGTAAATCTGATATATATTTATGAATAAATAATATTCCATTATATATACATATATATAAAATAAAATACTTATTCATAAAAAATAAAGAAATCCAAATATTTATGAAAACAATGCATGAACTTGGAGGACATTATGCCAAGCTGAAAAAGCCATATATAGAAAGAATACTATACTGTATGATCTCACTTATATGTGGAATCTAAAAAAGATGGAACTCGGAGAAGTAGAAATCATGGTGGTTGCGAGGGGCTGTGGAGTGGGGGACATGGGGAGGTTTTGGTTAGAAGGTGCAAACTTTAATCTATAAGATAAATAAGTTCTGGGGATCTAATATATAACACAGTGACTACAGTTAATAATATGTTATTGTATACTTTAAATTAGCTAAGAAAGTAGATATTAAGTGTTCTTACCATACCAAAACAAAACAAAACAAAAACAAAAAACTGTATGAGGTGATGGATATGTTAATTAGCTGGATTGTGATAATTATTTCATGATGCATAAATATATCAGAACATCATGTTATGCACCTTAAATTATGCAATTTTCATGTGTCAATTAATACCTCACTAAAGCTGGAAAAAAATAAACGATAGCATGCTATAGTTCTCTTACCATTGAGAATCCCTGATGTAAATTATCAATTAGATTTGTTTATTCACATGTTTATTCTTTCACACCTTTTGTTGTTGTTGTTGTTCATGCATTTAGTCATGTACTGAAGAGCTGGCTTGTATTGCCTCGCAGGAGACCAGTGTTAAATTTTTGGGAATTTTGTGAGTCAGTTGACATCATGTTGATAGCTTGAAAATGATCACAGTGGGAGTATTTACACCACAGAAATTGGCAAACGCTACAAATCTTAGCTTCATTTCAGGAGAGTCTGTTATTTAACATTTACCAGCACACCACTGAAACTGAGTTGAGACAGTAAGATATTAGGGTGACTGACTTGGTTTCTGCACTAAAGGGCCTTGCTATCTGGTGAGGAAAATGAGAAACAGACCCCAATAATATAAAACATGATGAAAAGTGATTCTTAATAACTATAACCATAACACATCGAGCACTTGCTCTGTATTGTATATTGTTCTAAGTGTTCCTTAGGTACTATCTATCAAATTCTCAAAACTAATTTGGTGAAGTAGATGGTGTTATTATCCTCGTGTATGTAACAAAAAACGGAGGTACAGAGAGTGTAAATAATTGTTTAGAAATTATGTAGTTAATAGGTGGCAGAGTCAGAATTCTAACTCAAGGTGTTAGGCTGGCACCAGGCCACACGAGTTATGTCTTATTACATCTTCAGTACATTAAGAGATGGTGAGCTAAAGTGGCATGGGTATTCTAATGTGTGGAAAAGGGAGGGTATAGAGCTGAGAAAAATGGCAGCCTTTTGCAAATACTTAATTTGTACTTCCAGTAAACAGACACAGCCCCTTTTCCCACCTGCACTTTCTACACAGGCACATAAGAGTGAGCTGAGGTGAACCATGTCATTAGAAACCTAAACTCCAATTGTCCTTCTCTCTGGCCTGGAGCCAGATCCCCTGCTTTAGTCCGTGTCGTTTTTCTCTGAGGTATGCACAAAGTAGAGGTTACTCATGTCACATCTGTTTCTGCTTTGTGGGTCCATTGGAAAAAAAAAAAATCACTGACTTTATTTTCCAAGAGAGACCCTTTAAGAAAGGCCGGATGCAGGGTGGCCAGGAGGGAAACCTGTGTTCGTCCTTAAAAGCGATCCTTTCAGCTTTAGCATTCATAAAGCATACCTAGGCATATGTGTTCAGACTCTAATGATTCCCCCTGACCCTGTTTGGGTTTAGAATTTCAGAAACGTCACAATGCTACATTCCTTCTCTGCAAAGGAAGTCGGACCTCTATGTCTATATTACACACCCATATGCAAAATCTTCGCAAGGTAGGGTTAGCTTTTCTGTTTTTTTTTTTTTTTTTTTTTTTTTTTTTTTTTTTTACCAGAACAGCTTCCAACTTTAAAACAGCCTTTCATTTTTGAGTCCTGGTTTTCTAACTAAAAGGCTTTCTTCTGCTAAGAGCCTTTGTTTCAAATTAATAGTGTTTTTTTAGGGAACCTTATTTCTATGGTTCTTCCATATCATCTTATATATTCTTTCTTTTAAAACACTCATAGTACACAGCTGGATATGGTTATAGGCAAATTCTACATCTATTGGCAATTTATATTTGAAAGTAAACTGAAAAAATGTGGACAATTTTCAGGGTATTGCGAACACAATTCCTTAAAATGGAATATCCCGCCTGGCTGCAGGGTTGATTTCAAGAAACTTGGGTATTCTTTCCCCCCTACCACCACCCTTATGGTAGGGTAGTAATAATTCAGTTAGTAAGTAAACATGTAAAACCCTCATGGCTGTGGAGAGCAAGGTCCCTTATCCTTGTGGGGCTAAAGAGTCGTCGAAGTACTAAGCTATGACATGTCATAGTGTGGTCTATATTTTCAGGAAGGCCCCTCTAATAACTCTATGGAGAATGAGTTAGATGGGGAGACCCTGAAAGTAAGGATCAGAGGAAGGATGAAGAAATAGGACATTATTCATATTCATCACCAAATTAATTAGGAGTGGGGAGAGGTTTTGTTTCTAGTCAATCTCGACTGCCTTACTTAAAATAGGCTCTTGACTCTGAACTTGTGGAGTGGATGTAACATTTCTGCCTCATTGCCCTGTGTAGCTAATATTTTTTATGTACTTAGGTCTTGTTTCCACAACTATATCCTGGCAGTTCTGTGTGGGCAGGAAAAATGCTTTGCAATTATATATGTCCTCCTATTTAGGCCAATGCTTTCTATTCAATAAATATTTTTTAAACATTTTTATTTATTTTTGACAAATGAAAATTGTATATATTTAAGGTGTACAATATGTTTTGATGTTTGTATACATTGTGAAATGATTACCACAACCAAACTAATTAAGATGTTCATAACCTGCCACAGTTATCATTTTTTGTGTGTGTGGAGTGAGAACCTTTGTCATTTACTCTTACCATATTTCAAGTATACATTATTATTAACTATAGTCACCATGCTGTACATTATATCTCCAGAATTTATACATCTTATAACTGAAAGTTTGTACCCTTTGATTAATACATCCTCTTTTGCCCTACCCTTCTTCTCTGGTAGCTCCCATTCTACTCTTTATTATTATGAGTTTGACTTTTTTTTTTTTAAGATTCTACATATAAATGAGATCAGTATTATTTGATTACACTCTTATTGGTAATTCTCTCTGTCCCTTCTCTTCTTCTTCCTCCTCCTCCTCCTCCTCCTCCTCTTCCTCCTCCTCCTCCTTCTATTCTTCAACAATCTACACAGCCATTCTTGATGATGTGATATGCTGAATACCTCTCAGTTCTCCACTTCCATTCATTTGTTGAGACAGATCCTCACACTGGAGACAAAAATGCATGAGCTTCTATTTCCACCTTTGTGGCCATTCTTGTAGGACTCAGCAAAATCATTAACCAATCCGTACCTCAGCTTTCCTTTTGTTAAATGTAATTATTACATTAAAAATGTGATAATGGCTTGGAACAGTGCCTGGCATGTATTAGACATTTAATATATATAATTTCCTGCCCCTTACCAAATTTTTCTACATTTTGGTCAGTCCCTTGCCAGCTACCTCATCACCCTTTGTCTTTTGGCAGCTCACATTTTAGCTTTCTTATAAGAAAACAAAATATATAAATACAAAGCTATCATAATATCATCTCTTAAAAAACATGCTTGGTTGGAAAAGAATGATGTTTTGTTGTCTTGTACCACCTGACTATAACAGTTGATTAAAATACAGTGCTAGGTCTTCATTTATTGAGCCAGTTCGACATGTGTATGTCCTGCAGAAATTCACTTGAAAACAAATCGATCATCACTAAGTGGGATACAGTTTACCAAAAGAAAAGTACAATTACAAAGATGATTATAGAGTACCATTTATTATGTATTCCTCAGTCAGAGTAACTCAGAGAGTGTCTGTATGGGTTTATATAGTGAACATCCATTTATTGAATATCTTTGGGGCTCCAGACCAGGCAGTAGATGCTGCAGGTGACTTTAAAATGAAAGACAGCATCTTTGACCCAAAGGTGTCTATCAAGTATGGAAGACAGATGAATTAAGACTAAATGACAATGAGGTGGGAGGGTTTTCTGGTGTTAATGCAGGATGATTTGGGAACATAGGAAAGAAAACAAGGTACAGAGAAGGCTTCCTAGTGGGCATGATGAGAATATGAATGATGGAAATGAAAGCTCCTGAACTGTCAAACACTGGAAGAACCCTTAGAGCTTATCTGGCCCAAACCCTCCTACTAAAAGCCAGTTAAATAAAGGCTAGAGAAATATCTGAGCTCACGTATTACACTCTAAGAAGCTGGAATGAGAATCTTTTCAGTTTATGTATGGTTCTGTGAGATACGGATGAATGTTGCAGATTGGGTTCTCTGGGAGCAGACACCGAGATGGAGTTTAGAATGTAAGATGTTTAGGGGTCAGTCCCTGTGAAAGGAAGAGGGAAGGTGTGAGATTGATGTAGGGAGAAGTTCAGACATGTAGGTCTGACCGAGGCTCAGACAATCCAGAGAGGAGCTTATCAGAATGTCCAAAATTAGTGCACAAATGGCTAAGCCTCTATAGCCCTCTCTAGGTCTCTGGATTCAGACTGTTTCAGGGAGGGCATGAGCTCCATGAGGCAGTTTTCTGCAGTTGAGATGGATGCTGAATTGCTGACAGTTGGAAGCTCTCTGCTGACTCATTCCCAGCAACTGGGTAGCATGCCCTTCTTTAAAAGAGGGTCTGGGTAGCATGGCACTGTGCCTAGCAGAACAGAACTTGATTCAACTAGTATTTATTGAAAACTTAACATGTGGCAGACACTGTCCAGCAATTTTATATGCATTATCATATTTGATTCTCCCAGCCACCTTTTGAAGAAAGTGTCATTATGCCATCTATAAGTTCACAAATTTATGGACTGATTCCTTCATAGCTGTGAAAATGTCAATAGCAAAACCTTTCAGATGAGCATCTTTCAGGTGAGCATCCCAGAGTGTCTGAGAGTATTTGTAAAACTATCATCATCAGTGTCTGAGTACAGCAACAGGCCTGGCAACACCCATTTATCATAGGAGGGAGCTGAGACAGAATCAAAGTAAGATTTTGTTTAAGACAAACTATCAAATCTGAGTCAAAAGGACCAGTGTCTGGGTCAGTTCCACTTCCTCACCTGATGAGTTTAGAGTAGAAGAATTGGAGATCGCTATACTTTAATTCGTATGGACGCAGTGCTTCCATTACAAAGATCACTCATGCACCTAAATTTGTTTTGTTCATAGATTTTTTTTTCTGCCAAATGGAATGTATAGTGGATCCAGCTATAGCTTCTCAGCCTCTGTGTACATTAGATTGTTTATGAGGTACAGGAATACTATTTCTATTTTGCATGTTTAAATACATTGGATAGTTTAAGTCACTTCTCCATGTTATGTAGGAATAAAATGAAACTTAAAGTGGTAATCTCATCCAAAATCACACACAAGTACCAGTCAGAGCCAATATATGAATTTAAGTAGTGCTCATTCTTACACACCAGAGGAACTTTATCATGTATGGGTTGGGGCCTTTTTGGAAAATCTAATTAATTTTCTCCCTGGAGGGAGGGGAATTGTGAGTACACACATACAAATTTTTGTTTAATTCGAGGAAGTACATACACCATGAAATGAGAACTCTTCACTTAAAGACGCTATGGTTAATGGTCTCAGTAATTCAGAAATCAAGCTGGTAGGGAATCATTTTTGTGTTCCGGCTCCTGGGTAAAAGAGTAGAATTGTCACAGAAAATACTAAATTATTATGGAGCCACTGTAAGAGTAAGTGGAACTTGTATAAAAATTTCACATCTCTTCTATATTCGGAGAGGCTAATGTTCTTGGGATAAAGAATAAAATCATGGGCACTCAGAACAGTGCTCCTAATTTTAAAGCTAATCCATGTTCTGTTAGCTGCACATGTCAGAACACTCTGATTCATAACTCCATGAGGCCCAGAGCTAACTGTCCCAGGGGGCAGCAGAAATAGAAAAGAAAAAAATAATAATGTTTTGTAATGTCTTTGGCCAAGCCTAGACAGATGGAAATATTTGTTCATTTCATATAACTTCCAGTTCTTTTAGCCATCTCATCTGCTACATACAAACCTGCTATTATTACCTAAATGCAACACATTTTTTTCCCTTTCTCAAACTATTATGAGAACTCCTCAGTTCTAATTGTCTTTTTACCTCCCTGCCTCCAAACCTCTCCACTTTCTCAGGTATCCTCCATGTAAATCTTTTCCTACTTAGGACCTCCAAGACAGAGAACTGGTTAAAAGTACAGCTTCCTGGGCCACACCATCAAAAACCCAGTTTAACATGAGGTTTGACATTGAGCCTAGACATCTGCATTTATAATTAGTTGCTTCATTGATTCTGTGGCTCATTCATGTTTAAGAACTTCCACTAAGATATACCAGGTGGCTCTGTACAGTTTGCTAACCTACAGTGTACTGTTAGTTGTTCACAGTAACTCCTCAGCACCAAGAAACCCTCAGTGCAGCTATCTCAACTTTCATGAGCTTCCACAAGAAGTCTTACCACAGCCAGCATTTTTCATTTCTTCGATATTTTCCTGAAGATGTATGAGGTTCTGAGGAAGAGTCATATAGTACAGTAATGACATTTTACTTGAGATAAATCCATCAGATCTATCTTCTCTCTCAAGGATTTCCTCCGCAACTTCAGTCCCTTGTAGGTCACTCCCATCTCTTCCTCCAGGCAGTGGCAATCTTTGCTCTGGTCTTCCTCTCACCTTAATTATGCAGAGTAGACTCTTTCTTCCTTACGACACCCAGCCAGGACCCAGGGCTGACTTCCACTCTAAAGGGCATCTTTCAAATGGAAGAATCTCTCCCTCCTAAGTAATTCATATATCAATGATCTCTCCAACTCATTACAAGACTATTACAGTTATATCCTTCACCAGCCTCACATGGCCCCACCATAACCTAAATGGTTGACTCTCACAGTAGCTGTACGTTCCATCTATCTGGAGAGTTTAAAACAATACTGATTCTTCAGCTCTAATACAGATTATTAAACACATTTCTGAGGGTGGGCTCAAGCATAGATATTTTAAAAAATATTTTCCAGGTGATGCTGATATATAGTCAGGGTTCATGCCTATTAATTTAAAAACATTCCAGACTCCTACACCTGGCCATGGGTCCCTTTCATGACTCAACCTTAACCTTTATTTCCAGTTTTAGGCCCTCTTGTTTTCATCACACTCTATGTATTAGTCATAATTCTAGGAGGTCTCCTATTTGGAAATAAACAAAAACACTGATCCTTCAAGTATCAATTAAAATGCTGCTTCTGTCAAATCATGCCTGATTCCCACAAGGTGAAAGCAGTCTCCTCTTCTAAACCCTCCATCCGTTTCATTTCATCTATGCCACACTTATCACAACAAGCCTATTTTATCTCATATGAAAGTTCATATTCATGAACCTTCCTCTCCATTAGCCCATCAGCATTCCCTATTATAAGGCATTAAAATTAGCATTCGTTCTATTTCAGTTGCTATATTAATACAACCTGTATTTGATGAATAGTCTTGTTAATGCCAAATTTAAACATCCATCACACTATATTTATAACACTTAGCTTCCCATGCCTTATAGGAGACAGTAAAATTAGGTGTAAAAATGGTAAGACCAAAAATAGGGGATTTCAAAATTAACAGGAATCTTCAAACTTTAGAACTGAAGGGACCTTAGAGATCACTTACTTCTATCACCTTATCGTACAGATCAATGGAACAAAGACCAATGAGAGAGAGAAATTTACTAAGCTCATTCAGGCAGTTAGTAGAGAGCTGGGATGAGACTAGATGACCTTGGGAGGCACTCTGGTGCTTTCTCTATTAGGTCAAATAATTCCCTGTTAAAAACGTCTGTAGACATAGTTATTGCCCAAGAATGTTAACTCTGAAAGCAACTTGACGGCTTCACACTATACTATATGTGGCTAGGGAAAAGTCAATTTTAATACAGGGACCAGCTACAGGTTTTTTGGTCCCTGTTATAACCATCACTGAACATCCCACTGTACATTTGCATAAAATCCTGTTATCAATGTGGACGAATTAATCATAAACACATCTGAATACATCATGTAAACATGAGTCAAAAGCTCCAACTTAACCTGATTCTTAGAAACCTTTCCTTGGAACCCAGATATGTTTTCATCTGTTGTGATCCAGGAACAGCATTTAGTGTTAAGAAAACAAGACTAATTAGAGCCTTCTATGTTCCAAGCATGATGCTGGAACCTTTAAGGAAAACTGAGATATTTATGCCATGGTGAGTGCCATCTTAAAACTTTTTATTTAGTTTAGGAAAGACCACCACATATACCCAATTGCTCTAAAATAAGGCCAACTGACAGGTGTAAGAATAAATGATCTATGAGTGTGTGGCGAAGAAGATCTTTACTATTTAGAAACAAAATCACTTTCTCAGGAGAGTAGTACCTATCAAACAAGAGACATTTAAATTGTTTCCAGCATCTTATTAGGTTTAGTTATGCTCAGATGGCCTGGAGCTGAGTTCAGGGATCGGAACTATGAAGACTCAATTCATTCATTTTTCCTAGAGAGCAATGTTCTCACCTAAAAAAGTCCTGCTTCACTATTTACTTTTTTAGAAGCCTTGTCAGGAGTCACTGACCTGCTTTTTATTTTCTCGTAAGTATTTAGTTGTCATATGAACCAAGAAGAGCAAAATTGAAGCATTAATTCAGGCCTTACACAAAATGATAACATTTGGCTCTATATTATAATCCCATGCTCCAAATTATTGCTCAAATTGCCCTTTACTTCAAGGATTTTCCAGGTATACTAACATAGGCTCTTATGAGGGAAGGCCTTTCTTCCTCACACACCATTTGTCCTTCTCGATTCTTGTTGGTTTTATGATGCATTATCTGTTATGATCTCTCAATAAAAGCCTTTGCCTCTATAACCTGGGCTTTAGTTACAGCTGAAAGCACTATGGAAATTGTTTTTTTCCCTCCATTATCATTTATCTTTTCCGTTATTGTCCTAAAGAGGTGCTACTGTGACTCTTAGCAATGAAGGGCAGTTTTTTTTCTTATCTAGGCCTGGGTTTCAGTGTGCTAATCTAAGATATTAGGGTGATGCTAAATTTTCCCATCTCTTTTAAAGATGACACATGAAAGTTATTTCACATGGCAGCACCAACCAAATCATATCTGACCCACCCTTCTTGTGACATTTATGGAGAAACAGGGCTATTGTTGGCCGGTTACAGAGAGGAAAATGTCTTTGTTATATAATTGATATTTCCAAATCCTATAAACATCATGCTCTCTAGAGTGCTATATTTTAGAGTATAGTGAGCTCATGTTTTGTTCACAAATTTTAGGGACTTTGCAGGATTTGTAGTTCTGGTTGTGAACGAGGCTTCTGAATACCAAATATTCAGGACTGGATGTTTGATTTTCTATGTTTCTGTGAATGCAACCTCAAATACCAAGATTTAAATCAGATACATCAGAAGGGTAGCTTTGACTTGTCAAATGATAAAAAACAGTGATTCTTAATCTCTAGTGTATGTAAGAATCACCCAGAGAGCATTTTGACACAATGATTCCTGAACCCCCAACCAACAAGATTCCAATTCAGTGGGTTTGGGATGGGGCCCAAGAATTTGTGTTTCTCAAAGCTTCTAGGTGATAAAAGTCTGCCTGTCCACATATCCAAATAATGGCATAGACTATTTAAGTTAGGTGACAAAATATAAGATGACCCTTCTTTCAGATGTGCATTGTTTATTTTCACAATTTCCACCAGAGCTAAAACCTTTTTGAAAGAATCACCTTTTTTCAGTTGTCAGTCATAGCCTCTAAGATTTCGCATGTGTTTCATCTGTTGGGAACCTCTTTCATTATCTGTTGGTGTGACTTATTTTTCGAGCCTCCTTTCAAAGGGCATTTTCTATAAGAAAGCTTTCCTAATTTCTTTGTATTGTTTTGTAGTGCAGAGTTCCCACTAGTGTATTCCTGTTGCCTCATGGACTTCCTATTAGTCACTACCCTTTCATATTTTTTATTTAATTGTATGTCTAACCACTTAGCAATCTGCATGAAGTTCTAGGCATTTTCTAGCAGGCTCTTTATTACGTCTTCAAATCCAAGCAACAGGATTAGCACATTATAATTGCACTCTAACTATTTGTTATATACACAACAGAACTCAGAATTTTATTTAGGGCATATAGGAAGATAATTGGTGAAGTTCTGGGAAAGAAATAGAACCTGGTAAGGCCAGAGCCAGTAAACCCTTCAGAAATTATCTTGTTCAATCGATTCATTGTACTAGTAAAACATTGAGACCCAGAGGGGAAAAATAGGACTGGTCTAATATGTTTCAACTAGCACTCACTCTATTCTTATATCTTCTCCCAAACTCAACTTTATTAAATTTGAACATCCTTACAGAGAAGACAAGAATTCTAAGTCCAAATAGAAATTGAATTAAATCCAGATGACGTAGAGTCTACTTGACACCCGTATTCTTCTGACTTCTCTACCTAAATAGAGTATGAAGTGAGGGCACATTGCTATCATTACCTAAAATTGGCTAGCTCATTGCTCCTTTTAACAAGATCTCAGTTTGCTTCCTTCCTCTCAAATCCTTGTGTTATTTCTGAGTGTCACAGGTTGAATGCCCTGAAAAGCAGACTGTGGTTTGAAATTTGCATGTGGGTGTTTTAACTGGGAGTGCTCTCAGAAACAAGTGTGAGGGAGTGAGAGGAGCAGAAGTGGGGAGGGAGTGGTCAAACTGCAACTTGGTAACATGAGAAACAACTGGACTTCAGTTCTCTGAAAGCTGTCAGAAGTAGAGGGACAAATCATCTCCATTGATACTGCCTTCCATTTTTACTTGTTTAAGCAAATGTTCGAAAGATAGGCCCAAATGATGCTGCTTTGAAATAGATTACTGAAAATTAGTAAGGTTCTGGGAATAAAGGTGCCAGGACTAAAATATATTAAATACTACATTGTAGGTCATACACACATTCTTATTTATTTATTTATTTATTTATTTATTTATTATCATAGGTTTATGGAGTTGACTTTATAAGTTATATAAGAGGTAAATACCTTTTACAAGTTAGATAAAAAATTAAAATTAATAAAAGCTATACATTTTTCAAGAATCTCACACATTTATCAAATGGAGTAGCTAAAAATTAAACCTAGATTTTTCTATTTGCATAAAAGCCCATGATTTTAAGTGGAATCAGTGGCCAGAATGGTGAGGAGACTTGAAACCATGCTATATATATGAAGCAGTAAAGGAATCGGGGAATGTTTAACGAGGAGAGGTTCAGACTTCTGGGGAAATAGAGAAATGATCAGCATTTTAAAGTCTTTGCAAGACTGCCATCTGCATAGAGAGAATGTCAGTCTTGAGGAGGACCTAGACCGCAGCAAGACAGTTGGAGCTGAATATTAGGACTGGCATTCTGATGATTGGCATTGTTGAAAACTGTGGCGGGAGGCCTTTGGCAGCAAAAATGACATAATTATTAAGCCCTCATTCTCATGCACAGGAAACACAACTGGGAACATAGCACTATCATCTGCTCAAAAACTTATAGTTTGATAAGGGAACATAGGCAATCAAGTAAGTGCCTCATTATTGTAAACTCTCAAGCTGGACAATTACGTGGTGTCCTTGTTGGTTGGGGAACCAAGAATCCAGTGGGAATGGTCAAACAAAGCACTTCCAAACTATATTTTGCAAAGTCCAAGTGTTTCCCAGCACGTCAGTAAGTGGCCAGAAGAGAAATGGTTTTGCAATCAAATTAATTAATTAAAATCAAATAAGTGTCTTTTCTGTGAGACTTAGAACTTTGAAAATGGGCATCGTGGAGCTCTAAAAAATTAATATAGTAGGCACAAATTCATAAACTTACTTGATCAGGAAACCTTTTTCTATGGAAACTTACGAATATCCAGTTGGGGATATTTCTGGTGAAGTGATGATCTCTGAATTTCTGTCTCATCCTGAAATTCTGTAATTCCTCAAGCACCACATGAGCCAAGTAACTTAGGCTTTAGTACTAATCTTGGAACAAAGTCACTGTGTTTTCCTAAACAATTTTTTTTTCCCTTTTCTGAGCCTCAGTTTAGAGTCCCTGGCTGAAAAAATTATTGCTAAGACTTTTCACCTCTAATATTTTGTGGTTTTATGGAGGCTTCAGGGCATCAAAGAGGAGTTTCACCTATTTGACAGTTCTCAGGGGCCTGCCTTCTAATGCTAGTAAGTTTCTAACCTGGTGGCTTCAATGAGTATGTATTGTTTTCTGGTTCTTATTCTGCTGGATAGCAGCTTGAGGACAGGAAGCCAAAAGGACCTCCCATTCTGAAGGTTTCCAAATTAGTTTTGCAGAGCTCAGCAGTTCAGAGTGTTTGAAGACACTGCAGAGATGTGCAGCTCTGCGGCTGACCCCTCTCAAACAGTACATAATTCTGAAAAACTTGGAGCTCTTCCACGAAGCCATATTTCAGTTGCACATTTTAGGCATGAGATTTCAGCCAAAAGCCATAATATAACACTGCTGAGGATTTTTTCCTTGCAAAAATATGCATTTGGACAAAACTTAGGAACCTAAAATTATAGGAACTGTATGCACCTTCTATGTTAACCAAAGTACTACAGATCAAATGATAAATCATAGAAATGTAGAGTTTGACATCTTTCAAGAGATTTCTCAGTCTAAAGTCTCAAAAGACTTCAATCTTTTTTATATCTCTGTGAAGTCATTGGTTAGCTCCTTCATCACACTTATTATGGAAAGCATGCAATTTTTGAGACAGACCAATCAACATCATACATCTCTTATCATGAGAATGGCCTCTATTCTCTTAAAAGTACATCTTCTGTTATACCTATCTGTATTTCACATTCAGCATTCTGAGGATACAAGGGGAAAAAAATCTGTTCTTCCTTCTCTAAAGTGATCTTGAGTCTTAGAGACAAAAAGCATTTGCCCCTACCATCTCTAAATAGAGTTTCAGTCATTCAGCATAAATATCCCCTGCTCCTTCACTAGAAGTAATATTAACAACCAAATAAAGCACAGTCTTTGAATTTAGAAAGTCCTGGATTCCTAAAACCTGGTCTTCTACTTGTACACTAATGACCTTGAGCTATCTACTTAATATCAATGAACCCAGCTTTCTCTTTTTAAAATAATGGGCAATAATAACTACATCACAGAATTCTTGTTGGGAATAAATGAAGCAAACCACATGAAGTCTTCTCCATAGTAAGCAATCAGTACACTTTACTTCTCCCCACTCTGCACTGGCTTCTGACTTTATACAAACCTAATATGATGTGACATAATTTTAGAATCTTTCATCATGCAGTGCTCCTGACTATCTCCCAGAAAGCCCAGGGTCTCCAGGTAAACATAATTCCAGGTAAATTGCAGAACTGGAGTCTCACCTCCATGATTTTGGCCATTATACTTCTTTAAAATAAAGCTACTTCGTAATATTAAAACATTTCATTTCCCTTCAGATGTAATAATGTAGACTGAAGAAAGAAGACGTTGACTATCTTTCAATACAATATTAATATTGGTGAGACTGCATTTGAGGAAGTCAAAACAGCCAGTGTGCTTAGACAATAACTAATTTCCTTAAGGATTATTTTATTATATGCACTCATTGTTCTGAAATACCAATATCTACAGATACAGTGTGATTGCTTTGCCTTTCTCATTTCAATTATTTTTCAAGAATGATTATTTTTCATTATGGAGAAAGAAAAACCTTATATGCTCTGGGCTAACATAATAGAAGAAAACAACAAAGCATCATGCTGGAGGCAATGCAGGTCACTGGACTGGGGTAGAGGGGTCTGGGTCTGGCCTCCTGCTCTGCGCTGAATTGACGTGTGACTTTGGCAAGCCAAAGCTTGGCCTTTCATGATTCTCATTGCCTTTCATCTGATCATTAAGGGATAGGACTAGGTGATGTTTAAAGACAATTCTACCTCTGTGTTTCTAGTGTTTACAACAGGAAGGAATCTAATCAGATGAGCTATTCCCAATGGTTAGTCCAAAGTACTTCCAAAATAAGGAAGCAGAAAACATCTATTTAATCTTAGAGAAAGTATGAGAACTTCAGGTGGGGGCTGGATGCCAGGGAGGCAAATGTCACCTCTTTTTCATCTGAGAGAGGGGAAAGCAACTTGCCCAAGATCTTTGCAAACAAATTACCTGCCAATCAAGGACCTCTTGCTTTGCTGTCTTCCCATTCTACCCCTCTGTCCCTGGGAGCCACTTGGTTTTGAGCATCCTCATTTCTCTTGTCTCATTTGTCTACACTTCCACATCAATAGGAATTAAAGGCATAGAAAATGCTGGTATTGCATTTGTAACAAGTCTTCTTAAGGTGTTATACTAAAACAGGGAATGATGACTTGAAATTTAGCTCTTGCTTTAGACAACTTTCATATTTAAAAGCTTTCATCCTCTCTAAAAATGATTCTATAACATTCCAAAAATTCTCTCCCAAAACAAAGTTTTCTGAATTATATAGATATAAACAGCAAATCTATGCTTTGAATTTCTCTTAACAAAACCTGTTTGATTAAAAATACGAAGTAGTGTTGTACAAAAGAAGAAACATAGGAGTAAATGAAATCCAGAGTTT
>CM053509.1:148999259-149157698 GCA_028627145.1 Eidolon dupreanum | reverse complement strand
CCCTCTTGTCCTCTTCATCTCAGCAAATGGCTCCATCATTAACCTTATTTCCCAACCAAAAAACCTGGGGAGACATCCCTGATGCTGCCCTCTCTTTGGCTCTACATGAAAAATCCTGTAAATTCTATCTCTCTTTATATCATTGAATCTCTCTCTCTCTCTCATGGCTATTGTCTTAGTCCAGCAGCTCCTGGATAGCTCTGATAGTCATCCCATGGTAATTTCCAGGTCTGCTATTGTCCACCTGTAACCCATTCTCCACACAAAGCAATAATCTGGTCCCTGATTCCTCCCACTTTACTTCATTCAGCCAGCTCCATAAACTTGTTCAGCTCCCCCCACCCCCACCCCTGAGCTTTTGTATATTTCTCTTTGCTTGAAATGTTCTTTCTTCAGCCTCTTCATAATGTTGAACTTTTTCATCTTTCAGGCCTCAGCTAAAATGGTATCTCTGCAGAATGGCCTTACCCTACTACCCTATGTAAATAGTGGGCTCCTATTATTCTGTTTTAATTCCTGTTTACAGAATTTATCACGTACTTTATGTAAATTCATGGGGTAAGAATTGTGTCAGCCTTTTGCCCCATGGTATCCCAGCCCCTAACACTATTGCATGGTTGTGGCTGGATTACATGCCTACTGAATGGAAGGAATCTCTGTTAATTTCCACCACTCTATTATATTTCTAGAATGTTTCTTAAGTCTAAGCTTCCCCTGTATGTGAAACAGCAGGTATTTAAACTGCTTTACTATCTAAATAGCCAGTGTCTTAAAAAAATTCTGAAGACTTTGTGATATTTTCGATTCCCTTACCACCAGGAAGCATCCTTGATAGAATTGATGAATGCACTTGAGGCGTATCTTGAAGAACAGAAGATTGGAATCTGCAAAAAATGACAATTTGTGCCCTTATAAGGCAAACCAGACTTTGACAAACAAAGATTCTCAAATCCACAGAGCCCTTGTGGTCTGAAATATGCCACTGCGATTCACTAAATGACACTAAACAATGTTTTCCAGGGGATGGAAATACAAGCTTTTAGCTCCTCTTTTAGGTCCTTTTACTATAAACCCTTCTCCCTAATAGGGGGTTTTCCATGATCTATTCCTGTACCCCTTTTTGTTTCTATTCTAATTCTGTGTTTTATTTCCATGAGAGAAATTACTTCATCTCATGCTTCCCAGCTGTCAAATTTCTCCAGACAAATCTTAAACCCAAGTTTCTAATCTCAATCTCATCATCTAATCAGGTTTGCTTTTCCATCAGCCTGCATCATGGATTTCTAATTGCTCTGCTGACGGGATTCAAATCTGGGCCTGACAAATATGAATCCATCAACTACGCCTCTAACACTTAGGTATACAATTTGCTACTTTCTCTCAACAATGTTTTCTTTGCACACAGCCTTGTATTTTCACTTTATTAATTCACGTTCTTAATATATGAGTGTGGAAGTGGGAAATATTTCTTAGTTTCATCTTACACAATTGTAAAGTTTATACACTGCATAATAGAGGGTGTCATTTATACTGCAGTTTATATGAATGGTGCCCTCTGAGTTGTGTCTGGAAGAATCTCTGACTCTCTCCTATTTTTTCCATCATCTGTGCCAAACACAAGCCTCTCCACATTGTGTGCACCAAGAAAATGCTGTTGAAAGACTTTGGCCAATGGTAAGAAGCTAAAAGTGTCAGAGAATGTCAGATCCACACCCTAAATCTTTTTTACTGGATTCTATGGACACTTGCCATGGCTCTCTCCTCATGTAGATTGCTCCACTCTGAAAAGAACATGTTTAAGTTAAGTGTTGTGAACTTATTTCTTACTTCCTTGTATAATCTTCCTATTGTTCAGGCATCAAGCTCAACAAAGAAATGTGAAGCTGAATGGCAGTTATTTCCTGATGGCTCTGCACAGAGATTGGTCATGGTGGTTACTTAGTCAGAAAGTTGGAACATGGGTTTCGTGTGCCGAGCACTTAGATCATATATTTACAGTATTGATTGGCAGAGGGCTCTCAACTAGAGTCCCTCGATGAGGAAACTCAGAAATAATCTATATGTTCTGTTGCCTCGCCCAGGACCTAGCACTTGGTAGGGATCCTCCAAACATATGCCACATGAATGAGTTAAAGTTCTTCTTTGCAACAGTTAGATATCCTTGCTTAATTGTCCCAAATCTAATGTGGTGTTCTATAATTTTTAAAGGCTTTAGTTACAATTTATATCCACTTAGATTTTACACACACAAATTCATGCCTTTTTATGATTGGAATTTTATAAATCTATATCACATTTAAGGGTATCTGCAGTAAAAATGATGTATCTGTTTGAGCACTCATCACTTTTTGAAATGATTTGTATATGCACATAATTTATTATCAATTGATGCATATTAAATACATGAAATATGCATATTAAAAAATGAATGCAGAAAATCTTTTTAATTTTTACATTTTTTTCTTCCTTAGTTTTCCTAGTAAAGATTTTGGCACATGATAATCAATAGTTTCATGAGTTAATGAACAAATTAATGAGTAAAAATTGCATCTCCCATTACTGGCTAGAGCTCTTTGAGACATAATGTATATTCTTCAAAGAGCCTAGAACATCCCTTAAGCCACTAGCTGCTCTGGGTGCTTTGACAAGAAGGAGAGATATAGTATGACTGGAACCTTATAGGTAACAGTGATAACTAAAATTGCATATTAGATTAAGCTCTGAGCTTCCTAAAGGTCAAAACAGAAGGGACTGACAGTGGATTAAGTGCATCTCATTGTCTGCTTAAAACAACATAAAAGAGTGAGTGGACGAAGTGATATGGATAGACCAAGGAAAGGAGAGTTCATACTGGATCATATCCAGATCTCTTCTCACTGCGACTTTTTTGGTTATCTGACAAAATAGTTTAGTGCATGTCTGCATCTATAATGAGGCCAACCCAAAGCAGCCCTTTGTTTCATGGTATTTAAATGCTGCTCTCAATTTTCCCAGATGGAATAGCTCTAGTTCCCTTAGACGCTCTCAGAGTTTTTCAGTGTTGGTCAGCCACCTAACTGCATCACAGTTATGCTCTCAAACTGATCTCCTCCTATCTCATTTTCTTTCCCGCCTCAAATCTTTCCCTTCTTGCCTCTCTTGGTTCTTCTCACTCCCTCCAGTTTTTTTCACCAAAATGTGCTAAACATCAAGTATGCATCTAGTCACACACCATGCAACATATCAGGCATTGATGACATAAAAGTCAATAAGACATTCTCCTCTCCCTCCAAGCTATGCTCCAACCTTTTACACCTGCTGCTAAAATGTTCATATTCACAGACAATACCTTCCATATATGAGCTACATAAAAATAGGGCAGTGGCTGTGTGTTAACAACTGTTTTTCCACTTTCCAGCAGAAATGCCAGGCACATCAAAGACACTCAATTCCTATTTATTAAACAAATATATCTAAGCTAATGTCTTAATCTAGTATTTTCCTGATTATTCTTTAGAACACTAGTCTGAATACATATGCATATACCTTTTTTAAAGAAACCTATTAGTCTAATGTTTTGGGGCAATGCAACATCCTTTATCTTCTGCTAAGAGAGTTACAAATCATATGAAATTGTTAAAGGCTTTAAGAAGTTCTGTAAGAATTAAGTATGTTTAACCCAACTTATGACAATTTGACCAAAGAAATTTGTATTTCTAATACAGCATCACATGGAACTAGTACTATATAGAAAAGGACTTCAGGGTTACTCTCTCTTCAGAAGTAAAGCAAATCATGGGAATCTGATGATGGAAAGATTTGAGGACAGATAGTACTAAACCAGATTAAAGTCATTCAAGGAGCTTCACCTGAACTTTTCAGCTCTTTATCTTTTGTTCCCCTGCCAACAAACCATATTCCAGCCTCTCTTCAAAGAACAGAGCCACACTTCCTGCCTTCATTCCTTTGTCTCTGTTATTTCTTCCTGAAATGAGCACCTTCTCCCTCACCTCCTCCCAGCTTCCTCTTGCCACCTGCTTTTCAATAGTCGTCCCAATAAAAAATCCTGTTCTTGACACCTGGGTCAGATAATTTCACTTTTTAAATACATCCATAGTTGCTTCATTTTACAAGAGCTCCCACCCCTACCCAGTGTCCCCAAGAGGAAATAGTTTCTTCCTCAGCAGGTGACTGAGCATTTCTTTCTTTCTCTCTCTATATATTTAATATTCCAATAGCATACATTGGTTTAGCTCTTTGCATAGGAACTTGTAAGTAAGAGCTTGTTAATAAATATGAATTTTTGATTGAAATCAATTTTTGTTTATTGTTACTAGATCTCAGCTACTTTGTATCCTTCGCAATTCCTCGAACAATTCCCTTCTTATAGCATTGTTAAAAATTTGGTGGTTTTACAAAACTATGACCAGAAACCAGTTTGAAAACTGACTTAAACCATTTCCCAAGTTGTCTACTACACATATATATCTAGTCAATGTTACTTTTTTTAAATTAAGTTTGTTGGGATAACATTGGTTAATACAGTTATGTAATTTTCAAGTGCACATTATCATTTGACATCTGTATATTCTATTGTGTTTACCACCCAAAGTCCAGTTTCCTTCAGCTATCATATCTTTGATCCCCTTTACCCACTTCACCCTCCTCTATTCCCCTATATTTGACTCCCTTTACCTTGCACACCTCCCCCTTCCTCCCCCACCCCACTAGTAACCACTAGTCTATAGTCCTCTGGTAACCACTAGTCTATAGTCCATGTTCATGAGTCTCTGATTGCCCTGCTCATTTGTTGCTTTTAGGTTTATATCCCACATATAAGTGATATCACATGATGTCGTATTTTTAAGTATACTACTATTCTGCTTTTATTTAGTGTTTTGAAAACAGCAGGAACACCATGCATCACCCATTCATCCCGCTTAGTACCAGCTTGCTTTCAAAATAAAAGGGCACTTTCCCTTACTGACTCCTGAGTTTATGGTTAAAGTGATTATTTAAATATATAATTTATAGGGAGAAGCCATCTATGGAGTGTATATGATATATCTGTTTCAAGTTTAAAATCTTCACAGATTAAAAATGGCTTTTGCAACTTACAACTTCATTTTATTTGTTTAATCTAATTGTTTTTCTAACTTTGGAAGGAGGAGTTATTTAAAATAAAGTAGTCAAAAGCCTGAGTCTGCAAACTGATTCCAACAAAAGACATTTCGTAGAAAGTTTATCATAAAGTTAACTCTGAAATGTCTCAGAGAAGAAAATTATGACTTGTAAATAGTTTGAATAGATCTTTGAATTTTTTTAGCTTATAATCCAAAAAGGATTTTGGAACAAGAGAGAACATTCCCCACCCCACCCCACCCCCAGTTTTAGAGAGAGAGAGAGGAAAAAAGCATATTCATTTTACTAAGTCTTTATTTCCCGTTAGTACTTTAAAGTTTACAATTTGTTCCCATTTGATCCTCCCAGGAGCTGAGTAGTTAGCACAGATTTAAAAATAGCTACCATTTATGAGAGACGCCATTCTCAGAGATTTGCCTTATAAATGCTCAAGGATACCTATGAGATAAATACTATTGTTTCCATTTTGCTGATGGGGCAAGTGAGGGAGGGGGAAGGTAAGCAACTTTTCTAAGGCTACACAGCTAGTTTGGGTGCAAACCTAGACAGTCTGGCCCCATAGGTTATGTTTTTAACCAATGCACTAGACTGTCTCCTGAGACCACAACAGTACTCTTTTGTCACAACTTGCTTGAAGAAAGATGATACGTTGACCATTAGCATGACAGAGTGACCTCTTGATGGGTAAAGAGCAATGTAGAAGTCCAAATCTCTAACAGCTCAGAAACTGTGGGGTCTCTTTGCCTAATTTTGCCTAACAGAATGGAACCTCCACTATGGCCATAGACTCCCAAATTATATATGTCTTCTCAAGTAGTCACTTTTTAAGTGAAGATGTCCCTAGCAATTCCATCTGTAGATTTATAACCTGGAAGTGGAACCCTGGAAAACCAAATGGCTTACAGAAGACCACTGACCTACTAGATGGAAGAGCTGGGGCCAGAAAGTAGGTCTGCAGACCTCCAGGGCCGGGGTATGCCTCGCTCTCCCTTTTTTACAACATTCTTTTCCAGCTTCAAGCTTCTATCTAACTCTGAAGAGTTCTCACACTGCCCCTGCCTAAGCTTGATCCCTCTCCAACTCTTAGTTTTCTCCTCAGAAAAATGGGGAGAACCAAACTGGCTCTGCTGAGTGAGTTTTTAGAGTTAATGATGCAGAAAAAATATTGCAAGATAACATTAATAAAATCTATACAGAGCAGCGCTTCATTTTCCAGAATCATGGTGGCATGCTATATTCCATTATAAGTAGATTTTTTTCAAGTTGCTAAACTATTTATGGAGTGTGTGTGTGTGTGTATCCCAACATTTCATAAAATCTTTCATTTTCAATCTTTTAGAACTATACTTGTACATCTCTCAGAAGAATAGATGCCAAAATCTACATTCCCTACCTTTGAATCGTTTCTAATCAAGGAGTAGAGACAGCTGTGTACAAATATCTGCGGCAGGTAATCAACAGAGTAACTGAAAAAATACAATGTAAAGACAAAAGAGAAATTATGAATTCTTACCTAGAAGATTTGGAGGTTTAAAGAAATGGATAGCACTTACATGCATCTAAGAGATACAATTTTAGCAGGCTGAGATGAAGGCTAAGGACATTCATTCCAGGCTGAAGATGCTGTGTGGGAAAAGGTGGAGCAGTGAGAACATCAGGCATGTTCAGGGAATAAATATCAGTTTAATGAAAAGCTACTCAGGGTTTCTATAGTGTCCAGTGACCATGAGATCAGAAGCCAGACCTCACCTCAGGAAACCTTGTATAACAGATTATGACATGTGGGCTGTTTTTCTCAAGCAGGTGTTGAGGATGGAACAGACTAGTTTGTTGAGCAGAACACAGTAAGATCAGAGTAGGAAATGCTCTGTAGGAGACAGTAGCTCAGCTAGACCTGGGCAAGAAGGCCAGGCACGTCAGATTACATGCGAATAAATGTGGGCAAGACTGAGATGAAGGCAGTGGGCTTGGTAATTAGAGAAGAGGTAAATGGGTGTGACTTTCAGGACACTCCAAATGGATAAACAGTAAGTCTCTTATCTGAGACAAGGGCTCAATAAACAGACTCCTGTGTGTGTGTGTGTGTGTGTGTGTGTGTGCGCGCGCGCGCATGTGTAAGGGGAGAAGAGAGAGAGTAGCTTGCAATCAGTTTGGCACAATGAACATTTCATTAAAAAGGCCGAGACACTTCAGAGCATCGTCAATTATTCACCTGGTTTCTGGCAACCTTTCAACATATCTTGTATATTATTTACTTATTTACTCTAATGCATTTCTTCTCCTATGTTATCTCTACCTCAATCCTGAAGTGAAACAAAACTGCAATTAATTTTATAGCATGTAGAAAAATGTACCCCAGAGAAATAGAGTTCATTTGCCAGAGGGCGGTGACTCTCAACTGCATGAGGAAGTGGAAAACAATTTTTACCATCTTAGGGAGAAGAAAACAGCAATTTTCAGTTAAGCTGTTTGCTCTCTCTGTCCAAGAAGAATGAACTGGTTTTCACTTATTTCTATTAAACAGAATTAAAATTATGGTACAGGGTAGAGGACATGAACAGGATGTGATACAAAATTATGGGTAGCAAGGGATATAAAATGGCCAGCACAGTGCCTGGCACAGTGTGTGTTGCTGTTTTATTGTCTTTATCTCCCCAAGATTCTGAATTTGTTGGTTCAGGAACTTTGCGGAGGTCAGACAAATAATCCCATTGAATTTTAGGGACCAAAAATTGCTCTCAGGATTCTGGTAACAGGTCTTAGGACCACTTTTTTCTAACTTCAGGTATCTGGTTACATGAATGAAGCATCTATTCCTTTTTTTAATTTGATAAAAAAAAAAAGATAAGCTTACACAAAAATGTTGAGAAAATAGCACAGAATGCTCTTGTATACCTTTCAGCAGACTTTTTCAGATGTCAACAACTTGTAAAACCATGGTACAATGATCAAAATTATGAAATTAACACAGAGACAATTCTGTTAAGTAACCAGTAGACCTTCTATGAAGTTTTTCAGTGCTCCCACAAATGTCCTTTCTCAGGCTCGGGATCCAATCCTAGATTACACATTGCTTTTAGTTGTTGTGTCTCCTTAGTCTCCTCTATTTCAGACAAGTTGTCAGTCTTTTTTTTCATTTGCAACTATGACACTTTGGAAGAATGCAGGTCGGTTATTTGGTAAAATGTCTATTATCAGCTGTTTCCTCATGTTTAAATTCAGATAATCTATTTTTGCAAGAATATCATAAAAACGATACTGTGTCCATCTCATTACAACATACTAGGATGTAAGTTGTGTCTGCATGTTTCATTGCCGACCATGTTCAATTTGATCTTTTGTTCAAGTTGTTTCTTCCTGGTTTACCAATATAAAGTTACTATATAAAGTCTCCTGTGCATTTAGGAAGTGTATGTAGGATAATACTTTGAGATTATACAAACATCCTATTTCTCCCCAGGTTTTTGTTTCTATTGATGAATCTTGCCTGCAACAATTATTACTGTGGTGTTCACCAAGTGGTGATGTCCATCTATTCTTCATTTATGAATTGGAATACTATTAAAGAAAGAGCTTTCCTTCTTTATTATATCAGTATATAACAATGAATATTTTCTTTATTTTATGGGTTGTACTCCATTAATATCAGTTTTTTGTTGTGTTGATTATTTTGTTGTGGAATTGGCCATTGGAAGCTCCACCCAGTTGGCTTCTATGTCCTTTTCACATGTCCCCATCATTTTTGGAGCATTCCTTTACTTTCTGGCATCGTAAGTTGTCCCAGGCTCATTTTGTATTTTCCCTGTACTAATGGTAGGATCATCCATTTCCAAAAGGAGTCTGTTCATTTTATTAAAGAATGGTATATAGAATCCATTTTTGGGCTCTAGGTGCGCTCAGTGTGACTTCAGTATTATTGCTTCTAGACTTCAGCAGACAGAGCTAGAAAATATAAATATCCATACATAGACATATTTATCTATTTCTATATCTATTTACCTATGTATATACTTATGTACATATGTATATAAATATGTACGTGTCTGTATGTATACATACACATTCTAAAATCTCAGATTGAAATTCAACACAAGTTTCTTTCTCCCTTTAATTATAACTTCTTTCTTCAACAATGAGAAACTTGACTCTCATTACCTACAACGTATTTAATTTGCAAAATTCTAGAATACATACAAAATAATTTCAGAATTACTAACTCTGTGGAAAACAACTACTAACTAGAGTGGAGAATTGTGTGGAGTTCTTTTTGTCATTTATTTATAGTCAAAATACTGTTTTCCAAAATTATTTAGGTTAGTCTTTATCCTCCTCACTCCCTGATATGGGATGGTATTTATTTTTAATGCAGTTAGTTCATTTGTTAGTTTGTATTCCACTTGAGATTTACCTCTCTCACAAGTGGTGGTGGATGTATGTATGTATGTATGTATGTATGTTTTGCTATGTGATATACTATCATAATTCTAAAAGTCAGAACTTTACAAAGAGGTACACTTAAGAAAATGAACTTGCCCTTCATTCCTCCTAGCCTATTTCCATTATCTCATTCTTTTCTGCCCACCCTCTAGGTAGTCAATTTCAGTTTCTGTTTTACTTTACTGTACTTCTTTTTGAATAAATGTGCATGTATATGTATAGTAACTTATGCCACCTTCTTTGTTACATAAATATTGTACACTAGAAATATTATAGAAAACAAAGCCTCTATTTTAATATTTTGAAGTACTGAATAACCTGAAGATATAGAACTAAAGAATGAGAGTAGACAATTAGTGAAGTCACATAAACACAAGGTTGTAAGAATGAAAGATGATAGCTAAAAAATAAAGTTACTCAAATTTCAGTCTAAATACCTTCTGATAGCCTACATAGCAAGGTTTCTGTATGTTCTTCAATAATCAGGAATCCAGATAAGTTAGAAAACAGAGCCAATCTTTTATAAAATTATAACTATTAATTTTCTTATGAAAATTTTATAACTTATAAAGCATTTTGGAGGCATTATTTTACTAGGCATTCTCGTTAACCTGTGAAGTAGCTTAAAAATGTTTTCTCATCTCCATTTTACAGATAGAGATACTGAGGTTCCGTAACTTGCATATATGTCTACTATCCCCACCAGATGGTGAGGCTCATGGAAAACAGTGTATTCTATCTTATTCACTCTTCTGATGCCAAGCAGATCTACATGATATGTATGGAGTGATAAGGAAACATTGTCACTTCAAGAATTATCTCTTTTTGATCTATGAATCTTTTTACCTGACTGCCTCCAATTTTACTTCTAGATTGTGGCTCAGTGTCTGTCTTCTATCTCTCCCCAGAAAGTCTGATTCCAATATTCTACTTAAGTCATCTATACTTCATTTTCCTGGCCACGAGGTCAATCAAAATGCAGACCTGATTAAATTGGAGCATCCTTTGGATTTCGATAGCAAGTTTCTATGCCAAAAAGAACACAAATGCCAATCTATACATCTCAGATCCCCAGAATATCAGAGTAGGAAGGAATCTAGGGAGAAGACCTCATTTTACAGATGGGAAAAGCTGAGGTCATAAAGGAAATCAGTGATATTACCAAGATTAGAACTTAATCTGCTCTCTGCAAAGATTGAATTCTTTCCGATCCTTAAATGGGCACTTGAAAAGAGCAAACCAGATCACTGTATTTACCCTTTTTGGACAAATTAGTCCAAATTCTCCCCTAGTGTATAGATATGGAAATCCTTGGGAAATCTGAGCCAAATTTGCTTTTTTCTTTTTTTTTTTTTTAGATCTCTCTGAGGATTGAGAAATTAAATAATGAAAATTTGAAAAATTCCTTGTGTTGTGAACTGAATTGTATCCCCTTCCTTCCAGAAGAAATTCATATGTTAAGGTCCTTATCCTTAACATGAGGATATATCTGGGGATAGGGTCTTTTAGGAGGTAATTAGATTACCTCTAATCTGATAGCCTTACAAGAAAAGGAAAATCAATCTCTCTCTCTCTCTCTCTCTCTCTCTCTCTCTCTCTCTCTCTCTCTCTCTCCCCCCCTCTCCCTCCTCCCCTTTCTTCCTCTCCCTCCCTCCCTTTCTTCCTGTTATGTGAGGACAGAGTCAGAAGACAACTGTCCACAAGCCAGAAAGAGGGCTCTCACCCAAACTTGACCATACTGGCACCCTGATATTGGACTTCCAGCATTCAGGAATGTGAGAAAATAAATGTACATATTTAAGCCACCTAGTATATGGTATTTTATTATGGCAGCCCAAGCTAACTATAGGGTTATATCCTATACAAAATGTGGGTACATTTTAAATCTTTAACAAATATAATTTATAGTTGACATTCTTAGAGACTGAGAAATCTAGCACGAATTTGCAATTACATTTTTTCCAATAAGTGCTCTCCCATTCTGTTAGAATTAATATCAATAAATCATATATGGTAATGCTAGGTGAGAGATGGGAGAGGAAAGGGGAAACTCAGAAGGAATATTATATTATGTTCTCATTGAGAGTGTCCGTGCTTGAAATGACAATCTTCAGAACTGGGGAGACATGTGAGTCAATGATGGAGAGCCCTTGTTGTATTCCAGCAGCAAATGGGCACGTCTCTCCTCCTATACTCCCACTGGTCAAAAGCTGCTCCCAGTGGGACAGTGGGATTCTTCACTCTGGTCTAATTTTAAGTGAATCAAATGAAGTGGCACTCTGCCACATCCCTCTGGAAACTATTCGAAAATTGAGCAGATCTCATCTTTTGAAAATGTTCCTTGAGTAATGGAAACATGAGGAAGGGGAATATAGTACAGACCCCGGATGCATCTTTCAACCACAATGGAATGCAATATGCCATACACACTTTTATAGTGGTCAGGATGGACGTGGGAAAGATTTGGGAGAATAGAACAATAAGCTATGCTGTCATCTTAAATCACTTTCACTGGTAGATGTTCTCAAAGATTAAAAAACACAGTGCTGGGCACGTCGAGAGGGGTTAGACCCATTATAACCAAAGATACATAGATGTTGTTACGTGGCAGCTGCCATCTATGTAACAGACTAGACAGAGTTTTCCACTTTCCATGTAAATATTACAAGGTCAGAAGAGAAAAGATGAATTCAGTTAGGAATCATTCTGCCCACCAACTTGTGCAGAATTGTAGCTGAAATTTCAGCAGGACTTCTCTGAATCTTGAAATTTTGATCATGTTTTTTCAGCCCCTGGATTTATACTCACATCCAAAGCCAGTTTCAAGATTTTTGTAAATTCCTAGCAAGATTTTGTTCTCAATGTCATCTCTGTCTCTCGGTTTCAGCATCAGTGGGTGTTTCTTTGTTCCATATCTTGTTAACTCAATTCTTTTTTATTTACCCCCAAACCTCATTACACAAGTCCCTTTAAAGTCTGGTATTTAACTATCTGGGAAAAAGACAAAAATGTATTTAGAAAGAAGCAAAGCAAAATATTTCCAAAGGTATTGCTACTTCTCAGTTTGCTGAAAATATTTTCAGTTGTTCTATCACCGAACTGTTTTAACTAACACTGTAACTCGTACTCTGAACCTATTTTGATCTTTCTGCTTCTTATTTCTAACTCCATCCCCATAAACCCACTCCCATCTCTTACTT
This sequence comes from Eidolon dupreanum, assembly GCA_028627145.1. NCBI lineage: Eukaryota > Metazoa > Chordata > Mammalia > Chiroptera > Pteropodidae > Eidolon > Eidolon dupreanum. The sequence goes on along the minus strand of CM053509.1, from coordinate 149,144,940 downwards.
TCAGAGTGTTTCAAAAAAATCTATCCTGGTTTAATTTAGTATACTGAGAGATCATCTATTGTTGCATTGAAACTATTGCTTTTGAGTTTTTCCTTCCACTGGGCTATTCTAATAGGGTTTTTTCATAAAAACTAAAAGATAATTTTATTCCTAAAAGGAATTCTGACATCTGAATCCAAGACAACTGTTCTATTCTGCTGCATTTTCAACTGCTTCCCTACTGCTCTGATCTCCATGGAACAGGGTAGTCAGAGGTGCAATTATCTGCACCTTTGAACTGGTTCTGTACCAAGGCTATACCTTCACTGAAATGAAATCATAGACAAAATGTGTCTTTCTCATCTGCCAGGCTACTCAACCTGTCTCACCAAATTACTCCTTGCTCTGAAGAGAGGTTTCAATGTCCTCTGTGAAATGGAACTCAGTTGGGAATCTGTTATACAATGGAAAGGTATGTCCCTGTTTGTTGAGGACAATTGCAGTTTTAATTCTATCCCTACTATGTAGTCCAGGACCTCTCTCAACCTCATTTTATATTTTGTACCTGAAAAGTAAGATTAATAAAATATATTTCATAGGGTATATGAAGACTGCTTTATAAATGTTTAATTCTATATTGCTAATGCTATTTATTATGACTCCATTGTCAGTCATTGCTTTCATGTTAAATTGGAATTGTTTATTAGGCTTCAGAGTGAAGGTTCTTTAGGACAGGTAAGATTTGTCTGTATATGTACATAGAAAGAAGAATGCCAAAAAACTAAGAGCATGGAGTCTGAGTGGGTATCTCTATTAGTCGATTCTCCAGAGAAATAGAACCAATAGAATGTGTGTGTGTGTGTGTGTGTGTGTGTGTGTGTGTGTGTGTGTGTGTGTTATTTTTATATCTATGAAGAGATTATAAGAAATTGGCTTACATGATTATAGAGGCTGAGAAGTCCCAAGATCTGCAAGGTGAATCAGCAAGCTAGAGATCCAGGAAGAGCAGATGTTTCAGTTCAAATCCAAAGGCAATAAAAACACCACTGTCCTGATTCAAAGGCTGTCAGGCAGGAAGCATTCTCTCTTGCTTAAGGGAGGATCAGCCTTTTTGTTCTACTTAGGCTTTCAACGGATTTGTTCTATTCATGATTTCAACTGATTGGACGAGGCTCACCCATATTATGGAGGGCAATCTGATTTACTCAGTCTAACTATTTGAATATTACTCTCATCCAAAAACCCTCAGAATAATGTTTGAGCAAATATCTGGGCACCCCATGGTTCAGTCAAGTTGACACATAAAATTTACTATCAGTACCATAGGGAGTTTAGAAAATCTAAGGAAGGATTCTGGAAGAGAGATAGATGAGAGAGCCAATTCTATTAGATTAAAAAGGTTCTAAGAGTTTATTTTGTTCTAGATTAACTTGCTTATTTAAAAGAGGAGAAACTAAGTCTGGGTAGGATTCTACAGTGGATTCACACGAGAGAGAGTACCAGGACCCAGACAAGAATCTACAGCATTTAACCTCCATTCTTGCTTCCTCTTTACATCTGTGGATCTCCCTTCCCAAGGAAATTTCAAATAGTGTGTTGATTTTTCAGAGTAAGAGTTTTACTTGTTTGTTTGTTTTATAAGTAGTTATTGAAAGGATTGAAACTGCAATTGAAAATCTAAAGCTTTTAGATTTGAGATTTCATATTCCAATTAGAAAAGTTGTATGCCTTCTCTCTTTCTCACAGCTCTGAGATTGGAGTAAGCTTCCTGAGCTGAGAGGCAGGCAGGGCATGCTCCTTTATCCTAAGCAAATGACTCACAGAATCATGAAAGCTCCACTTGGAAGGCATGAGAAAGACCATCATATCCACTACCTCACCTCACATACTTAAAGGGTAGTAATAATGTCCTTTTAAATATCAACACAGTAGCTGCCTGACTTGAATATCCCAGAAAGAGAAACTGCCACTTGACTCTTCATATACAAAACCAACATTTCAATATATTACTAATTTGATTCAAGCAACCTCATGCTTATTATTATCTGTAATGCAATTATTAGTATCTATAGTGCACAGGTGAGAAAATTGACCCTGAGGTATATTCAAGACAAGTTAGCTGCAGACCTGCTTTTCATCCTGGCATGTTTATCTCGAGGCTGTGTGTAGATAGCAGCTAGGGGCACAGATTTGGTGTCAGTTGGAATTGAGTTTGGATCCCGAGTCTTCACTTTTTAACTGTAAAGCCATGGCCTCACAGCCTGTTTCCTCATCTGAAAACAATAAAATAAAACAAATAAATAAAAATAATCCCTCATTCTGAAAGATTTCATGAGAGTTTGTCTCTGTGAAGTGCTTTCCACGGTACCTATCATGGTAAGTGCTCAGTAAATGATATGAGTTATTAGTAATATTGTACCAACCTATTTCTCTGGGTCACATTTTGTCCATTTGTGAATGAACATATCTGGACTAGAAGTCTCCAGACTTTCCAGCTCTGATAGTCTATGGCTGTATGCTTAACTCTCAGTAACTGTTGATACAGCTATCAAGCCAAAATCTAATGCAGTGATGTTGATGGCCTTCATTCACTTTGAGAACTCATAATAGAAATGGCTCTTTTCTTTTTCTTTTAATACCCCCCATGGCAACATAGACAAAATCTATTACTATACTCCCTCAAAGACAGCCCAAGCTTTAGGAAAACAAACAGAGGCTTTAGAGTATTCAGCTCATTGGGATTTCTGCCACTCCTCCCTTGTGTGGGGTAGATGTTCCGAATCAGAGTGAGTGACAGGCACATCCGTTCAGTGGGCGAGAAAAGAGAGTTTCATCTGATGCATTTCATTCATTCATCTCCAAGAAGAGAATCCCAATCAAAGGTAAAAACAATTCTGCCTCTACTTGTACCTAATTATCCAGCAGCAGAAAGGCACATGATGGAGGTGCCTGCCCAGTGTCCCAAAGCAGAGCAGATGTTTTCAATTGCTCCCTCCTTTGTAATTCTATCCTAGAAATAATTTAAAATCTGGAAAATAATAAGAATACATGAACCTCACAAAGGGACATACACAGCAGAAGAAGACAAACAGCATGGGATAAGAGAGTGGATGCATTTAGAGTCACCTCATGGGAGTATTTAGGAATTATTTTTCCAATCAGCTCAGTCTCTGGGGACACAATTACACCACTAAATACCTTTTAATTGAGGAAAAAATATGGCAGGTTCTGTTGAATGTATTTTTTTTAAATAACAGAAAAATATCAGAATTTCTTTTTGATGTCAGGAACACTGGGCTAACACTTGTCTTAGAAGCTCTGGTGTTCTGATGGATATTGTTTATATACAGAAAATATTGGTAAATCCCAGATAATCTAGGGGTTTATTAAGAGCTTAATACACTTTAGTAGAGCTCTAAAAGATATCTGAAGATAACTCGAAATCAGTATCACCAAAGGTAAAATCTAGAAAATGCCTGACAATATAAGGGATCAAAAAATCCAAATACCCATTTTACAGATGGAGAAACTGATAAATGGAGAAGTTAACTTGCCTAAGAGAATGAAATGAAGACAAAGTATAACCCATACCATCAAACTTAGGAAAACCTGAAATATTTCGGTACATAATCATATTTATTTGCCTCCCATATAGTTGTTCATTGATTTAAAGGGCAATTAAAACAATTTCAATTCCAATTTTCAAGCTTATATAGTAAATGATTAGTACACGAAAGAAAGAGAATGCTAATTAAAGAATATAATGCTACATTTACTCTATTCGGCCTTGCTCTGGCATGGTATTGAGAAAACAATCACCCTAAACTGACTCTTATGTCTGGCAGGAAATCAGCACCTTTGAAAAAATGTTGCTCCAATAAATTTAATTTAAAAATTTCTACAGGGAAACATAAAACATAAATGAAAAGTTTATATTTGCTTCTTTTAATTTTTTGTTAAATTTACCGGGTGACATTGATTAATAAAATTATATAGGTTTCAAGTATGCAATTTGATAATGCATCATTTGTATATTGCTCGTTGGAAGGAGGTGGTCTGTGGCATCATCATATGGAAATGAACTGCAATTTGAATATTGCTCTAGATAATTCAGAATATCTATTAGATATTATAGAATCCCATATTTTAGGAGAACTTGTATGCTGCTTGGAGCCATCCCACCTCGTGCAGTATCCCACCCCAGTGTAGCATTCATGGGGTGCATCAAGTCAGCTTTATTTTTAAATCTTCCATTGAAACAAAACATCTAGCATCCAATGCATGTAGCTGCTAGAACATTCTTACTTATTTTTAGCCAGAGTTGGACTCTTTGGAGCTGCACTTCTCAGTCATTGTTGGGCCTCCAGTGACCTCTGAAAACAAGTTCCACTCAACAACTGCTGTTTAGATATAGAGGCCCAGAGATCATGTACTCCCTAAGCCTTTTCATTTCCAAGCCACCCCCCAGTCATTTCTACTTGGAAATTCTCTTCAGTATCTGGCGCTGTGATGGTTAATTTTATGTGTCAAATTGGCTAGGCTCTGGTACCCAGTTTTTAGTCAACACCAATCTGGATGTGAATACTTGTGAAGGTATTTTTAAGATGTAATTAATATTTAAATCACTAGACTTTCAATAAAATAAATTATCCTCATGATGTGGGAGGACCTCATCTAATCAGTTAATGACCTTAGCAGCAAAGACTGAGGTTCTTTCAAGCGGAAGGGATTCTCAAGACTGCAACATAGAAATCATGAGTGAGTGTCCAGCTTGCTGTGCTGCAGAATTAGGCTTGAAACTGCACCATTGACATCAGCTCTTACCTAAGTTCCCAGCTTGCCAACTCTCCCCATGGATTTCAGACCCAAGGGTCCTCCACATTCATATAAGCCAATTCCCTAAAATAAATCTCTTTCTTCCTTTCTCTCCCTCTCTATCCTCTCTCTTTTTCTTTCTCTGCAATATAAGATCTTTTCAGAGTCTTATTTCTAATCTGTTGCCCATATTGTGGATAAGCCAATGATAGAAATGACATTAACTTAAAAGATAATGGAGGGTGTTTCACTTCTCTTTAATGATGGAGATGGAAAAAAAAAAAAAAAATCCCAAAAAACTAACCAACAATCCAACCAACCAAACAAAAAAAACCTCCCAGTGTATAAAGATTTAACATTTATAAACTAGTCGCACAAATGTTTTCTCAGGGGATTTTAATTTCAGTCCTATAAGTTAGACATTGACTTTATTTTACAGATGAGAAAAGAAAGCCCAGGGATGTAAAATAATTCACCCAAGACCCCAAATCTCATAAGTGGTAGAACTCCAAGTCCGATGTTCTGCCTACCACCCCTTTCCATGGCTTCCTCTCAATAAGTAGATAGAGGAGCTATAGATGAGATTCTTCTTTGGAAATGCTGCTCACTCTGGGAATCTGACCCATGGCAGCCAGGAAAGGCAAAAGAAAAAAAACTCCACCAAGGTCAGATCATGCATTGCCTGAGGTTATTGTTCTTCATTCCAGCCTCAAGAACTCCAAGAGATCAATGAAAGCATACATTAGGAAATAAAAGAGGCATGAGAAAATCTTACAAATTGGCTAGTTTTTGTTTCCTGTTGGCTTTTCCAGCACATTCTTGGCACCAGATGAGAGTAATGTGGTAATGTGGTAAACTGTCTCTGTGAGAGGCTATCCATTTAGAGACAGGGGACAGTGAGATACCCTAGGCCTTGATGCCCTAAGGGATCATCTGGACATCCTGAGGTTTTCATAGTAACCAATGTGGTCGACTTTTGTCACATCAAATAGGTTGGAAGTTCAGAGAATCTCAGACATCAGTGTTATGGCACTATATTTCCGCTGCTGGCTCTGATTTGGAAATGCCGATAAAGAAGGTTGCTTCATGCTTACTTGATGTCTAAAGAAAATATGCAGGCTCAATCTTGTCATATCCTAACTGGCATAATTACCCATTGAGGTATGTGTTTCACAGGATTAGAATTAGTAACAAGAAGTCACATAGTGCCCTATTTTAAAGAAAACAAGTGCCCAGGCTCTGAACCTCGAAAACAGATTTGATAAGGGAGTTAACCTTCACGTTTGAAAAGGATTCTCATGTTATGATGTAATGGTTATGGCTATGATTTATTGAGCACCTACTATGGACCAAGTATTTTATAGACATTATTTACAGTTCTCAATTCTCAATAACCCTGGAAGGCATGTAGGAGAAAACGGATATTTGGTAAAGGGAAGTAACTTGCTGAAGGTAACATAGCTAGAAAATATCTAACCCAGGCAGGCGTGTCCAGCAGATGTTTCTGCTACTACACTGAAGCATCTGTCTTCAGATCATAGATAAAACACATTAACTCCCTCCCTCCTTCGTTCCTTCTCTCTCAGACACACACATAAATTCTTCCTATTGAAATAGAATTTAAATGAAACCTGGACAAAAACAGCTATTTTATCGAAGTATACTTTTCTATCAGGACATAAAAAGTGGCTACGGTTATCTTAGGTGTTCAATTAATATTTGTGAAATGAAAAATACACATTTATTCCAATTGATCAAAAGCATTTCTTCTAAGACTTTCTCTCCCTACCACTCCATCACATATATCTCTATGGATGGGAGTTGGGATTTAGACTTCTGTATCAAGCCAGAGCTCTCAAAATCCTACACCTCAATTAAAGATAGACTAAATTTACATCTCAGCCTTGAGCAATGTTGTCGTTCATGGCAGTCTGATTCTGTAGACCCTGGGAAGTTACAACCCAGTGTAAAGGATGCTACTATCTCTTTTTTGTGTAAGTACTTCTCCATGGTCTCTATTATTTTCCATTAAAGAAAGCATATCCCTCTTATTCTTGGCTCTTAGATGAAAAAAATATGAGGGATTTCATAATGATAGGAAATGCATTTTGATAAACTAGTCCAAATGCTCATTAGAAGAGTTTGTTCCAATTTATATTTTCTCCAACTGTGTATGATAAAGTCCCTTGTTATCCCTCCTTATCAGCCTCTGGTAAAATTAAAAAAATTTAAGCTTTGCTAATCTGACAGAAAAATAAAAAACATGTCTTTTTAAATTTCATGTGCATGTAATTGTTTTTCATGAAATCAAACATCTTTCCATATGTTTTAACTGTGTTTGTGTCACCTGTGAATTATTATTATACATCTATGTGTCAAATCCTATTTTTTCAGTCCAGATGCTTTCCTTTTTTCTTCTTGTCAATTTTTAATTATATTTAATATTTATACAGCATGCATGTCTTAGTGACAGGCACCATTTTCCATGCTTGACTTGCTATTATTCATTTAATTCTTACAATAAATCCTATAGGGTAGATATTGTTATTGTCTCATTGATACAGAGGGCAGAATAAGTTCAGAGAGGATGATTAACTGATAAAGCCAAAAAAAAAGACCCTTCTGTTTGGTATGTCTGCTGACTTGTCCTCATGTTAAATTATTTCACTGTGTGCTTTGTAATTAAAGACTGTGAACCCATCTTCAGTGAGGTTTTACCCAGGAAAATCCAGTGAGACTTGAGATGAAGGCATGTTCCCCAGAGATTTTTATTTATCTCTAGTAGACATTTTGGAGATTTCACTGGTGATTTTAAATCACATTGAGATATAATTTATTTGCCATAAAGTTTATCTGTTTAAGGTGTACAAATCAATAGTGTTTAGTATAATTATAAAGTTGTGCAACCATCCCTGTAATCTAATTTTACAACATGTTTATCACGCCCAGAAGAAAATTCGTGTCCAGTAGCAGTCATGTCTCATTTCTCCTCACTCACTAATCTACTCATTGTCTCTGCAGAGTTGCTTACTTGGAATACTTCATATAAACGACATCATGCAGTATGTGTTTCTTGTGACTTTTCTTTCACTTAACAAAATACTCTTTTATTACTTTCCGGTGTGAGGATTAATGGAGAATACCAGTTATATAAATTAAACCCTCAAAGTCACATGATGCTCAGGTCTATATTATTGGAGTCTGGAGTTGTTCTTAGTTCCAGTTTCTCGCACCTACTGGGAAGGCTGTTATTGCTTAGCCAATTATCCAAGGTAGTTAGGAGGCACTTGTAGCGCATAAAACCCCATAAAATAGAAAAAGAGACTTCTTATACTTGTGGAAATCCTCATTTTAAGTAGTGATATCTTCCATAAGCCATTTTGTTTCTGCGGGGAGTTTGGGGACTGAGAAGTTAAACCCTGGTCTAGTATAGTGTGTTATCTCCTTCTTTAAGTAAATATCTCTGTATATGTCTGTGTCACTTTTCATTAAAATAACTTTACATCCTCTGGGTCCATTGGTATCTTTCCAATGATTACAGTACTATGGTATGTGTGACAAGCACATGGTAAGACTACAGAATATCAATAATATAATTAGCATATTAATTATGTGATATAATATAGTCATGAATATAATCCTTATTCAAGAATTGGTGAATACCCATTTTTTTCATCACTCATTCCTTAGTCATCAAACTCCTTCTACAACTAGTCACTCCTGTAACAGTATAAGATACATTATTGAGTAAACTCAAGATCCTTGGCCCAAGAATGTTAAGTTCTAATGGGAGGAACTTACTTTTTTTTTCAATTACATGTGGAACTATTATACAAATTAAAACTATAATCTAGCTGAACTATTTGAAGATAGGAAATAAAATATTAAGGTTAAATATCATACCCAGAATCTCAGAGTGCTCTACCCAGATCTTCTTAGGTCTGTCTTACCTTTGGCTGCTGCCCATTAGAAGCAGAGAACCAGAAATGCCTGGGAGTTTATATTCTTCTCCGAGTTGCTCTTACCAATGGCAAATAGGTGCAACCATGGAAAACCCAGCTCCCTTGCCTTGAGTTAGGACAAACTCTGAGAACTAACATGCTCCAGAGTTCCCTATAGGATCAGGCTGAAATGAGGACTTCACTTGAAATCACATCCTTGCTTGATTTCATCCCATCCCTCTCCTGCTTCTCCCTTATCAGTCTCTTCTGGGGCCATTTTTAAAAACAGCATATGTACGGATCCTCCTTCCAGACATTGCTTTTGGGAAAGCTAACCTACAACACAACATTAGTGAATGGTGGAGCCAGAATTTCTATCTCTGAATTCTATATCTAAATTTAATATGTTCTCTTTTATACCACAGAGAGGAGGAAAATAAGATTTAGAGAAGTTCATATTTCTTAAGGTCATGCATCTTGCAAGGGACTCAGATCTAGTATTCTAAAATCCAGTGATGTGAGCTATACCACATTGCCTTTTAAAATTTATCAGAGGCAAGTAAATCTATATCAATGAACTGCAAAGATTGCTCACAACCTCCCAATCAGAATTGTGTTTATACTCTGAATTTCAGTTTCTACATCTATCGAATTAGTACACTGCTGTTTTCTTCAACATCTTTTTTCTTTCTTTTTTACTGAAAAATAAATGGAATAACACATGCAACATGAATAGTACTTGACACATAGCTAAATAAACCATGTATGTTGTCCTTCATTAAAGAGCCAGGGTAAAGAAAATTTAACCAGATAAGGATTCTAGTGATCAAAATTGTTTTGACCAACCACAAGACTTTCTTGAAGCAAGGCCTCCATTTCCAGGAAAATACTGAAAAATAACAAATAATCCTATCAGCTCCCCATACATAATGAACTACATCAATGTCTCCATGGACCTGGTGAATAAATAATGGAGTGTTATGTTCAAATGGTTTCTTAACGAAGTCCAGCCCCTTCCCAAAGAAGAAAAGCCATGGAAGAGAAGCATACCACATTAAAACTGCAGTGAAACAGCCAGTCCTTCCTAACTGCTGACTTGTCAATTCTCAGGTGCAAAAAGAAAATCAAGGATATACACATGAAATGAACCAAGTATGCAATTGACTTTACGTTTACTCTCTTTTTTCCTTTAGTTTTGTTTTGGAACGCTGTGTGTGTGTGTGTGTGTATGCGGGCGCGCATGTGAGAGAGAGAGAGAGAGAGAGAGAGAGAGAGAGAGAGAGAGAGAAATTTATTTTTATCATGATCAGCACATAAGTACTCAGAGGAAGGAAAATGCCTCTTGAATGAGATGTTTGTAGGGAAATTACAAGGGAGAGGATGCTGGCTTTGACCCAGCAATGCCCTCTGAGGGTTGGGGTGGATCAGAATGGCTTCTCATGTTATTTTCTGCTCCCCTAATGGAAGTAAAATAACAACATGAAGTAGAGGAGATGGAACAGCCAGCAGAAGGATAAATACCAAGGAAGCGATGTAAACACAGGCCCCAATTTCCCCAGCGAGTAAGAGAATGAGGAATGTGTTATTTATCTCTCTTCGTAATCTGCAAAACAGAGTATGGAGCTACCCTCCTTTGGGAATATCTTCTATAAATAATCAAAGAATTGCAGGATGGGAGTGTGAGATGAGTGAAAGGAACCCAGGAGATAGGATTTCTTCAAACTCCAGGTCTTCCAGCATCTCTTCCTGGAATCCTCTCTAGATGCCCTCAGGCAGTGAAAGAACAGGAAGAACAGACCCTGAAAAACAGACATTTTAGAAGTGATCGACCTGTGCCCACTCCCCTTGTTATTTTAGGGTAAAAATAGATGCAAACTGTAGCCAAATGACTTAAGATTGTCTGGTACTTGCAGATGTGTATGTAATGTGGGTTATGAAATTAAACCACCCAGCTTGAACTCTGCCTTTATTGCTCATTAAGTATGTTACCTTGAGAAAGTTATGTTACTTCTCTGAGCCTCAGTTTCCTCATCTGTAAATCTGGGGTAAAACTAATAATAATTTCTACTTAATAAGATTACTATAAAAAACAAATCTGGTAATGTACATGAAGTTCTTAGCACAATGCTTAGAATATATTAAGAGCTCCATAAAACTTAGTGATTAGTCTTCTTATTGTTATTGCTATTAGTTGTAAAATAGAAGTAGAACCTAAATTTATATCTTTCATCTTCAGATGGAAGTCTCCTCCATCTACCTTTCTTTTCTCTCCATTGTGTTATTTTTAATCTCTTGATTAAGATTACACTTTTTTTCCCTAGTAAAGTGTATTGTTCAATATATAATACCTGGTGACATATATTTCTAATGCAGTAAGGTATATAATAGGTTGTTTGTGGAACTTCTCAGACCAAGCCTCAGCTCGTTCAAATCCAATATACTCCAGTTAATATTAGCCAGATAAACATGGATCTATTTCATTAGATATAAAGAGGTATGATGGATTTGTCTTGGGAAACAGAGTCAACCATCTCTGATAAAGTATTTGCTAAACATGCATTAAAAAAACTTTCATCTTAGTTTTTAGAAATGGCAGGGCTAAGATGATAAGGAAAGGACTTGTGGAACTAAAGGTCCTTGTACTGGAACTTGAAAAACACATGGGCCTTAGATGAAGAAAGGAAGGAGAAAAAAAAGAGGGTTTTCTAAGTGGACCAGCCACATAAAACAATAGTGGACTAGCAGAATTTACTCATTGGATAATCTTTAATCTCTAGGCTTCTTCTGAAAAGTCAGTAATTCAAAGATGCTTTTCTCAGTGTCCCAATAGAATCCACCTTGTTTCTTTTTTTTGTAGCATCCTACAATTTTACTTTGAAACTCATTATTATTTAAAACTGAATATATATTCATATATATTGATGGGAGTGGAGTGGGGTGTATGTGTTTTCAGTAAATAGTAGTCTCCTCCATTAGGCTATGAGTTTGCACTACAAGGACAGGAATCAGGCCTGTTTTTATTTGTAGCTGTCCTCAGGGCCTACCACCATGCCTACCTGACACATTGTAAGTGAATGACTAGATGAATGAATTAATTTTTGAATGGAACAATCAGGAGACCCACCTGCAGAGAGGGAAGTGTTGGAATACAGTGAAAGGGAGATGGATGACGAGAAAGACAGATCACAGAACCTCGTCCAAAAGGACAACAGATAACGTTTCTACGCTTTTCTGAGACTCTTTTACATTTCTGTAAAGTCAGAGTTAGAACTGAGGCCATCATGTGGGTCATTCTAGGTTTTTATGATTCTCTAATTCTTTACTTGGAAGCTTCGCATTATACTAGCTAGTATCCATTGGTAAGAACACAGATATGATAGTGTTTTCTAATATGCAGAGAAAAAATAGCAGAAGAATTTTTTTTTCCATTGAGCACCTGCTATGTACAAGATCTTTAGGGAGGAAGAGGTAATACACAGACCCTGACTTTGAGCAGTGAAGACAGAATGAAAGATGAAGGAAAGAATTAGGATTAAAAAGGACAATAAAAAAGAAAAGAAAAGAATAGAAAAGGAAAGAAAAGAAAAGAGAAAAGAAAAGAGGTGGAAGAGGAGAAGAAAAGAGCAAAGAGGAAGAGGCAAAAGGCATTTTACTGAGCATGGTGCCATGTGTTTTATGCATCACATCCCACTTTACAAATGTTGAAACTGAGGTTTCAACAGATTAACTGCAAAGCTATCGGTGGGGCCTGGATTTATACCAAGTCTTACTGCTTATGATCTTGACACTGGGGCCTGGGTCCCCCCTGCCTGGTAAAAACACATACAGGTAAAGAGGCAGTTGCAGTGCTGTGATGGGAACTCTGACTGTAAGGTTTGCATTCTTAGTCCTGGACCAAGGGCCTGCTCTTGTATTCCTCTGGGTTCTCCCTCTCAGTGCCTGAGTGTGCTCACCATTCCCCTGCCCTTGCCCATACCAAAAAGCTTCCTACAGCCAACTGCAGAAAGACTATTTTCCCCAAAAGCTACAGACAGAGAAGAAGCTTGCAGAGACATGGGCCAAAGGCAGGGTGGGAAGGTGGCAAAAAAGGATCAAACTGAAGCCTGAAGCGTTTTGGCTTCTCTCCATTCTTCCTTCTCTTCTCTCTTGTAGCTTTTAAGTTTCATTCACTATTTCAGAGGGATTTAGGAATTGGATTGAAGTTGCAGTAATAGAGGTGCTGGAGGCAAACTGATTTTTCAGCTTCCAAGGAAAACAATTATTCTAATCCCGCCTGCCATCCCTGTTTCTCCCCCCACAGTGGAAATTCACTGGGTTCAGAGAGCATTCTGTGGAGAGGACACATCGCTGTTTGTGACTTCACTTTACCCAAACTTCTCCTTTTTCTCCACTCATTTTATTCCTCCTTGGTTTATTAAGCATCTACCTATCCTTCATACACCCGGCATTCGTTGAGCCTTTACTAGGAGCCCAGTGCTCAGCCAAAGGCATTAAATACATTATTTCATTTAGACTTCGCAATAACCCACAAGGTATGGGTGATTATAATCCTTAATTATCCTGGAGAGTTCAGTAACATTCTCAAAGTCACAGCTGTTAAGAAGAGGAACCAATATTGGAATGCAGATGCCCCACTTCAGAGCCTGTGCTCTTAACATGTCATTATACAGTCTCTCAACCAAAAAAAAAAAACAAAACAAAAAAAAAACAAAACAAAACAACAGTGTGTTCATTGTCATTCTGTCCTTTCTATAAACCTTGAAACCAAGGCACAGTGAGCTGAAGCCATTGGCCCCAGGTTACACAGCTTGAAGGTGGCAGAGAAAGAATTTAAATTCTAGCCCATATGATCCCAGTATTCTTGTTGCTCCTACCACAACAAGCTCTGTATGGAGGCCTCTGTGCCAGGTTGAGGATGATCAAGGAGGTTCGTATTTCAAAATGACCATCCTGGTTGGCATGTGGAGCACCATGCAATGCAAGCAGCGTGAACCTGGGAATGCCAGCCCTTCCCATAGCCACACCAGGGCAGAGCTACAAGTTTCTCTTTTCTGCTTTCTTTCCCCTTTTGCGATGCTGCCACATGTTCATTTCAGTCCGATCTCCACTGTTGGATAAGAAGGTGAAAAAAGGGCAATTTACATTCAAAGACTTTCTGTAGGAAACATGAAAGAGTCTACATCTTTTAAGGGCCCTGAAATAGAAATCATGATCAGGCATTGGACCTTCTTCAAAGTGGCTACCTAATCAACATTTGATTTTTAGGGGGGTTACTTCCTCTTTCTGGGTTTCAGTTTCTCAGAACCATTAGGCAAGGGGATTAGATCAAATCTGAGAAATTTTCTTCAGAGTAGGCACCAGAATCATGTGTGTGCGTGTGCGTGTGTGTTCACTAGAGATTCCTGCAGACCCAAACCAATTCTATTGACTGGAGGCATAAAAATCTGCATTTGAAAAAAATAGCTCAAGGGATACCCACTGAAGTTGGACCGAAGGACTTAAGATTCACTGACCCTCCTTAAAATTAACAAAAAAGAAGAAAGAAGAAAAGAAGGAAAGTATCAAGGAAAAGAGGGAGAGAGAAAGGAAGGAAGGAAGAGAGAGGGGAAGGAAAGGAAGTTAAACTCCCAGAAAACCTTTCCTTTTTCCATTACAGCTATAGAAAAATAAATGATAACATAGATGGTAGATGAAGAAGACACAAATAGGTGGCTGTGAATTGGTGAAATATTAGGTGTGCGCATATATATCACCATATGAGACCTACTTATTTTATGTGCATATAAACATATAAGTATATGTAGTACTTGGCATGTTATCCAAAGCATAACTGAGACAGAGTAAACTCTGTCAATTTGGCTGTTTTATTGGTATTTCTCAATGATGGCATACTTGGAACCTCCACTTCTGATTGCCTCCCACCCTCAAACCCCTTTTTAAGACTGGCTACATAATTCATGGGGCCCCTTGTTCAGAAACGTTTTAGTATTTTGAAGACAGCAGTGGCTGAGTACTAAACTAAGCATAGAGTCCTGTGAAGCGTGGGCTCTGGCTGCACAGATAACTCATCCTGAAGCTGGCCCTGAACCTGTTAGGATCAGTCATGCCCTCCTTTGTCTTCAAATAGCATTTGATCGTAACAATGATAACAACATAACAAAAATAATCTTTAAATCATTGTTCTGGTTTCTGGTGTAGAAGTCTGCACCTTCTTTTAGATTATAAACCAGTTGAGAACAGAGATGGTTTGCTGTCAGTTGTAGACCTAGCACACAATACAGAGTTTCACATCACAATTGCTGAATAGTGTTAGCTGGAGTCATTCACAGAAACAAGGGGAGGGGTAGAATTACAGGTGTGCAGTGTGATTTCAGCCAGTTTCTAGAAAGTCTTATAGACTAGCTCTGGGTATCTAGACTATATCCAAAGGGCAGTGAATGTCTGTTACCCGAGAGTAGGGATCCTCTCCCTCTTATTATTAATATGGATGTTGAGGGATGGAAGATCTCTTCTGTATCTGCTTCCTGCTGAGAAGAGCTGTTGTCCCTACCTATTGGGGTTTAATGGAGCTCTTTTCCTTTCTTCATTAGTTAGGATAGATCTTGGTTTTCCTGTTGAAGTGCACCTCAGTCCCTAGACAATGAAAAGAAGATACAAACTTGTTTTTTTAATCATATAACTATTAATTTCCAATACTGATTTTCCTGTTTAGTGAGTAATGGGAAACAGGCTTGGTTAATATATTTCTTAAAGAGTAAAAAAAAAAAACTTTGGCCTAAAGTCCCCTCCCCTCTCAGACTCTAAGCACCCTGTCTGTCCTACCTCCATTTCTGCTAATAGGCCAGTGATCCTTATCAATAGCCAGAGGATCTCAATCACCAGTTTCAGGGCAATTATCTCAATTTGAAGGAGAGGGTCTTTTTCCCAAAGAAAAGAGGAAAGAAAACTTAACTAGGTTACTAAAAAGATTAAGAACTCTGCAAGAAATGTCCCTTTTCATTTCCTGCTAAAAGGTTAAGAATTTTACAAGCGATGTCCCGTACCAGATCCATTAACAAATATTGTTGTGGCTTTCTTTATGTGACTTGAATAGAGTATGGACACTTCTTTTTTTACTGTTCCTCTCCAATAACTCTTGTGATATTGTGATTTATAATAATAAATATACATTTGATCTTTGTCCCCTTTTCTGGCACAGAGCTCCTAAAACCTTTGGAATTTCCTAAGTGATGAGAGCAGTAAAGGTGTCTTCTGTTATGTTAATGAGATGACTATTGGAAAGCTCCTAAGGATGGGGGCTGGCTGCCAGGAGAGCCTACTTTGCTTAGTGAGTTGGGACTCTTAGTCCCACCTCCAGACCTGCAGGGAAGGGAGGGGCTGGAGATCGAGTTTAATCCTCAGTGGCCAATGACTTAATTAATCATGTCTATATCATGAAGTCTCCATAAATACCCAAAGAATTGGGTTTGGAGAGCTTCCAGGTTGGTAAACACCTGGAGATTTAGGGACAACGGTGTTCCAAGAGAGCATGAAAGCGCCTCCCTCTTTCCCCACACCTTGCCCTGAGCATCTCTTTCATCTGGCGGTTTCTGAGTTATATTATTTTAAAATGAGCTGGTAATCTAGTAAGTAAAATGTTTGTCTGAATTCTGTGAGTTGTTCTAGCAAATTAAATAAGCCCAAGGAAAGGGTCATGGGCACCTTTTATCTACTTTTATCTGTAGTCAATTTGTCAGAAGCACGGGTAATAATCTGAGATTTCAAATAATATTTGAAGGAAGTGGGGGGTGGCAGTATTGTAGGACTGAGCCCTTAACTTGTGGAATTTGATGCTATCTCCAGGTAGAGAGTGTCAAAACTGAGTTGACTTATAGAACATTAAGCTGGTGTTGGAGCATTCATATATTGGAAATTGAGTTCAGGATTCCAAAAGACTCTGATCTCTCTCTCTCTCTCTCTCTCTCTCTCTTTCTCTCTGTCTGTCTATCTGTCTATCTGTCTCTCTGTCTCTCTCTCCATACACACATACATATATAATGTGTGTGCTATTTTTTTTTTTCTGATTATAACTGCAGTATAGGTTATTGAAGAAAATATGACATAGATCAAGTATAAATAAGACTATAAAAATCACTCATAATTCTACATGAGAACTGTTAATATGTTGAATATTTTCTTAGAAAATTGTAAATATACATAGTATTGTATCAGACTCACTCCAGAGATTTATTAACATCCATTAAGTTAATAAGTCTCCGCTGCTATTAATCCTGGACTATGTAACACAGTGTCGGCCAAATAAGAAGCAGCTGGATCCCATGTCTACTTTAGAATGTAGTGTCCTCCCATGTGAGTTTTTAAAAATACTTGCATAGCACTTAACATGAGCCAGCACTGTTCTCAGCATTTTGAAAATATTAATTTATTTAACGTTAATGACAATTGCATGAGGCAGAAACTATTATTATCTTCATTTTATAGATGATGGAACTGAAGGTTGAGAGGGTTTAAGTAATTTCCTCAAATTCACTCTTTAAAGGGTGTTGTTTGTTACCATTTTTCATCGTCTCTATCCATGGCCTCCTATTAGGGATGGTGTGGTAGATAGCATAATACTCCCCCCACCCTCCCATCAAAGACACCTGTGTTCTAATCCCCAGTGCCTGTGAATACATTACCTTACATAATGAAAGAGACTTCTTAGGTATGATTAATAAGGATCTGGAAATGGGATATTTACTCCGATTATTTGGGTGAGTCTCATAAAATCATAAGAGTCCTTATAAGAAGGGAAGAAAATGTAATGACAGAAGCAGAGGTTAGAGTAATGTGAGGTCATCAGCCAAGGAATGCAGGAAGCCTCTAGAAACTATACAGGACAAGGAAATAGATTCTCTTCTACAGGTTCCAGAAGGAATTATAGCTCTTTGAACACCTTGATTTTAGCCCCAGAAGTCCCCTTTTTCAGATTTCTGACCTTAGAGCATTAAGATAATAAATCTGTGCTATTTTAAGTCACTATGTTGGTGGTAATTTGTTACAGCAGCAATAGGAAACTAGATGACATCTAAAATTTATGTCCTGTGTGTTTGAGGCATCAAGCAGGGCCCCCAAGCAGACTTCACAGGTGCTACACTTTAAATGAGAGGATCTCTAACATCTTCTCCACTATTTTACCTCACCTAGTACTAAAACAACACACACGTACCCATACACACATTCAAGTTTATGTATTTCTCAGACTTCTATTTATTATTACTTGAGAATTTACCCATGACACTAAACATTATGTACCCAAAACCTTTCCTGATGTCTTTGAGTCTCAGCAGTGGCTCCAAAGGCCCAGATTACCACCGATGTGGGACAGAGTAATAGCTGAGGAACTGGTTTTGCCACTTGGCATGTAGTGGATACAGGGGGGATGGTAGAGGATTGATTCAGAGAGAAGAGGCTTCAGAGACTCATATATACCCTGGCCTTAGATGAACATGGATACAGGAACTTGACTAATGCCTGAAAAGACTTAACAAGGGGAGACTTGATAAAGGAGTCTTCAGTAGCTGGGAGTGGGGCTGGTTGTTGGAGTCTCGCTTCCTACCACAGAGGGGAAGGTACATGTGTCTTCTGGGCCAGACGAGGCATTAAGCCTTTAGGTGTCTTGAAAAGAACTCTATTCAAAGACTGCCTGCCAGGAGAGGAAACCCAGCAGAGACAATCTATGTGGAGCTGAGGAATGGATTGCCAGGCTGAGGTGTGGTCAGAAATATTCACTCAGAGGGGCATTGGAATCAGAGATCATCAACAGGAGGGTCCTGGTGATGGTGAGCTAGAACAGGAGATCCCTAAACATTCCCAAAGCAGCACACATAGGACAGAGCCAAGCTTTGATCATCTGCCACATTCAGTCTAATGTCAGCTTTAAATTGTACTGGTCAACAGGGCTGCCTCTGTCCCTACATCACTTTGGGAAAATGTTAATGAAAGTCACACTTTCCTTTGGGAGGCAGCACAGACTAGGTGATAAAACAACTAGGTCATAATTTACAGAAATGTTCCCTTCCCTCAGGTGGATGGAGCCCCACACCCAAAGTACATGGCTTCCCAGGCAGAGTAAGCTCGATGCCTTGTTCCTTCGGCTTTAAATCCTTGCGTAGTATGTAACCTACAAAAGTGTATGTAGCAGCCCAGGTGGGCAAGTAAGATATCTGTTGCCTCATTCCTCTAAAACCTCACCCTGATCCCCTTTCCATTCTGGGAGGAGTCAAGGGAAAGAGAGGTTATGAGTGGAGGAGGAGGAACAGAAGAGCATGGTAGAGAAATGGTGAAGAGGCTGGTGAGAAGTCTTTTGACTTCTCTGTAGGTTTTCCAGTTGTGTGAACCAATGTTTGAGAAAGAAAAAAATTTTTCGACTGACCAGATTGACTTTGGTTCTACACTGAGCTTGGAAACAAGATAATGTATTAATACTTGAGAAAACCAGAGAAACTAATGAACCCCCCTGAGATACAAAACAGGAGTATGGAAAAAATCAGTCTACAGAGTAAGTTAAAGAGGTATTGTTGAAAAAGGAGAGTTTATTTCTATTTGTATCATAGATCAGTGCATTCAATAAGCCAGCTACAAATATTATGAAATTGGGACTTCAAAATATACTATGAAGAGCTCTATCAGAAACAATAATGTGGGTGGGCAGAGGGCGGGAGGGGAGATGATTAATGGCTGGGTCTCCAGCTCTCTTTTTTCCACTTTAGCCATAGCAGATACCCTATCATCAGTTCTATTTACTAGATCTCTTTTGAAATTTCACTTAAATCAAAATTTCACAGCCAAAATATTTGAATGCTACTAGTTTAAGATCCAATTTTTAACAACTGCATATAATTAAATAAGCCTTTTATTATAGTTAACTATTTACATATTTAACTGTCCCTGCTGGAAGATAAGATTCTTTTAAGAGTTGAGATTCTTATTTATTTTCATATCTAGAACAAGGGAGTTCCCAGTATACTCACCAAATGAGTGAATGATTCTCTCTGATCTGATCTGTTGGAGTTCCACATTCAATGACAATTTATTTTTTTGTCTTCAGATAGTGATAAGATTCCATTTTGATAGGAAGATGGACTATATTAGTCTTTATATTTAGTAACATGAAAATAGAGCTTAGATCCATATTCTCTCCAGGTATAGGATTTGTTGACATAAAGCTAAGCAGCCTAGGCAATGATAACTCATGACTCCAAGTGCCTCCCAGCACTAACCGTTGCTTGTAGCAGGAAATTGGTGATTTTGACATGACATGGAAAATTATCTGATGTGAATTGATGCTAGATGGCTCCATTATTACTAAGCAAGTACAAAATGGCTCAGTGCACAGGAAGCATTTAGTGCAAAGTGAGCTGACATCGATTGGGCTGTAGGGCAGAGGTTCACAGAGGAATGTGGGAACTAAAAATGGCAGAGGAAGACCAAAGTTGTCACATCGGGTGAACCCAGCATGTCTGCCTTTCAGCCTCTAATTCCTGTGAGATACTCTGGTGGAAGGGAATTAAGGGGCTCAGGCCCTGGACTGGTTGTGGAATGTTGTAGAAAACAGGTGTGGAATTTTGTTCTTGCAATTACTTTCTTTTCAGATTCTCATGTCATTGTGTAATCTGGCCTGAGGTTTGCCACTAACCCACTCTATGACCTCATGCCAATCGCTCCTCTTCTCTGGACCTGTTTTCTCATCTGTGCAATATGGAAGTTCAAACTTTTTAGTGATTTTTAAAACTGTAAACCTTATGCTGAGCACTCAAGAAATGTCTTGTTAAATCCTCACTAAATCCCTGCAAGACAGATGCTCTTCTTTTAATTTTATAGATGAGAAAATGGTGGCTCAGAGAGACAAACTAGTTTGCTGAATGTTGATTGGCTAGGTTGTGGAGAAACAAGCTTCTAAACCTACATGTGTCTTATCATAGATGATGAATTAGTCTCAGTACATTGTACTCTAAGGAGAGAATTGAATTCATACTTGAGCTACATCCTTTTTTTTTTTTTTTTTTCATAGTGGAAAGAATATGAAGTTCTAAATATCATGCCTGGATTCTAATTTAAACTGATATTTATTTATCATGGACAAGGCATGATGGTCTTTTGTGCCTCAGTTTTCTCAACTGTGGTATTCAGAAAATGTCCTCCAAAGATGCCCAGGCCTTAATTCCCGGAACCTATGAATATATTACAAAATAATATGGCAAAAGAGACTAGCAATATGACTAAGGGTAAAGACCTTGACATGGGGAGATGATCCTACATTTTCTGATTGGGCCCAATCTAATCACAAGAGCTTTTAGGAGGAGAAGGGGAAGACCGAAGAGTAGGCAAGAGAGATGCAACATGAGAAGGATTTGGCATCCTGTTGCTGCTTCTGAGATGTAGGGGGCTAAGAGAGGTCCCCAGCAAGTAAACAAAGATCCAGTGCTACAGCCACATGGGACTGAATTGGATTCTCATCTAGACTGTCCAGAAAGGAACACAGGCTTCCAAAAGTTTAATTTTAGCTCTGTGAGACTCATGTTAAACTTCTGACCTACAGACCATAAGATAATAAATTTGAGTTGTTTTAAGCCATTAATTTATAGTAACTTGTTACAGCAATAAAAAATTAATGTACACCTCTAAAGTATCAAATGGCAGCATCAGTAGATTACTAGGGCAAACATGAGAGATGATAGTGAGAGCAGATGAACTCAGGAGAGACCAGAGACAGTAAGTACTCTGCTTATAGAATAGGAGGATTAAGAGAACATCCTGTGATTACTAAAATCTAAGGTAACATGGAGCTAGTATTCCTTGAAGTTTGTGTTGCAAGAACACTTTTTGCTGGACACAGTCTAAAAGAAGGACATTGCACCTTATTTTTGGAACTAATTTAAAAGGGAAAAGTTCAGAAATAAACTCAAAAACTTTGGCCAAAGACAAATTAAATGTGACAAGGAATCCCTAAATTGCTTATAATCCATCCTAGTCTCTCGGGTAGTGACTCTGAAGTCAGAACTAAATTATACTGAATGAGATTGCCAGACTTGGGAAGAGACAGACACTAAATTAATTCAATATTATTCAGAAAAAAATTTTTTTCTAGTTTTTGGGAAAAATAACCTGTAGGATCTATTAGTATCCTTAAGCTAACTGCTAACTACTCTTAGCTATAATCCTTTATTGGCTTTGAACCTAAGTGTCCAGGGATCTAAGATGGCTAGTAGATGTTTCTAGATAGTTTTGCTGTTACAGAGAGGGTTGTGCAGTGGTCTGAGATCAGGCAGTGAGAGCCCAGTGGGCCTTGACTTGACCACTTCAGCTTCCTTCCTTTATTCCCCTTGTCCACATTCTCAGTAGGTAAAACTCTACTCGTCCTTAAAGAATCCATTCAAATGACACCCTCTCTTGAAGCTTATCAAGTATAATGTAAATGCTTATCACTCTCAAATTTCATCTTAAATTCAGCCAAATTCATATACTCAGTATTCTATTTGATATTTGCAGTTGGAAGTTGGAAAATGTACACCTCTGAAATGCTGACTCCCATTCCACCTCCAATGTATTCTACTCCCAATATCTACCATCGCAGTAAATGGGGAAGAAAAAAAAAAGAAAAAAAAAAACTGACTTATTTGGTAAAGCTAGAATTGTTGAATCGTTATTCATTCCATCTTTTTCTTCACTAGCTACAATCAAACCATTGGTAAGTTTTAATCATTCCCCATTCTTTATCTACTCTAAATTGACTGGATTTCTAATGCCATCGTCATAGTCCTATCCACCATTTCTTACCTGGACTATTGATCAGCTGCCCAGCTGTCCCCTCCCTTGCATCCTCTAATGGCCACTATAAATCATTGTCTAAAAGAAGCCAGAGAGATCTCTTAAAATATAAATCAGATTCTTTCACTCTTCTGCATAAATATTTTCCTGAATGAATAAACCCACCAAGCAGAATTAAGTGATTCTTCCTGTTTCTTCTATAGCATTTGCATTTTATTGATCATTTAGCCTTTGTGTAGAAAGTTGACTATTTTCAATTTCCTTGCAATTTCCCGATTGCATATCCCTTAACCCCTACACTAAGACTTTCTAAGTTGATGGATCTAGCTTAGTGAAAACAAGACTCAGACGGGTAGGATGTATAGTATAGATAAGGAATACAACAAAGTTGAGGAAAAGTGATATACACAAGGTCAAACAGAGAGATGCAAGCTACAACAGGACTAGAATCTGGGCCTCCTGACTCCTGGTCCAGTGCTCTCTCCATTACACCTCACTAATCCCTGGCCATAAAAGCATCAGGCAACAGAATCTTCACCTTAGTGAATGATATCATCCCTTAGTTCTAAGAGGGCCACATGTCATTTCCTTCACCAACACCCAATTCTGTGTTAGTTTCCATTTCAATTAGACACTGTCTGGAAAACATGAAAGGGCAGAATGTTTTCACACAAGACCAGAATTCCAAGTTGGTTAGGAGAATGCATCCAGAGCATTTATGTTGTCTGGAAAACATGTGGAGGTACTCAAAAGTGTGTGTTTTCATAGAGAAAGTTTTCAAGATAGGTTTAGTACAATGGAGATTTTTTCAAAAAGTTAATGGAAGGGGATGATCTATAAGGTATCAGAGTAAAATAAAGTTCAGAGAGAAAACTGTCTTATAAGACCTTTGGTAATAAGAGAGGACTAATATCATACATTTCTTAATAATCACATGATTTCATTTATAATGAAGAAACCTATTACTGAGATTTTGACAGGACACCCGCCAAAGCCTGATATATGTTAATTCTACATGACCCTGCATTTCTGTTGTTCCACAGCTGTGAAATCTATGGAATGCATTGAGTATGAAAAGGATGACTAGAGAGAGTACTCAAGGAACTTAAATTAGCAGAAAAATCATACTCCAAAGGTATGTGTTGTTAAAAGATAAACTGATGCATATTATAATTTTTGAGTTTATTTGAGCAAAAAATAATTGAAACTAGAGAAACACCAAGCCAGAAGAAGTTAAGAGCATTCCACCAACAGGAGCTCAGGAGAGGGACTTTTATAGAGAAAGGGTGGAAGCAAAGTAAGGCAATTCTTGATTGTCTATAGCTTACAGCCTAGTCAGCTATTTGTGATTGGTTGTCCTTAGTGTTTTTATTTTTTAACCTTGAGGCATTTGCAGGCTTAGATTTTGGTTTCCTTACATAGGCTCTAAGGTGTTAGAGTCACATCAGTCTAATGGCCTCCTTGTTTACCTAATTTAACAATTTCTCCCTTCTGGTCATCCTCTCACACATGAGAGACTGACCAATAATTTGGTATTAGCCCCACTCTCAGTGACCATCAGTTAAATGACTCTTGCCTCATTGTGAAACTCATAAGTTATGATGTTAGTTCCTGGAAGAATTTTTTTTTGTCATTCATCTCATTGGTCATCTTGTTTCTGGTTCTCCAAGCACAATCTGATATACTACTGATGACTATGATTATGAATTTAAGACTTTTGAGAGAACATAGCACACCAGAGACTACAGTGATAATTATTAGCGGGATAATACCAAGATATGAAAGTATGCTCCTTAGCCAAGACCCCTATGAAGCAAACCAATTAATATTAAATAAATCAAAGAATGTCTTTGAAGGGCCATCAACCAGTTTTAGCCAGTGGCTTATTTGTTAATTATTTGTATTTGCTATAATACTGGAGGTGTGATCCATGTACAGCAGGAGATACTTTTTATGGTACAGACACTTTCTTGTTCAGCCATTAAGTAATGTAAGGAAATATATTATCTGAAATCACCTTAGCAAGAGCAACTAGGGACTTCTGTTGTATAGCTATGGCCTTGTTAGTAGAGTTAGCAAGTTTCCAGAGTTAAGGAACATTGTCTTCTTGTGCATTAATGGAGAGAAAAGACAAAAAAAAATGAAGTTTTCATAATGGAGATGAATATATTTGGTCCATGATCTTGGGAGAGCTATTCCCCACAAGATGCTGTCTGCTCCAGGAGAGGAACCTTCCTCATCAATGTTAATTTTAAATCTCCAAGAGGGACCTTTTTAACTGGGGGATATGGACCCAGGTTCAAGTCCCTGAAGTTCGTCTGCCATTTAGATAGCGGGGAAGACCTGATATGGTCTCTTCCAAGAAAGTTCAAAGGCAGGGTTTGTTCCAAGTGAGTTCAAATTAGAAGGGTGGGGATAAATTGGAATCATTAGTTTGAAGAGTTGTAGCCAAATATTTGAGGAAACTAGAAGAATTCAGGATCCAATTTGGAATATAGATATGAAATAAAACCTTAAGGACAATGAACAGGACTAGAATCTGATATCCACAAGTTGTGTTAGAATTTTCTACTGAAATGTAATTTTTTCCTCTACAATCACCCTCATTTCTATCAAAGATAATAAAAGCAAGACTAATTTGTTTGTAAAATAAGTCTAGCCTCATTAAAATTGGCCTCATTATTTATGTAAGTACAGCAAGAAAAAGTGATTGACCATACAGGTTCTTTTTATATTTACTTGGCTGGAACTTTTAAATTGGACTTTTAAAAGCCACTCAAGGCTAAGAAGCCAGGCCAAGAAGCCAGGCCAAGAACTCATCATCAGACTTTGCTTGGAATACTTATAGATTCGGATGTGTTCCTCTCTTCTTGAGGTCCCCATGTTATCCTGAGGTCCCTGTGCCTGCCAGTAAGTGATGTTTCCTTACTCATCTGGTAAGGCTGCCAGGAACTTTATAACCAAAGTACCCTACCAGTTTTTCCAAGTTGCTTTTATTGGCTCCACAAAGCCAACCTTAGTTCTTTAAAGCTGTCTGATCATTTCTGATTTCATACATGTTCTCAAATATGGCATTCCAGTCAAAGCCTTGGTAATATAACCAATGTTTCCAGTTGTGCCCTATTATAAGGAGAACGAATTCTTACTAAACTTATGCAAATAGGTATATTGCCATGAAAATAAGAACACTCAATAAGTTTCTGAATTCTAGAGGGCTCAGGTAAGGGAGAAAGAGTAAATGTTTTAATTCTGTTTATAGAGATATACTTTGCAAAATTACTGTAAGTCACAGATCACCTAGAGAAAAGAGAAAAAAGATTTCCTTAAATCTGGAAAAATAAAACATTAAGGTACTAGTAATGTTCAAAAAAAAGTTGTGGAAAAAATTAGAATTATCTTCATCAGTTTATTCAATCCCTATTTTTAATTCTTATTCTGCTTGAATACACTTTTCTCATTGGTTCTGAAAATTCTTATCCAATTTAGTTTTATGATCTTAAAGTTATTAGGAACCTATATTCTAGAGTACTTGTCAGAATTCTTTCTATGAATCTCTGTGAAGCTAAAGAACCTTTGCAAAAGCATCAGAGTGAAATGATAATTGTTAATGACAAAAAGATTTAAAAATGACCATGGTCAAAGATCTGCTGAGCATTCATTTGCTAAGAAAATTAAGTTATCTCTGTGGCATATAATAATTTAGGATCATAATTGGACAATGAGAGTACTGGCAAATTTCTAAAATCTTTAAACAATTTCTAGAATCCCTATATTAATAACATACATGCATATACATATAGCCCAAGAAAGTTTATCATTACTCTTATTTGACAATGCTTCCCACATAATTTTATAATACCAAATAAACCTAATTATTTTAACATCTCTCTTTTACAAAATTAAAACACAAATGCTTCGAACTTTTCCAAGGACCCCCTGAGAAATATCAAAATTACTTTGAGGTCAAAAAGATTCCATTTAGAATTGATTTGGGGAAGTTGTCAAAATGTCCAAAGGTGTGAATGTTTGACTAAATGGGATTTCAGATCATCGTGAAATAATGTTAAATTATCTATTGAGATAAAGTGACAGTAGAAGATTTTAAAGGCAAATACAGAAAGTTGCATAGTTATAATCAAAACTTAGCTCGTTTAATGTTGAGAAGACTGGGTTTTCTTAAGTAATCAAAGACATGATAAATACAACATGAAACACAGTTATTTTGGTAAGCCACATAGTCTTTGCTTCCCAGGTAGATTGCCCAAAGTGTAAAAAATAAAATAAAATAAAGCACCTTTCATAATCTCTAGTCAAAAGTGACCAATAGTCCAAGAAAACAGTCTCCTTTTAACAGACAGAAAAACAAATTCTAATTTTATACCATTGTACTTTTGATATTAAAACACATTCTTTAAAATCTTAAATTCATTCTGATTTTAGTCAGCTTGACTCCACCAAAAATTTCTTTTTCACAAATCTTTACAACATTTCTTACTCATTCAGGTTTTATCCTATTTTTTTCTCTCTCATTCTGGAACAATCAATCATTCTACTTTTTAAATCTACTTTACATACAGAGATGTTTCCTTTAACCTTTATTATTTCTAAGTAATTTTAATTACACATATTATAATAATTAGCATATTGTATTCCTAATGAAAGCTAAAATGTAAGTAATTGTGGATTGATATGATACAGCAGCATTCTGTGGATTGGCAAATTTATAAACACATTTTATGATTCCTAAAAGTCTATTCTTCCTCATAGTAAATTTTTTAATGTGACACAAAATGTATTTACTGATAGACTCAAATATCTTTAGCTCTTCTGTAAAAGGAAGCCAAAGGTGGATAAACCTATGTTCAGTAATTAATATTTCAGTATTTTATCTTATTTGAGAATAAGCTAAACGTTTATTAAGTATCTATCATTTAACTTATCTCAGTATAACTTTAAGGTTTCAAATTAGTAAAAAGATTTTGGAAAGTATTTTTAAGTAAACATACTATAAAGCATAATTATTGTTGAAAAGTTTATTTATAAACTTTTATTTTACTCACATCTATTTAATTTACTTTGCTCTTAATGATTATGTTTAGATTTCTCAACAATATTTTATGAGATATTAAACAGCTAACCAACATGTTAAATTACATTTCTGGCTGACAAATTCTATAAAAGAGGCAACATAAAATAATTTGACTTTTAAGAAAACTAGGTAGAATAAAAGTATTATATTTAATGCTTATAATCTACAAACTTAATGAATTAAACCAAGAAAACAAAACTAGCTTTTATTTACCAAAGATTATCCTAGGTCACATAAACTTGAAAAACATTTGGGTTAGTTGCTACATTTCTGAGAGTATGCTTGATTTATATAAATACCTGTTTGTCTTTAAGCCAATTAAAGAGAACTTTTACAAATTAATTTTGACAATAGTATCTAGAGGTAGGAAAACACCACACATCTAGAACATATATTCAGAGACATATATCAACATATAGAAAGATGTAGAGATCTTATAGCTTCTCTTATAAATTTTTAGCTATGAGACAGGTACGATAATGCAATGTTTTCTTTCCCTTTGGGTACATAGTTTCATTTTAGCTCAAAAGAGAAGCCTTTTAAAAAGTTTTCTATCAGGTTCTGAATATCAGCTTCCAGTTTGGCCAACTTCTGACCATAGAGCTACTTAAAAATTCTTTTAAATATCTTGCCAGGTTTCAGCCTGGGCAAATAGTACATGTTCCTGCATTCCTGGCATTATTGAACAACTCCATGGACACAAGAAGGATTCCCCTAAAACGGGTGCAAAGGATATCACCCTCCCAAGGTCTGGAGCCATTCCTAAAGATAACCAAAAGAAAGAAAGACAGACATCTCTCGTAAGAGCTGGCAATAGTTGGTAGTACCCTAGCTGCAATGAAGTCCAGCCCACATTTCTGTCCAGCCACATCTAGCCACAAGTAGGGTACAACCCATATTAATGTCTAGCAATGCTTGAGGGGCCAACAACCTGATGGTTGCCTAGCCAAGTTCTTAAGATAGAAAATGAGACAGATAAGAAAGCAGTATAGCTGTCCATGAAAGAAAAAGAATTGATAACCAATGTTTTTTCCTGCCAATCTGATTTTGGAAAAGAAGGGACAATGTGAAATTGTTCCTTCTTCTCTTAAGCAGGCACAACTTGGATAAAAATTCTTACCCTTTGTTGTCTTCTGCCAATTTTCTGTATACCAGTTGTAGGCTCTGAAGCAAATGAGGTATCCCTGTGGGTCTCCTTCTGGTCACCTGTAACTGTAGAGGAGGAAAAATAAATCTTCCTCTCGCCTTTATGGTGAGTCCTTCTTTGAGATCTATTTTTCTCTAGGGTACCTTGCAAATGGATAAGCTTATCTAAGATGATTAAAAGTTCTCTACTGTGGTTTGTGTAATTCAAGATTATCTTTCGTAAGGTTAACCTACTGACTCAGCCTTAAAACAAAATTTTATTCACCTAAGGATTCACATTGGACCCAATCCAGTTTAAGTTGGATCCAATCTGCTTCCTTAGCTGGACCCAATTTGACCCCAGAACGAGTCCAGTTTCTAAGTTGGACTTAGTCCAACCCAGATCTAGTCGAGTTTCTAAGTTAGAACTAATCTCACATGTACCAGTTGATTTTTAAGTCAGACCCCATCCAATTTTTAGGTTGGACCCACTCCACCTTCCCTGGTTTCCAGACCCAGTCCAGAGAAAGAAATGCTCAAATAAAGTCTGAAAGCTCATAACAGGAAAGCTGCAGAGCTGGGGTCCAAGAGGGGCTTACCCACCACCTCCAGAGGCTGCAAGGATGTAGCGAGCTCCAGATCAATAGGTACCTGTGCCTCATTGCTAATTTCTCTTGGGGGTGCTACAGGTCTCCTTCAGGTTCCTCTTGTGTCACCAGAACCTTTAAAAGATCAACTGAAGCATATTATAATTTTTAAGTGTTTATTTGAGCGAAATTTGATTTGAATGGGGCAGTGTCAACCCAGAAGTGGTTAGGAGCATTCCACCGACAGGGGCTGGAGAGAGACTCTCACAGAGAAAAGGCAGAAGCAAAGTAAGACAATTATTGATGGCCTATAGCTTAGAATCTAGTTGGCTGTTTGTGATCGGTTGTCCTTAGCATTTTATTTCTTAACCTTGATGTATTTACAGGCTTGTACTTTGGTTTGTTTATGAAGGCCAGTAGCAATTTTCACACTTCTTCAACATCTTCCACTAATGGTTTCTCTACCACTCTTCCAGCCTCTGCCAGTAGCCTTTTCCCAAAGCTAATGCCATGTATTTTGTGTTTTTGTGGCCGTTGCACTAATTTATTCTTAAAATTATCTAGTGCTACTTAATATACCTCCCAATACACAGTGCTCAAAACAACAATATATATTTTTTAATTTCTTAAATGTTTGGATCAACTAATGGTTCTTCTGCTCCATGTGGTGCTGACAGGTCAGTAAGGGAGATCTGTTTAATTGGGAGGCTGGCTGGGGCAAGAACAGCCCACAGGCTTTCCTCAAGACCTCAGTTCTCTTCCATGCAGCTCTCTTTCCCTCTCTCCTTCTCTTTTTCAGTGCTCTCTCACCATTCAGTAGTCTAGTTCCAGCTTATTTATGTGGAGGTTGTGTTCCAAAAGAGGCGAAAAAGGAAGCTATCAAAACCCTTAAGGGCTAGGCCCAGACTGGAACATTGTCACTTCTGTCACATTTTATTGGTCAAAGCAGCTCTCAAGTTTGGGCCAGAACTAAAGGTAGGAGAAACAGAATCCACTCTCTAATTTTATAGTGTCATGAGGGTATAGAGATGGAAGGAGCTCCTGTACCTGTCTTTGCAAACTACTATGCTATACTGTCCTTGAACTTTTCAGATATCATAAGACAAAAGAACTACTCTCAGCCCATTCCTTTTTATCAATAGTTTTAGTTAGGATTCTGTAACTAGATGAAAAGGATCTTGACCAACACATATAGAAAAACATAAGTATATGGCTCAATTGACTAAGAGAGGACAGTAAAGTTTAAACAAGAAAAAATTCTGGAAAAAAATGCCAGTGCTGAATGTGAGTTAATTATCTGGAACTTAAAGTCACAAAGCATGGTGAGTGGAAATATTATCACCTATAGCAAAGAAAAATTTTTAAGAAAAAAAAAAAACCTAATGAACTTGTGAATATTGCCAAGGAGATTATTAGGAAAAGTATTGATAGTATTAATTGGCTTCTTTTATCTGCTAAATTAAGAAAATGAAGAATTAAATTAAGAAAGCTCTATTCAGTTTTCAAGAAGAATTCAGAGAAAATATTTCCAACCTAGGATTTACAGGGTTGGAAAATAAAACCATTTCTCGCTCCTACCTATTTCATCTGGAATAGGATTAGAAAAGTTAAGAAACAACCCCAGGGCAATTATCAAATCTTGGGTTGAGCTGGTGAAATGTGAGGATGAGCTCAAGATAAAATCAAAAGTATTGTTATAAGACCCATGATTAGGACATCAGAAATTCTTTGTTACCTTTAATCCTTTCTCAGATGGTCCATAGTTCTAAAACTCTTAGGGACATTGTCTAATAGTACTCTGCCTCAGAACCTAAAGTAGAGAGCTCTGATTTGAAGAGATATTATAGATGTGGTATTAGTTTATGGAAGAGATTATAAATTGGTACATAATGAGCCAACAAATTTGTTTGTTCATTTGTTTGTTTTATTCTAATTGTCCCAATCTCTTTTTAAAAATAATTTATTGAGATAAAATTTATATACAATGGAATTAACCCATATTAGGTGTACAGTTTCTTGAGTTTTAACAAATGTATACAATCATGTGACCACCACTAAAATCAAGATATAGAACATTTTAATAGGCTCTTTGTTGTCAAACCCCTCTCCCCAGCAAAGATTTGTGACATTTATGGACTTATTGTTTCTTTGCTATAATTTTGCCTTTTCTAGAATATCTTACAAATTGTAAAATTATGTAGTAAGTAGCAGTTTGTGCCTAGCTACTCTTCCTTAGAATAATCCTTTTAAAATTCATCAATGTAATGGATTGTTTCCATAGATAGTTTCTTTTTTATGGCTGATTCGTATTCCATTAGTAGTATACCGTACTACTTTCTCCACTTACCAGTTGATGGACATTAGAGTTATTTCTACATTTTGGTTATTAATAAAAAAGCTGCTGTGAGCATTTGAGTGTAGGTTTTTGTGAACATAGGCTTCCATTTTTCCTGGTTAAATACTTAAGAATGTGATTGCTGGCGTCTTAGTAAGTATATATTTAATTTCATAAAAAACTGCCAAACTAGTTTCCAAAGTAGCTTACCATTTTGCATTCTCACAAGCAATTACTCCACATCTTCACCAATACTTGGTATTACCAGTTAAACTAATAACCATTAGATAGGTATACAGCAGTATCTAATTGTTTTGATTTGCATTTCTCTAAAAACTATTGATGTTAAACATCCTTTTTCATGTGCAGTTTATTGGTCATTCTACTTTTTAGAATGGGTTGTTTGTTCTTTTGTTATTCAGTTGTAAGGAAAAATATATAATAAATATAAACATTTTTATCCAGATGTATATTTTGCCAGTATTTTCACCTTACTCTATAATTTATTTCTTTATTTCTAAATAATGTCTTTCAAAGAGTCAATTTTAAAATTTTGATAAAATCCAATATGTGTGTGTGTGTGTGTGTGTGTGTGTGTGTGTGTGTATTTTTTTTTTCACTTTTGGTTTATGATTGTGTGTCTTACCTAAGAAATATTTGACTAAACAAATATCAGAGATTTTTTTCTGTTTTACAGCTTTAGCTTTTGTGTTTAGCTCTATGTTAACATTTGTACATGGTTTTATTTAAGAGTCAATTTTTTTAATCACAAATCTCCAATTTCTCTAACAACATTTGTTGAAAAGATAGTTATTCACCTATCTTGACTATCTTGAATTATCTTGATATCTTTTTCAAAAATGTATTGACCCTGTATATGTGTGTCTATTTCTAGACTTTCAATTCTGTGTCATGATCTATATTTTCTAACTTATGCTAATACCACATGGCCTAGGTCTTTATAATAAGTCTTAAAGACAAGTAGAGTAAGTCCTCCAAGTACATTGTTCTTTATCCAATAAATTTTTGGCTCTTCTTTACATTTTCATGTAAATTTTATAATTAGCCTATCTATTTCTACAAAAATTCTGCCTGGGATTTTGACTGGGATTATTTTAAATCTATTTGACAAGAATTGTTATCATAATTAATTGTGTCTTCTCATCTATGAACATGGTATATCTCTCTACTTAAATCTTCTTTAATTTTTCTCAACAGTGTTTTATGAATTTGATTAATTTTTAATTAAAGATTTATTAATTTTTCTCAGTGTATAGTCTTTGCACATATTTCATTATGTGTATCCTTAAGTATTTCATGATTTTAATGCTATTGCAAATGGTACTTTTAGATATTTTCTTTCAGTTTATTGTTAATATACGCAAATAAATATTTTTCAAAAAATAATTCATGGAAGTAGTCACACAACATAAGATCAACCATTTTAAAGTGAACAATTCATTTGCATTTAGTATATTTACAATATTATGCAACTATCAGCTCTATTAAGTTTCAAGACATTTCCATCATTCCAGAGTAGAATCTATTACCCATTAATTAGTTTTTCCCTGTTCTCTTTCTCCTCCAGCACTGGCAACCATCAATCTTTGTTCTGTCTCTATGAACTTATCTGTTCTGAATATTTTATATAAATGGAATCATGAAGTATATTACATTTAGTGTCTATTTTATAGATCCCTAGTCCCATGGTTTTTATTTCTGTTCTTCATAATTTAAGTGTTCTATGGAGATTTCTGAGGGACCAGCTTGTGGGAGGATGAGTCTTTCTTTCCTCCAATCAGAGCAATTCAAGTTTTATTTATTTTTTAGTATTGGACATCTCTTTTCCCCTCCATCCTTCTTTACTTTCATCCTTCCTTCTGTCCTTCTTTCCTCTTGCCTTCCATGTGGTTTATCCTCTTTCTTAATCCATGTTATTCTGAAAGAGCTGGCAAGTATACAACCTCATATCTTTAACAACAGAGGTACATTATTTCATTGAACTTTCTCCGAGTATAAGAAATAGGAAATAAGAGTTGAAAGGAGACTTTCTTTCTCTTCCTCTCTCTTCTAGAACCATCTTGCTATCACATACTTAGGGTCTGCTTGAGAACAAAGCCAAGTAGGTACAGACACATGAGAAGTAGAAAGATAGATCTCTGATGACAGCTTTTGATCTCTGAACAAGCCATGTCTGAGATGTTTTATTTTTTCCTCTGATTTTACTTATAAGCTTGTTTAAATTCCTTTTCTGCCACTTGTAAAGAGTTTTGAGAAGTATTTATATATGAGGATTTCTTGTATGACTTTATTTAAGGAAATATTTTTGTCACTGATTTTGTCTGACAAAATATAAATTTAAGAACCACTGATCTCATCCAGTGCACTCGTTTACAGAGGAGGTAACAAGGAAAATGCAGGGACACTTTCCCAATGTGACTATAAATACATGACAGAGCTGGTATAAGAATGCAAGGTCCATATTCATTTTATTACTCCACAGCCTTGATCTCACTGCTTGTCTCACTCTGATGTACCTGCCACATGCAAAATTCCACCATCCACTCTATCAATGTCACTGTAACTTACCAAATATTGCAAAAAAAATTTTTTCTACTGTCCAATAGGGAGGTATTTGAGAGAGAAGGCTTATCTATTCCCATAGATACCCAGCAAAGATTTCCCACATTAGCCACACACAGAGTTGTGTTTAGTAATAGAGAAGAAAAATGTGCCAAATCAACCAGACAGTGTGGAAATGACTGTGCAGGGTTCTTGGAAGTCCTTATCCCCAGTAGGGGTAGCACTGCTTGGACAGTTAGTTAGTGGTCGTATCATCATAGTACTGGAGCACCACCTCCTGGCTATCTTAAAAGTTTAATTTGCCTTTTCTGATCAAAGAAGGTCCAATATTTACTAGAAATTTAGGACCTTAGGTCTAGAAGGCCAGGATCAGAGAAGAAAGGTTTTCTTCTCATGACCATAACAGCCAATTAAGAACAAAGGTAGAATGAGAACGCAAATATTTTGATTCCCATTATAGTACCTAATTCTGTGATTGTAAAAGTTGAAGATTTTGGGGTATAAGAAATTGAAACTAGTCCTGAGGGTGGGGGGATGAGGATGAAAGTATATGGGGACAACTTACAAAATCCAGAGGTCAGTTGAACAATTGGGTCAGAAACAAGAAGCAATTGGGAATCTAGATAGAAGGAGCTATAAGGCAATCTCTTTAGGACACCATCTCAATTCGATATAAATCAGCTTCAAATGTGATTTAACTCCTGAGGAGATGAAGACTGGTTGACCTAGCTTGAGACACTTGCCAACATATAGCAGGAAAGTATGGGGCCCCTGACTAATAGTTCCAAGATTTTATAGGAAATATCCCTATAGGGATAAGTATTTTCCCAAAGGAAAATTGAGTGCTGTTCCCAAAAGAAGAGAGAAGGGATGCTAGAGAGACAAAAACAACAGCTGTCCACTGTAGGAACGAAGCCAAGGATGTGACTCAGGCATTTCCACAGTAGGGTCATGAAGCATCTACTCATAGAGTAGAACATGTATTCACATTTGGGGAGCTTCCTATGCATTTCAGATGGCTTAGCTCCAAAGCATGGGAAGCCATTAACTAAGCACCTCTGAGTATCTGATGCACTTCTTCCTCAGTATTCTTTGCTTCACCGTTGAGCTCCAGATAAGAGCTATTCTACTTTCAACTATTTCAGGACTTGAAAACCAAGTATTATATACAAGACCATTTAATTAATACCTGGGCTTTGCTGCTAATAAAAAATATGAAGGGCTCAATAGAAACACTCCAAAACTACAGTATTTTTTAAGTCTCCTTCTGCAAAGGGGGATTAATCTAGTATGTAAGGACCCCTTTTCAGTCAAAACTTCTCTGCTCTGGTACTGTTGACATTTGGGGCTGGATAATTCTTTGTTGTGAGGAGCTGTTCTGTTCCCTGTAGAGTTTTAGCAGAATTCCTGCCTCTACCCACCAGATGCCAGTAACAACCCCTAAGTTGTGACAGCTAAAAATATCTCTAGACTTTGCCAATTATCCCCTGGCAGGGGTAAAATTGGTCCTAGTTGATAACTACAGATCCTTCTGTTTGGAGATGACTTTGGGGATTTGGGAAATCAATTTAATTACTACCACAGAGGGAACATTTTAGCAGTCAGTATCAATCAACAATGGGGCAATTTGTCCTGGAAAGGAGGGAGTTCACTCCACATCTAGATACATCAAGGAGAGACTGGATAAAAACTATTTAGAGATGTTGTAGAGAGAGGAGGGACATCGAATAGATGGGCTGCTTGTTTGTTTGGCTTTGTTTGGTTTTATTTTTATAAATGAAAAAACTCAGATTCCGTTATTGGATCATTTTATTTTTGCTTGTTCAATAAATACTTGTTTCTGTTCAGTTTTGGGGGGTTTGTAAGAGCCAAATGAGACTCTCTTTAATTTAAAGAGTACATGTCTACAGGAAATGGAAAAGAGAAGTCACAAAAAGTCAAAGTATTTTTTAGGACCTAGTACTCTCTCCAGCTCTCTTCTTCTCTCAGGAAGCTAAGAGTCTTTTGATGTCTCTCTGACCTTCTGCTCTATTGTCCTCTCTCCACTAGCTGTCTACTTTTACTTATAGTTATTACTAATAAGGAAGTTTGACATTGACTCATTAAGAAAATTCCAAATCTTTCTCTAATTAGTAACCTGAGGGATTTTGCATCTAACCTAAAATTTTATTCTTTTAATAGTTCCAAGTTATGGTTTCTAAAAAAAAAATCTAAAAGTCTAGTTCATCCTTTAGCACTAGGCAGCACCACAGGTAATTGGTCTGTGTGTGGACTGGCTACTGTATTTACTACTGTGTCTGTGGTTACAGATAACAGAAAATCATGATTCAACTGACTTAAAGAATAAGGAACATCTATCATTTACTAATAAGTAGCCCTGGCATAGGGCTTCTCCTGAGTCATGTCATTCAGTATTTCATTGATGACCCTAAGATCTGGGTTCTCTACATCACCCTGCTTTGCTGTCCTCAGTATGTAGGTTTGTGCTAAGGCTAGCTCTCCATCATGATTTTTATGGTAGCCAATCTAAGCATCTCATCCAAATATGGCAACATCCTGTATAAGAAGATACTAAGTTTTCTTTTTAAGAAGGAAGGAACTTTTTCCAGAAGTTCTTCAGAAGACTCCCCCACATCAACCTCACATTCCATTAACTGGACTTATGACAGATGCCAAGCCTAACCCAAATGTTCGCAAAGGGAAAAGGATTACTACGATCTGAACAGGAAACAGTCAAATTTCCTAAATCATTGATACCTAATTGTATAAATATCAGATTGTGTTATCAAGGAAAAGGTGAAATTGGGTGTTGGTGGTAATGATGTCTGATTCAAATGGCTTTGGATCGAGTGGCCACTTCTAGTCCTTTCTTCTATGGCTAGGGGAGATAATATCCCATGACACAACTTTGTTTAGCTAACTTATGGATGTGTCTTCCTTTAGGTCCAGTACCCACTCTGATGGCAGCTTCTTATGTAGCAAGGATTGTGAGTGGGGCAATGTTCTGATGTGACTTGAGGAGCTGCTAGTACTATGATCATGTGCTTAAAACAAAAATTTCCCTTTCATCTTAATATATGTCCTCATCTTCCTTACTTATTAAATTATTTGTTTATCAAAACTATATTGAATGAACATTATATATGTCCAGCCCTTTAGACACAGAGATGAATAGACATAGGACAGAAATTGATGATGGGTTTACAGAAGTATAAAAAAAAATTTACAAGGCATTTTAAGGTACCTGTTTAGAAATATATCAAAGTACACATATAGCAATTGAAAGAGCCAGCTTTTACACAGAAGCACAGACTAAGTCATAGAGCAGGAGGA
Organism: Eidolon dupreanum; assembly: GCA_028627145.1. NCBI lineage: Eukaryota > Metazoa > Chordata > Mammalia > Chiroptera > Pteropodidae > Eidolon > Eidolon dupreanum. Next base: position 149,107,344 of record CM053509.1, on the reverse strand, counting down.
AGGCAAAGGCACCTGGACTCTTCACTTTAGGAAATTTCCAGTGGAGGCTGCAATGATTAGTAATAGAGTAATACAGCTAACCCCTCCAAGAAAAGTGCCATTCCAGCCGGGAGTCTGTTAGTAATGAAGTGCCGAACAATGTCATTTCTGGAAAAAATAATGAGTTGATTTATAAAAGATGGACTTTTTTTTTTTTTTTGCTTCAGTTTGAGTCTTTAATAATGCTAAAAACAATAATTACTTTGCATTCTCACATTGCCTTGTAGTACATAATGCACTCTCATATTTGCTAGCAAATTTCATCTTTGTATCAGCTCTGTGAGTTCTACAATAGTTTTCTTCATCCCCGTTTGAGATGGCTCTAGAAAAATTAATCCCCACTTAACCTAAATATGGACAAAGTAACATAACTAGGAAATACAAGATCAGGGACTTGAACCCAAGACCTATGGTATTATAGCCACTATTTTTCTACTCCGTGTGCTGCTTAAAGCCCTGTGTTTCTTGATAGAAGTAAAGTCATAGGGTATTAAGTGGAACAAGTTATGGCACTCAGGACCCATTCAAGGTAGTATCAGTATTTTAAAAGTTTGATGATTATAAAATAAATTCACATTGCCTTCTCTCAGGAACACATACTTTGGGTCAAACTAAGTTAAGTCTCCCAGGTAGAAATCGTCAGGGACCTGTTATAATAAATAGATAAGGAAACTGTAACTAGCATGTCATCTCTGTATGTATAAATTGTGTTTTAAAGATATTGGGAGAAAGTTTGCTCTCTTATAGAGGTTAAATATTGCTGCCTGCCGTCCTGTTTACACTGTTAATTTGCTTTCCAAATCCTTTTAGCCAGATAAAGCAAGGTAAACTTCAGAACAGGTCCTGTACAAATTATCACCAATTCTAAATTAATGAGCTTTTTACTTTATCTGAGTTGAGGAAAGACTAAACAAATGTGCTGGAGTCATAGATTTTATTTCCATCAGAAGGATTGTATTCCCCTTTTAACACTATTTCCTTTCAGGAAATCCAAGAGGTCCACCAGTTTAAAAAGTTCAATGTTTCAGGCCCACCCTGACTTTCTTTCTTCCACCTCCTGCTTTTCTTTGTTCTACCTAGTAGGTGACTAAGTCTCACTTACTGATTTAATCTAAATTTTCCATTTCCAAATTTACATACAAGATCATCAAACACTAATGTAATTGTGTATAAGGTCTTTTTTTCCTCAACAATTGTGTAGTGAGAGAAAAACTCTTGTCAGTGGGTGTGGCATCCTGCATAGTTTAACCGGAATAGCAATGGTTTATTGTGCCCCCTATCCCATCATCTGGCCCCCTTGGAGCCAACTAAATCCCATTTGTATACTATTCTTTGCTCACATTTATGCTAAGACTTTGGACCCACTCTTCCCAATTCCAGAACTTTGTAATGGAGAACACAAGATCCAGACAGATCTTGCTTTGATTCTAGCTTGGAACCATCAGGCACATTACCTTCCTTCATTAGATTTAATTTCCACATGTGTAAAATTAGTGTATCTGATGTGATTAAAATCTCTTTAAAATTTTCAAAATGCTTTACTTCCACTTGGCTAAATTTTTGTACGAGTAGTATTCTTTAATTGCCCACATCATCACAACCACTCAAATATTATTCAAGCATTTCTAGAGCACTTCAAAAACTCCCAGCAGAAATGGATATCTGCTAAACCCAAGGGCACAGGCACACAACCCAGTCTATGGAATGCTTTTGCAAAATGTCTAGTGGCAGCCATAGTATAGAAAGCAAACACTGGTTTCAGGGAAGAAAGCAGTACTAACCCTTCTACTTGGAAACATTTGCCAGGAGAACTAATGTTGATTCTTTGAAATTTATCCTTCCCTTCCTCTGTGACCGGATTGAATGCATATGTTCATGACCCAGACAGTTTTCCTGCCACCTCTAAAAATTTTATTTTATTTTATTTATTTTTTTTACCATTTACCATTCCATCTGTATCATGTACATCATGATTTCAAAACCTAATTAAACCTATATATAAGCTTGAAAATAACATCATAACAACAATAAAAATAACAAAAAAGTTGCAAACAGGTACAGTTTGTAAAGGCGATTAGCTCTCTTTTTTTTTTTTGAATACTTTTCAACAATAGCAGCCAAATAAGCAAATGTAAAAAAATAAAAATATAACCAATTAAACGAAAGCAAATTCTTAAAAACAATCAATGAACCAAGCAACCAATCAACCACCACCACAAAAACAAAAAAACAAAAAACAAAAAAACAAACAAAAATAAAACACACACACACACACACACAGAAAACACAAGGCTTTAACTACTACCTGTTGCAAAGGGCTTTTAACTCCACAGACCCAGCCAGATCTCTGTCCTCCTGGGGTTTGTGTACTTGGTGCCTCACAGACCTTTCTACCTGCATACACCACAAGTACTTCTGACTGAAATGCTCAAGACTGAATCAATTTCTGCTCATACCTCTTGGATAATCTGTGTTTCCTTATTTCAGTGAATGGCAAAACAAAGAGGAAACTGTGAAGCATTAATCTCGACTCCTCTTTCTGCTGTGCTTTTCACAACACATTATGTCCCAAGTCTTTATGATCCTAACATCTAATATTTCTTAAATATTTTCTACTTTGCTTCCAGCTCTTGTTTTTTTTACATATCTATATCTATATCTATATCATCTATAGATATAGATATGTAGATATAGATGATATAGATATAGATATAGATATAGATATATAGATATATCTCAACACCATCTTTGCAACTGGCTTCTTCATGGTGCCACTACTTACTGATGAATGAGTTCTTCATTTGGCAGTTTCAAAGGAGAATGGGATTTTGTTACTTCCCTGCGTAAAACTCCTCAGTGGTTCCCACTGCCCTTCAGGTACAGTCCAACTCATTTACACGACTTGCAGACGTCGATGAAATCAGGAATCTGATGACTGTTCTCGTGTTACTTTTATTCTGCTCACTGGGAGGCCCCAATCTCTAATTCAGTGTTCTCAAACCTGACTGCACCTTAAAATCACCTGAAGACATTTGAAAAAAAATACATGCCTCCTCTTTTTTTGTAAAAAATGATGACTTAGCTGGGCTGGGTTGAGATCACTCATCAGTAGGTATCACGAAGCCTCCCGAGGTGATTCTCCTGTGCAACCAGGATCAAAACTCCTTCTTGAGATTCAATCTTCTCATAATAGTTTTGGTTTTCCAACACTAAGTGTTCTCTTGTCTCTGCATAGTCTTTCTCTTGGGAACCCTCTTTTTATTTGACTGACTTCTCCTCATGTCTGGGTCTCAGATGGAGATTCTGGATAAATGCAGACAGGCAGGTAGGTAGGCAGAATGGGAAGTATGAAGAAGAGTAGGAAAGTGTGTTGAAAGAGAATGAAAAGGTCAGGATTTGAACCCTCATTTTGTCAGGCAGTAGATGTGTTAGAACATTACTTAAACATACCGAACATTGGGTTCATTGTTTGTAAAGCATAGAAAATACTATCTGCTGCATAAAGTTTCTGTGATAATTAAATTTGACAGAATATGTACATTTAACAAAACAGGAACTGGAAGACAACAGTGGCAAAGGGCACTGATAGCAATGAAGCCTATTAAGCAAGTTGCTTAAACTCTCTCAATCTGAGTATCTGTAACCTTGAATTAGGGATAATATTATTAAAACTTAAAGTTCATAACAAGTATTCAAATATTCATAGAAAACATTTTTTCTGGATTTGTTTTATAAACTATAAGTAGTTTATAAAAACTATAAATCCACTCATTGTTTATGCCTTTGTATCAGAATATGTGAGAAAACTGAGATGTGTGTTTATTGCAAGATAAGATGGAAAGTTAAATTTTAGAGAGAAGGCATACTTAGCCAATTTGTAAGTGAAGGTTTTATTTGGAAGATAGAGAGAAAATGGTTAGCCATCAGAGTCAGTATCTAGAAAAAGAGGAATGAAGTGAGACAAATTATTTCTCACAGAATAATATGAACAGAAATACACTTGAATTTCTGCTGTGAAGTTCAAGTAACTAATTCCACGAGACTGTTTGGGGAGCTGTCTCTAAACAGGAACACTGATGGAGAGGGCTACAATTAGTTGACATAAACTCAACAAATCAATTGTACTATGTGCCACCATGAGAACAGAAGGGGACTTATTGTGCAATCTGTTAAATTATTACCACCACTTTAGTTAGTCCTCATAATAACCATGTGAGACAAATGTTCTCTTTCTCCATCTTATAGTTGGACAACTGAGGTCTTGGAAGGAGAAAACACTTTTATAAGTTTACAGAGCAAATGGAAAAATCAGAAATGAAATCTGATCTCTAAATTGTTTCGTTCTATTTGGGTTTCTTTTTCTGAAAGTCTATGTGAATTCCACTCTTAGCCAAGAAGGAGTAACAGAAAAAATGATGAAATGATGGATCTCAAGATACTAAACATTAGACAAAAAAGGACAGTGATCTCTGAGAGAGGACACAAAAATTATCTGGGCCTTATAATTGTCTCAGCTTATTACTTCAAGAAGTATTCTAGGTCATAACACAGAGAGGGGAAATAAAGTCAAAGCCCAGTGTACTCTCTGATTTGAGGTAAAAGAATAGTGAATCCACGAAGAACAAAGTGTTTGGTGTCCATGAGACAAAATATTTATGAAGAGAGAACAGCACAAAGAGAGAAATTAATTGATAATTGATAGTGAAAACAGAAATGATAATATAATGTGAATATTATATATATGTTATAAAATATAATATAATTTATGACATATAAATTCCACATTAAATTATTTATATACCAAAAATAAATAAAATCTGGTAGGAGAAAAATGGTACAATATCCCCTGAAGATAGACTGATATATTAGAAATGTATATCACATCTTCTAAAGCAATCACTAAAATAACAAGAGATAATAAGCCAATAGAAGAAATAAAATGGTATTATACAAATATTCAATAATTCAAAGGTCAGAAACAGAGGAAAATGGGAGCAAAGAACAGATGTGACAAATAGAAAACAAATACCAATTTAACTAGCAATGGTAAATTTAAACCCAATTATATCAAAAAGAGCCCCAGGAAAAGCTGATGTTTCAGTTCCAGTCCAAAGGCAAGAAAAAAGCCAATGTTCCAGTTTAAAGACCATCAGGTGGAATCATTCTCATTCAGGGGAGGATCAGAAATTTTGTTCTGCTCAGGCTTTCGAGTAATTGGATGAGGCCCACCCATGTCAGGGAAGGCGATCTTCGGTCCTCCAGTCTATTAATTTACATGTTAATCTCATCTGAAAATGCTCTGAGAAGAATGTTTAAGAAAATATCTGAGCACCCCATGGCCTCTTTAAGTTGACCCATAAAACTGATCATCACAATGCAATTAAATCTTAGAAAAGAGACTTCCACTATGGCAGTGTCATGATGCTCTTAAGATGTGATGCTTGAACTGAAACTTGAATATGTTGAAAGAATGAGCCATGAGCCCCTTGTGGAAAAAAACCTTCCATTTAGTTACAAAAGGAACAACAAGCAATTCCAATGACTGTGAGTCAGAATGTTTGCCATGCTCTCGAAATAGCAAAACAAATGGAATAACTTGTTTATCGAAACAGTGATAGAAGGGGTCAGATCATGAATGACCTTGTAGAACATCAAAGGTCACAAGGACTGTATTCTACTTGTGACAAGTAAGCACTTGAAGAATATGAGCAGGAAAGCGACATGAAGTGCTTTGGGAAAATATGGAAGGGTGAAGGGTAAAAATGAGAGCAAGGAGATCTATTGAGAGCCTGTTTCTATAATTTGGTTTCATTTCCTTGAAAGGAGGGTATAGAATGTGTCTTAGTGGTTTGCAGTACATATCCCAGTTTGAATGGTGCTCACAACAGGGACAGTCTCATGTCCCAAAGATACCTTCCTTTCAGATTCTGAACTGAAATTTGGAAGTTGGCATGTCAGTGTCACTAGCCATCCTGATCTCAAAGTGCAGATGCTAACTACCCCCTGGATTTCTTTTGCAACATCAGAAGCTGTAGGCTCATTAGACTCAAAACATGTGAACCACCACCACAAGTCAACTTTGATTTAGAGTAAAGGAGCTGGCATTGCTCGAAGGTGAGGTCACTGGAATCGGAGCCTTGATGAAGTTTCTCAGAAAGAAAACATTGTGCTGTATTTGTGTCTCCCTCACATTCCTTCTTCCCTCTCGCCTCGCTTCCCGCCACATGTGGGTTGGCTGTTCCTGAGGCCCCAGGGATTGAAGGAAAGTTGTTGAGTTTGAAGGATATCAAAGAGTCTACACAAAACCAGGGAGAAGGCCCCTCAACCTGAGCACAGTTTTCCAAGGGAAAATACTCTAGGTTTAATGGAGGAAGGAGACCGGGAGAGGAAGCTACTTCAGCCTGTTATAGAAAACAACACTTCATGTGTATTTATGGAATTCACTACATAATAAAGAGGCTGATTCTTCAGCTGTGAGTCAGAGTCTGGCTGATGTAAAGTAATGGAGGAAAAAGCTCCTGGAGGTTTATACGCAGGAAGAGTTTTTAGAACTCTTTGTCCCATCAACAAATGCTGGGACTGGAGTGTCAGGATACTTGTGTTTTAGGCTCAGCTCATCCAGAGTAGTCATGCAAGCCCAAGCTGGTCACTTTCTTTTTGGCTTCAGTTTTCTTTTCTGTAAAATAAAGATAATAACATTAGTTTTTCTGTAGGGTTAATGTGAAGACTAGAAGTTATATGAATGAGGAAGCGCTTTGTAAATTCCAAAGTCATTACCAGTATAAGTGTGTTTTACTTTCATACCATTCGACTAATATTTATCTTGAAGACCTACTCTGTGTATAACATTTTCTATAAATGGATGGGAGGAGCTTCTAACTAAAATCTATCCCTAAAATAAGATATTTTTATGGGTGAGTAATATTCTATTGTACATATGTGCCACATCTTCCTTATCTATTCATCTATCGAATAAACAAATGAACACCAACCTTGAAAACTGCCTAAACAGACAAAACCAGTTTAGTCATACAAGCAAAGCTTAGTTTAGATTATTTTGCAAGGCTAACTTGACCTGGATCATTTCTTGCTTATATCTCTAAAAATCAAGCAAAATTTGAAATGTTTCCCCAAATTGATATCATTTAAGAAAACTCTAATATTATAACCAAGTACTATAAAGAATAAACAGGCATTGGTTTCTAACTATAGAAGTTGCTTTATAACAGTTACCCCTGAGGCCTCATTCCATGCTTTGGTTTGAGTGCTTCTGGTTTGCAAACTGCCTTTTTGATGTGTGCACAATAAACTTTTACTAATTACTATAAATAAGTAAGTAAGTAAGTAAAATCTAACCCTAAAAACAAATCCCTAAAACTGTGTGAAGTCAAGAGAATGACAAGAGGTTGTCTTTCTTGTTGGACTTTTAGGAATTTTTAGTGCTTTTTTTTTTTTTTCACTCAGTTACTCCCAACACAGTCTTAAATGTTATATTTGGAAAACTCCAGAATATCAGAGAGGGAGAGGAAATTAAAGTAATCTAGTTCAATTCGTACAATTTCTAGGTGGGGAGATTGAGACCTGCACCACTGAGTGGAACAGGAGAACAGTTTGGGGTGTTAAAATGAGTTGGTTAGTGGTAGATTTTAGAAAAGAACTTCTGAGACTGAGTCCAGGGTAGTTTCCATGAAATCTGAGTATTTCTTTCTTCCTTTGGGTTGGCCTTCGTTTTCATGAATATTAAATGTGCAAGAGCCAGCATTTGCTTTTAAAAAATTGTTTCCATGTATAGAGTGCCTACTGTATGCCAAGAACTCAATATCTATGGTTTCTTTTAAGGTCACAACAATCACGTAAAGATACTATTATGGTCCTATTTTGCAACTGAGTATAGTATGTGAAGGCACGAATCAGTTTATATATATGTAGTTAGTAGATGAGCTGGGATTCAGATTCAGTTTAGTATAACTCTGAGCCTATTGCAGAGAGTTGAATAGAACCCCAAAGATAAGCCTATCTGGAACCTGTGAATGTGATCTTATTTGAAAAGAGAATCTGCAGATGTAATTAAGTTAAGGATCTTGAGATGAAATCACTCTGGATTTCCTGGTAGGTCCTAAATCCAATGACAAGTGTTGTTTTTTTATAAGAGACAACAGAGAAAGATACACAGACAGACAGAGGGAAGGTGATGTGAAGACAGAAGTAAAGATTAGAGTGGCCTGTCTATAAGCCAAAGAATGCCAAGGATTGCTGTCAGCCACTAGAAACTAGGAGAAAAGCATGGAATGGATTCTTCCTCAGAGGCTCCATGCAGAAGGATCAACACACTGATTTCAGACTTCTGGCCTCCAGACCTGTAGGGAATGCATTTCTGTTGGTTCAAGCCACCAAGTTTGTCATAATTTGTTTCAGCAGCCCTGAGAAATGAATATAACTATAATCTTTCTTTTTCACATCAGTTTCTTCTGTATATTTTTATTGTTTTAGCTTACTCTCTAGTCTCAAAGTATGCCTCAACAGGGAGATTTAACAGAGGGTGGAGAGAAAACAGCTCATACTGATTACTATTGTGCAGGCTCTTTCTGAATCTTACACAAGCAAGAGATCCTAAAATAAATTTCCTTGGAAAAGTGAAGGGAAGCACCCACAGTGAATTGAAAACCATTATTCTAGTTGTTTTTTGTAAAAACTGACACAGGTCCCTGAAATGATTCACAAACCATGTAATTTTTAATCCAGATGACACCATACGGAACTTCTTCGTTTACATGAAACTTTCTTTCACATGCATGTCATTTCATTTCCATGTCAAGTCTATATTTTTGGTGTTATTTTATTCATGAGAAGACAGTGATTCAGCAAGTTACCCGCCCAAGGTACCATAGTTAATATATGTCAGAACAGGAATGTAAGCATGGCTTGTTTGATAAGATGCTTTTACCACCATGAAATAAAAGAGTCACTGGTCCTTTATGGTACAACCCCCTTGTTTTAATGGTGGAGAAATGACTAGTCCTTTGAACTTTTAATAGAAGCAGAAGAGAGGTCAAAATACAACTGGAAAGATTACACTCCAGGCTCTTGCTTTTCTTATTTGGTCTGGTTCAAAGCATTTTCTGGATAAGGGAAAATTATTGTGTGAGGCATTATGGAATTCAAAATTGGGATTAAAGTCATAAAACAGCCAGATGTTTTAAAGCAAAGCATCCAAACATGCTCGTGACTGTACAGTGATGACCACAGCTCAGCCACATTTGAGACAGATTTAGAAGAGGACATGTACTTTTCTGGTTTCTTCCAATTTGAGATAATAAATAAAATGGAAGTGGGATGTACATTTTTAGAGTTTATAACAGTTTATAACATATTTTCCTTTTTAAAATATGTTTGACTCTCTATAGCCCTGAGACATAGAGGACATTGTCACCATTTTACAAATGAGGAAACTGAGGCTTAGGGGAATCCAGTGAGGTGCCCAAGGTCACACAGCAGGAAAGGCTGAGTGACTAGGATTTTAACCCAGGATTTACATACTTCCCTTTCCATAAAACTTCATAATCAAGTCATGCTGTAGAGGTAAACTTGATTACTGTCAGCGAATCGGAAGTGTCAGCTGCAGTGCTGGACAATGGATGACAGAGATTATCGATGCCCTCAAGAAGCTCACAGCCAAGTGGGGGAAAGGCAGGAGAAAACCTCAGACCAGCATCTAAATTGCAACTGCCATTCTGAATACTTATAATTTAAAAATCTGTATTTGAGTCTTTACCCCGTGCTCTCCACAATTAGGCACTTATTCTGTACCACCTAAGATGCCAATTAGAAACAAGTGAGTGCTGACTAATACTAGTTAAAATAAGATAGATATTTATTAACTGATTTATCAGGTAGGCTGATGATTGTCAATTCCAGAACTGGTTCTGTGGCTCAGTGATGACATCAAGGACCCAGGTTTTCATCTGTGTGCTTGTGATCTCATGGTTTTAAAATAGTTCTCACAGCACCAGACTCCACATGATCAAACTAGTGATCTAAGGCAGGGTAAGGGGTTCTGTAAAAGGCTCTTTTTATCAGAGACTTAGTCTGAATCAGGCATTGTGTTTATCTCATTGAATTTTTACGTTCACAAAAAATACCATTAGGAACGTTATCATGTGGTTTATAACTTACAGGTAAGGCAACTGAAGGAATATTTCATTTGCCCAAGATCTAGGCCTGCAATTAAAACTCAGGTCTGAAATATTCCAAACAGTGGGCTTTTAATCACCAAGGTGCCATAAAACCTGCTTTACTGATGCTCCCACGGTGAAATTTAAACAGCAGTCAGGTATTTGTAGGCCTATCACATGGCAGCTCAAAGCGTTTTACCCTTGCATTTAACAGATGAGGACACTGCAGTAAAGAATAAAGGAAATCTTCCTAGTTCATACCACCATTTAGGGGTTAACCAGGCCCCAGACTCCTACCCAGTTCTCTGCTGTACAGAGACCTTTCCCCCTTCTCCTCTTGTTTTTATTCTATTTTAGTCCAGAAGACAGGTCTAAGTTGAGCACATGCTTTAAATATGTCAGTGAGCAGGTGGGTAGATGGAGTGGAGTGGGGTATGCATTGCAGTCATCTCAGGCAAGTCTAAAACACCAAGAATTTCTCTCCATTTCCCAGAAGACAGTGTCATGAAACAAACCATGTCAATATATCGTTGCTACCATGTAGGAATGAGTAGTGGGGTGGGGTTTGGGAATAAAAAAAAAAAAAAAGAAAGAAAGAAAAGAAAAACAGAATCTAGAATGTCTTTCAATATGCATTAGCAGTAAAGCTCCACCACTCCCTCCCTCTTAACCACAATTTACATCATATAAGAGATTATCATTTATCTTCCTTTCATTCATAAGGGCCTTCACTCCCTGAAGTCTAAGACAATGCTGGCTGCCTTAAGAGCAAATGAGTCGGAATGGGGTACTTAAGTTTGCTCTGGCTGAAAGAATTGTGTCTGTAATGTTCCTTTGATTCCTTTTCATTTTTTTCTCATTCTTGACTATCCTGTTGTCATTTTCTCTGCATCAGATTTTAATACCCTCATGATTCATGATTCCTTTGTTTTGACAACAATATTCAGTTAGCTTGGCCCTTGGTGGTCCTCTCCAAACTCCTGTCTTGGTGCTTCATCAAATGTAATTTAGGAATTGGGATGGGAGATGAGATAGAATCTAATAAAGAATTATGCTTCCATGATGCCAGTAGTATTTTCACATAAGTTCTAAAAATTTTAAACTATAGGGAGATGATAGCAGGCTTGTGGGGTCTTAAATCCATCTAATTAGCCAGACAAATTAGGTAATTAGTAAACTTCTTTTTAAAGAGCCATTAGCAAATTTAGATTGGAACATGTGACAATTATAATACATGTTTTTCTAATAAAACAGCCAACATGATGACTAGTAATTAATATAGGAAGTGACAGAGCTTTGTCTCCTGTTTCTTTCTCAAGCATATTTGTGCTGCCATGATAAGGAAGCCCAGGAGATTTCTGATTTGTTTAGTGTATATTAATTTCTTGAATTTATTATTTATACTATACTTTTGTCCAAACAAAATTTATCTGGCATTTTAATGTCAATAATGTCAATAATTTGAAATCTCAATTTCTCATAATCAATGGTTAGATGAGTTTAAGTAATGTCTCCTCATTGCAGAGATAATATATCTAGATTTTTTCATACAAAAGAAGGTGCAGATAATACATCGTTTTTGTTAAACGGATAATCGCTAGTACTTCTTGAGCACACACACTGCTCCAGGAATCAGACTGTGTGGCTTCCATTTATCTCATTTAACTTTTATTAATTTTTATTATGAGGTGGTTTTTATTAATCTCATTTTGTGGATGAGAATTCTACGGCTTGGAGAAGTAAACTCATTTGAATTAGATCCATCTGATTTCCAATCCTATGCTTTTTCTTCTACACCACTGTGCATATGTGCACATCTATACATGCACACATACACATACATGCAAACACTTACCAATGTACATGATATACATGTATATTCATTTAGATTTGCACTAAATTTTGTTCTAATTTGCCATAAGTTGTCACATTAGAGCTGATCCATTTAGGTTGAGTCTTTCTAGAGTCGCCATGTTCATAAGTCACCACACATAAACTATGCCATTTTAATTTGTGATCTTTCCCAAATAGCTAAATATATATGTGAGACACATAACTTCTCTCTTTCTTTCTCAATAAAATGTCAACTTTAGCCAAGTTTATAGAACTTTAAACAGAGGAGACTACATAGTTCAGAGGGTGATAAAGCATCTCTCAATATATCTTTATGCTAAAGAGACAAATTTTAGAGAATATTCTCAGTGCAGATAAGCTCCTGCAAAAGCTAAGGAAAAAACCAAACTTGTGTAACACAACAAAACTTTTATACCTGGGAGTTATATTCCATCCTAAAAGATTAAAGACTTTCAATATATGAATTGATAAGTAAAAATTGTGTATATTTAAGGTGTACAACATGATGATTTGATATACATATACGTAGTAAATGGATTACCACAGCCAAGCTAATTAACATATTTCCTCACATAGTAACGTGTGTGTGTGTGTGTGTCGGTGTGTGTGTGTGTGTGTGTGTGTGTGTGTGTGTGTGTGTGTGTAGGTGTGCATGTATGGTAGAGTACCTGAAATCTACTCTCTTAGCATATTTCCAGTATTCAGTACAGTATTATTAGCTATAGTTATTATGCTGTGTATTAAATTTTTAGACTTATTCATCCAACATAACTGCAGCTTTGTACATTTTGACCACTATCTCCTAGTAACCATCCTTCTACTCTCCGCTTCTATGTATTCAACTCTTATATGATGTAAGTGAGATCTTTTTTTCCTTGTCTGGCTTATTTTAGCTAGCATAATGTCCTCCAGATTCATCCACATTGTCACAAATGACAGAATTTTTTTTTTTAAGGCTGAATATACACATACATATACACACAAACTTTATCCATTCATCTGTTGAGGGACAGTTGAGTTGTTTTCATATTTTTGCTATTGTGAATAACAAGCTGCAATAAAAATTGGAGCGCAGCATACGTCCCTTTGATATAGTGATTTTATTTCCTCTAGCTATGTATACAAAGAAGTGGGCCTGCTGGATCGTATGGTAGTTCTAGTTTTAACTTTTTTGAGGAAATTCCATACTTTTTATTTTTTTCATAATAGCTTTGCCGATTTACATTCCCACCAACAGTATATAAGGGTTCCCTTTTCTCCACATCCTTACCAACAGTTGTTATTCTTTGTTTAGTTTTTGTTTTTGTTTTTGTTTGATAAAAACCAACCTAACAGGAGTAAGGTTATATCTCACTGTGGGCTTCATTTACGTTTCCCTAATGATTACTGATGTTGAGCATCTTTCCATATACAGTTGGCCACTTGTATGTATTCTCTGGAAAAATGTCTATTCTTAACTTTTGTTTATTTTTAATTGAATTGTTTGTTTTTGCCATTGAGTTATATGAGTTTCTTATTTATTTTGAATATTAATCCCTTTTCAGATATATGGTTTGCAAATATTTTCTCTCAATTATAATTTTCTTTTTATTTTATGGATTGTTTCTTTTTCTGTGCAGAAACTTTTTAGTTTTGATATAGGCACACTTGTTTATTTTTTCCTTGATTGCCTAAGCTCTCGGTGTCATATCCCAAAGAATATATATATATAAGATATTTTACTTTATTTTTCTCCTAGAAGTATTATGGTTTCAGGTCCTGCTTTTAAGGTTTTAATTCACTTCGAGCTGATCTTGTGTATGATGTATAAGGGTTGCATTTCATTATTTTGCATGTGGATATCCACTTTTCCTAAATCTATTTATCAAAGACACTCTCTTTTCCTCATTGTAATGTCTTGATGCCCTTATTGAAAATTAGTTAAGCATATATGCATGGGTTTATTTCTGGGCTCTTGATTCTGTTCCATTGGTCTGTATGTCTGTTTTTTATGATCATACCATACTGTTTTGATTAATTTAACTTTATAATATAATTGGAAATTAGAAAATGTGATGGCTCTAACTCTGTTCTTTCTCAGCTATTGGGGCCCCTTGTGGTTCCGTATGAATTTTAGAATTGCTTTTTTTCTATTTCTTTTTCTGTAAAAAATGCTATTGGAATTTCAATAGGGATTACATTGAATCTGTATCTCTTTGGGTAATATGGACATTTTAACAAAATTAATTCTTCCAATTCATGAACATAGGATATCTTTCCATTTATTTGTATTTTCTTCAATTTCTTTCTGCACTTTTTATAGTTTTTAGAATATAGATCTATTACATCCTTGGTTAAATTTATTTCTAAGTATATTATTCTTTTCAATGCTGTTATGAACAAAATTATTTTCTTGATTTCCTTTTTTGATACCTTGTTTACTGATATAAAAAAAACACACCAATTTTTAATGCTGATTTTGTGCCCTACAACTTTACTAAATTTGTTTATTAGTCCTAACAGAATCATGTCATCTGCAAACAGAGAAAATTTTACTTTATCCTTTCTGATTTAGATGCATTTTATTTATTATTCTTGTCTGATTGCTCTGGCTAGTACTTTCAGTACTATGTTGAATAGAAGTGGTGAGAGTGTGCATTCTTGCCTTGTATTCCTCACTGATTGTAATGTTGCTTATGGGATTTCTATAAATTACTTTCATTGTAGCAATAAAATTTTCTTCTACATCTATTTTATTGAGAGTTTTTATCATAAATGGATGTTGAACTTTTTCAAATGCTTTTTAAAAATCTATTAAGATGATTGTGGTTTTTATCTTTCATTCTGTTAATATGTTGTATCATATCATTTAATTATGTTAAACTAATGTTGCATACCAGAAATAAATTTCAATTTGTCATGATTTATAATGTTTTTGATGTGTTGTTAAATTAGGTTTGCTAGCTTTATTGAGAATTTTTTAATTTATGTTTATCAGAGATATTTTTGTGTAGCTTTTTTTTTCTTGTGTCTTTTTTCTGCCTTTGATATGAGGCTGATGCTGGCCTCATAAAATATGTGTGGAAGTATTCCCTCTACTTTTATTTTTTAGAATACTATAAGAAGGATTTGTATTATTTCTTCTTTGAATGTTTGGTAAGATTCAATCCAGAAGCCATCTGGTCCTAGGCTTTTTTTGTTGGGAGGTTTTTTGATTACTACTACAGTTTTCATGTTTGTTATTGGCCTGTTCAGGCTTTCTATTTGTTATTGACTCAGTTTTGGCAACTTGTATGTTTCTAGGTATTTTAGGTTATCCAATTTGTTCTCATATATTTTTCATAATGATCCCTAATGATTATTTTTATTTCTGAGGCATCAGTTGTAATGTCTTATCTTTCATTTCTAATTGTATCTTCTTCTAGCCTGATGGTCATCTCTGTATAGGCTAGTTGTGAACCCCTCTGAAAAATGTTGGGAAGAAATGTCAAACAAAGCATGACCTATATCCTATCCATCTTCTTAGGTTGTTTTCATGATTCTTCTACCAGGGACCCTTCCAGATGAAAGCTGGATATTATTACTCTTTCCTCTAAATTCCCCTTTTTAGAATAATGTTGCTCTAACCTTCATTTGCATACAAATCACCTGGAAAATGTGTTAAAATTCAGTAGGTCTGGGGTGGGATCTGTGATCCTGCATTGCTATCAAGCTCCCAGTTGGTGCTGTTTGTTGCTGCTGGTCCAAAAACCACTCATTGAATATAGCAAGAAATTTGAAGCACTGGCAACTCCTTGACTTATATTTACTTGTTTGTGTGTCTGACTTCCTCAGTTGGACTATAGTAATTTTATTGACAATCATATTATAGCTCATAAATTTCTTTCTTAAGAACTTCTCTGACCAATCTTAATAGACACTCAGTGACTCTCTATCACAGAAGCTTGTTTTGTCTGTATAGAAATTATCTTCTTTGTTTGTCTATCCCCTTCATGGTATAGCGAGAGTATAACCTTTCAGCTGGGACACAGATATCAAAATGTGACCTAGCATAGAGTAGGTATTTGGATAATGTTTGCGGAAGCAATGAGCAAACTCTTTTTTTCTTATCTCCAAGTTTATTTCCATTATAGTTAATGGCAGATACAACCATAATCATGATAGAGTAACTGTGATAGTTAGCTTTCTATGTTATTTAAAGTTCATTATCTTCTGTAGTTCGTAGATACAGTAGAATGGCAGTTAGACTGAATCAAGGGTTACTAACTAGATACATTTTAAAGCAAAAGCCTTTGTGTATCGGTGCAAGTGAGTGTAAGTGTGAAATATGTATGAAAAAATGTAAAATAAATAATACTTGTTTTCCTTTTTCCACTTGGGTCCCTATCCCACTTGCGTTTTTTAAATTGAAAAAAATTTTTTTTAGATCCTTGATTAGAATCAGATAAAGCACAATCTCTTTCCTGGGCAGCAAAAATCCAGTATTGATTTTTCTTTATTGACCAATCATACATTGCAGTATAAATATTTATGATGACTTTACATAATAAAGCATAAGTTAAATACCACAGAAGAAAATGAAATGTAAATGGGAAAGGATTTCTCATGGGTAATATATCACTTTATAATCTTACATTACTCTGAGAAACACCCAACGGCTTTCGAGAATCAATGCTCAGATTACTAGACCTCCATCATCACAAACAGACATTTGCAATTTGGTCTTGTGTCCTCTTGGGGCTCACTCGTGTCAGGTTTATTTGGCGATTTAGCAAGTGAAATGCAATATATATGCAAAGCCCTTCTAAAGTGGCCAGGTGTTTAAATGGAACTCTTCTAATATCTTGAAGAATTTTTGTAGATCCTCCAAATGTCAGAGTTGAAAGGAGCCATGAAGATCATTATTCTAAGGTTCTCCTTTTATGGCAAAAGGAACTGACGTGCAGAGAGAAAAAGTGCTGGCCTGAGGTCACCCAGCATGTTGTTCGTTGAGCAAAAATTTTATGCCCCTCCTAGTTCAGTGGTCTCTCCTGAACATGTCTCCATTAATTCTGGAGAAGTAAGGTGGTTTGAAGGGGGCAGTCAGGGATGCAGTAGGGGTGTAGTATGGGTAGATCAGATTATAAAAGATATTTTTCCTTCAATACTTAGCCAGACAGTTTTAAAATTCCAACACAGTAAACAGAATCTCATTCTCTTCTGGAGTTATTACTGACTTGGTTAGAATACATGGAGGCAGTTATTTGGTTTGACATCAGTTTCTGTTTTATCTTCTTTAGAAGGATGGTGATTAAAACTGAAAGATTTTTAGGTCAAAAAGGTCCTTAAATGTTAGTGACACAAATCTTTGAGGAAAAGTGAATTCTTTCCATCTCCCTCTTCCCTTTTCATAAGTATAGTTTCCATTTTTTATAGATGTAGATTTTTTTTTGTGATAATTCAGGATAGTTGAAGATGGGAAATCCCAATAAATTACATTGACAGAATTAGAAGTATTAAATTTGCAGTGTGTGTGGGGGGGAGCAAATAATATTAGTAAAATAAAATTTATTTTATACAGCTAAAAATAAGCTATGCTTTATCTTCTATACTATTATTTATGAAAAAGAGAAAGAAAGGATAGGATTTTCAATACGTATCACTACCTTTCTTCTTATTATTCAGTCCCCTCACAATTATTATATCAGGAAGCATACAAAGTCTCTCTTCTCTGCCATCTACCTCCCCAAATACAATTTGTGAACATTACTCTCAAACTACAAATGGGTATGAAAAAACATCAGTGAGAGAATCTCAGAGATTATGCATGTATCTAGATTGGGTAGAGAGTTCAACCCCCTTATTCAAAATTGCCATGTTTGTCCTCAACAGAAATGCCTTGACAGTGAAAAATATGTATGTGTATGTGTTCATATACACACACACACGCATATATATATATATATATATATATATATATATATATATACACACACACACATATATATATACATATATATATGTATGTAATTTTTTAAGGAAAGGGGAAAAGAAAGTAATAGCTGCTATCATGCACTGAAAAGGTGGTTACTCAGAGTAACTGGAGTGTTCATACCAGAGCAGCAATCCAATGCAGTTTGAGATTTGACAGAACTCCCTCAATAGCTCTAAAACCAGAGTTCGGATGATGAGAAGGATACCTGATGTTTGAATTGCCTTTGCAACTACGTTTTTTTAGGGCTTTCAAATCACTGCCTGCTAACATTTGCAGTTCTCTGCAGCCGTAATATACCACCATGGGATTTGGGAGGAGATCAAAGAAACAAAAAAGAAATTGTTATTCCCAAATTTTTACCAGTAAAAGATCGGTGCATGTCAAATAGCTTTTAATGCCCACAAACCCAATTCAGTATACATACAAGGCCATTTCCATTAGTAAAACCTACACTTTCTTCCTTGAAAATCTGTTCAGCTCCAAAGAGGAAAGAAACTCTGCTATGAATCTTAATAGTTATAGATGTTAGCCTTCAAAGGAACTTTCTTAACTTTTCAAGTCCTTTCCCCATTGGTTACAGAATATAAGTGTCTTTCGTTAAGAAACCTTGTTCTGCATAAACCCATACTTTAACTTAAATAATGAATAGGTGCAGGAAAGTAGAATACTTCAAAGAACAGATTCTTTATTTTTAAAACAAGACTTGACAAGGTCCAGAAAACCATGTATAGCATATGTTACATCTTAACTAAAATCTACGTATGCATATGTATAAAAATAGAAGAATGAGCAAAAATAAATTAAAGCTGTTACCAATAGGTAGAGATTACAATAAAATCTGGCTTTGTCTGAATATATTTCATTTTATAAGTATCACTTTGGATAATTAAATAATTAAATAATTAAAAAAATAATTTAGAAATAAAAATAATCTATGAAAATAAAAAGCAAAATGTAAGAAATGGATCTACATCTTAAGATGGTGACTTAGCTGTACATAGAAGACTTAATTGACTATGATAATGTGGTAATATATATGAAGAACAAAATTAACTTCAAAAACAAATCTTAATTTGCTTTCAGCAATTGTAATGATAGTAATGATATTGGTTTTCTTATTCTAATACTATTAATTATCATAGCTAGATAAAACAAATAAGTATTTAGAAATCCAAACTCTTCAGCTTATGATATAAAAGTTTAAAATCAAGATGTTAAGCAAAACTACAAATTACCTAAATTTGATTGCTAATACAGAAATAGTTTCCCTTAAAAAGATGCAGATTTCATAGATTTGTCCACTGAAAAGATCAAAAAACAATGTCTGATCAGTACTAACCAGTACCAATGAGCACCCTTAATTCCAGATAGTTGTGATCTCAAAATAGCATTTCCCAGTAAAAGAAAAAGGGCACTTTGGAGAAATAATTAATTTCTTCTAGGTCTGGGCCAGAAACATATGAGATGAGCCTGAGACATCTTACCAGACTTGAAAGCAAGTCTATCAATGAATAAGATTATGTCTAAAGGACTCAGGAGCTGTTATTGGCCAAAAGTAGGATGTTTGGGCCACAAAGAGAATAATAAGTAAAATAAATTAAAAGATATAAAATATTTTATTATCCATGTGCTCATGATTATATTTTTAAACAAAAATCCCACACTCTCATTTTTTTACTTCTATAGGAGTCAACTTACTCTGAAAACTGTTGAACATGGAGAAAGAATCAAGCATTAACTTGTCTTTCCTATAAGAACTGTACCTATGTATTGAAAAAATGTGGAAGGAAAATATATTTTTATAGAATAATTGCAGGTATTAAACATAGGAGTAAATGAATATCAACATTTTGGCATGAAATAATGAGTGATCATCGATGGCTTCTTAAACTTTAGGTAAAAAACTGATGAAGAACTTTAAAATAGATGGATCATACTGAAAACACTTGAATGCACTGATTACTCTTAACATCACAGGAAGAACATAATCAGATGTTAGTTTTCTTTTGATGAAATGCATCAAGAACTATGGAATACCTCCTATAAAGTATTCTTACCAAGGAATTGAAATAAACCCTATCATTCATAGAAAATACATGACCAGAGTAAAACATTAAGCAAAAATGAAATTTAAAAATCCAGAACAAGAAAAATTCTGCAGGAATAAATTTCAAAGTTTCTTCACAAATAAATCACACACAAACTCATGCATGTGTGCACATGTGCACACACACACATATATGCACACACACACACATGCACACTCCAAACACACACACTCAGAGGGATAGGAAACTGTAAGTTAAAATTTAAGAGAAACATTACGCAGATTAGTTGTTTTAGATCACATTTTGATTCTATTTTGAAGAAGATATGGTAAAATACATTTATCAAACAATCAGGGAAATTTGAATATTTGTCTATTTGATAATGTTAAGGGAAAATTTATGTGTATGTGTGTGTCTATGTGTGTGACAGAAATCTTGGCATTATGATTACATTTTAAAAAAGAGTTCCTAACTTTATATATATTATATGTACTTATGTTTGGGATGATAAAATATCTGGCATTAGCTTCAAATTAATTCAATTGTGTCTGTATATATGGGAGGTAGGTGAGATGAATAAAATGAGATTAGCAATATATTAAAACTTGTTAAAGATAAGTATTCTTTACACTATTTCTATCTTTGTATATGTTTGAATACTTCCATGGTAAAAAGTTTTAGAAATGCTAAAATAGGGCTTGACTCAGATTCTTTAAAATATTAAACATGAGGGTATCAGTACTTTTTAGAGAGCGAATGCCAGAATCCCACTCAAACTAGTTTAAGAAAATAAAAAGGAAATGTACTTGTTTGTATTACTAAAAATTGCAGAGTTGGAGCTGGCTCAGAGACCCTGAAATGTCTCCCCTTCTCCCACTTCCTCCTACTGCTGTATCCCCATCTCTCCTGTTTCACCCATCCCCACTCTTCTCTAGGCTCCACTTTTTTCTGTGTTTTCAGCTCATTTCTCCTTTCTACAGTCAAGATTACTCCATGGGAAGGGAGTAGAGCAGTACGGCTGGAAACAACACCAGTATTTCACAACCCCAGTTTAGCCACTCCTAGAAAAAAGAGACTTTTTTCCCCCAGTAAAGGTCTTGCTGTTTTCAGGTGCAAAAAATTGAGTTGATCACATTCCCCAGTCATAAGCAGATCACCTCCAGTTCATTTAAGGAACATCTCTCGTTTACTTTATCCTAATTTCTCTCTTTCATTCCTAATCCCTGCTAGCATTTACTTCCCCTAATTATCACCAAAAATGTTAATTCAATGCTTTTGTTTTATGTCCTTTTATATATATGTATATATGAGTGTCTTTGTAAAATACATATTGTGGTTTTGAATGCATATACACATGGATATGTTTCTCATCTGAAACTAATCTTTTTGTCTTTAAAACTATTTTAAAAAATAACTAATTCTATTGTGGTATATTTATATACAGTAAAACATACAGATCTTAAGCATACAGTTAAATGAGTTTGACAAATGTATATTCTCATGTAATGGACACCCTAATCAAAACATAAAACATTTCCATCACCTCATAAACTTCCCTTCTGTTGTTTTAAAGTAAATTTCCCAATTAGATGCAACCACTGTTCTAATTTCTATTACCATAGATTAGTTTGCATGTTCAATAAATTTCATAAACATAAATTCAAAGAGTATGTACTCTTTTAGTGGCTGGAATTTTTTATACTCAACTTTTCCCCATATAATGTCCACATATAGTGTTAAAATAAGGTAAATAATGTTAACCAGTTTTCAACATTCATAGCAGGTCTTTCAAACAGAAATTTTTGTTATGAAGGAAATATTTTATATCTTCATTGTCTGAAATGGTAGCTACTAACTACATGTGGTTTTTGAGCTCTTGAAATGTGACTAGTGTGAATAAGGACCTTCATTTGAAATTTTATGTAATTTTAATTAATTTAAATGTAAGTTAAACAGCCTCATATGGCTAGATAATGTCTACCATATTGGACAGTGCAGATTTACAGCCAATCAGGATAACAAATTTGATGATAATTTCTGAGACTAGTGGGGAGTCACTGGAAAGTGATTCAAGAAAATGGCAAGATTTGTGTCTTAGAAAGATCACTCTAATTGGGGTGAGACATGGGTGGAGTGGGATTCGACAGAAGTCAGGAAATATTAGTTGGATGATACTGCAGTGATCCTAGCTGGAAAAGATGGTAGCTTGTATAGAAGCAGCGAAGACTGAGAAAACAGACAAAGTCAAGAATTCAAGTAGAAACACTGATAGGACTTTGAGACTGACTTGAAATGGTAGATCAGAAAAAAGAATAAACAATGAATTTGATGTTTCTAGCATGGACAAGAATATGAACGGCTGTACATAGTTTCTGATAAAGAAGACCCTAGAAAATTCACATGGAAAATTACCCATTAACCAGGAGAGGTGACAGGAACTCATGGTCCTTTGAGTCATGGAAAGATTGTGTGTGCAGCCAGATTGTCTTGGGCTCTGAAATCCCATCTGTTATTGCTCTGGTTTCACGAAGCCTTATGCCAAAGGTCACCTAAATCCGTCCCACACCATCTCTTACTCAGTCATAGGCTGCTAGAGTTTAATGCAAGTGGAATGAATGACTTGGAGAAATGTGTAAAAATCTGGAAGCTCTGAGGTTGACACAGAAGGAAAAGTCTGGGAACTGATTTGCATCCATTGTTTAATGTTGCAGGCAATTAGTGATCAGGAGCAGCTGCTACAGTTAAACTGTTAAAAATGCCAAAATAAGTGAAACAGAACATATGGGATAGGTTTTATCTCCAAAATACTGCTTTGAGGATAATATTGACATAATTTGCCTATCATATTTTCCCCCTTTAAAATGATTTGCATAACATTTCCTAGAAATATGCTCCATATGTGTGTTAGCAATTCAGTGGAAGAAGTGTAAAGGCAAACTCACTAAGGAGGAGCCAGCTACAAGAGGAGCCATGGACCTACAGTTGGAGCCAGGCAACATCTCTCTTTGTGGGAAAGGTACATTGTGAAAGGAAAATCAACAACGAGAAAAGGAGCTAGGAAATGGAGAGTTAGTGAATCCTTCCTATATGCCAACCATTGTACTGGGCACGTTATGTTGTCTTCGGTAAACTTTCAGTATATTTATTGGTAGCTCCACTTTATAGATTTGATAACTGAGACTTAATAGAAGAGGTAATTTGCTCAAGTCACACAGATAGAAAGTGCTAGACCCAGGATACAAACCAGTTCGACTTGACTGAAAAATGGCTATTCTCAGACAAAAAAAAAACAACAAAAAAAAACTACCTCTGGATTTGGACAAGTGTATGTTTCTTAAAGTGCAGTTTCTTGACTGGTGCAAGAGACCTCACTTGGGAATATTTTATAAATATGAATCACTTCAGACCCACTGCATCAGAAATTTTGAGGGTGAGGCCCATATACCTGGTTTCAATAAGGTCTCCAGGTAATTCAGATGTAGGCTAATGTTTTGGAACCACTGGATAAGTGAGATTTAAGTACATAAGAAGCAGGCACCCAGGAATGCTACAGTGGGAGGATATAGCTGGGACGATGCAAAGAAATATAACACGTTTTCTACGCAAAGACTAATTGCAGAACATGTGGGGAAACATGCATAACTGAAACATTAACAACTCAATTTAATGATTTTGAAACCTTGTTTCCAGTCCCAGATCTGATATTAATGTGCCAATCGGCTTTAGAGAAATCATTTAACTTCAGTATCTCTCCTTTTAATCCCAATTAAAATGATGGTGGTGGTGGTGGTGTTAATAGCAAGTGCATTTTCACAGCCCTTTAGAGTTTATAATGCCTTTACATGATCTTAAAGGAAGGTGGAACAGTGATCAGACAAAAATAAAAGGTGTTAAGCTTATGAAATCTCCAATATTCCTTCAGATTGACATTCTAGTAGACTTTTCATATAAGTAAGCTGAAAATATACAAAATTATAGATAGCCAAGTCAATGGTTCTGAAACATGATTGCACTTCAGAACCAACTAGGAGCTTAACAGAAAGTAAAAAAATACATACCTTTCTCCAGAGCAATATATTCTGCCCTAATTCTATCCATAAGCCATACCTATAGAGTTAATTATAATCACCTTCAGGTGATTCTAATACACTTATAAAGTTGAGAATTATGGCTGTAAATATTAAGTGAATCTAGATGAAAGAAGAAAGCACAGTGGCCAATAGTAGTTTTGGAAAGATATAGGGTGATATTCTAACCATCTCTCTTCAGTGACTCTCTATCATGTATGGGGAAAATCTAGTTTACTTGGCCGAGAATTCAAAGCTGTCCATGCTCTACTTCCTGCATATATTTCCTGCTTCTTGCTCTGTTAATCACTTCACTTTCATAAACCCTAGCTTTAGCCAAATTAGACTCTTTGCTTTTCTCCAGCTATACTCACGCTGTACATTCTCTGTTGTTTCACCAGTTCTATTTCCTGGTTTTGTTTCCTGGAAACATTCCCTTTCTCTAGAGCACAATTCAGATGTTAGGTCCTCCATGAAGCCTTCCCTGGCAACATCGTCTGACAAGATCTCTCCTTTCTCTGTTGGCATATCACATTTAAATACTGAATTCATTAGGATGTTATTAACTGCATAACAGAATGTCTGGTCTCAAATAGCTTCAATAATAAAAACAATGTATTATCTCACAAGTCCTGAGGTAAGCTGGCTGCAGGGTCAGTTAATTTAATAGCTCAATGATGTCACAAAATACTCATCATCCTTCTGCATCTTCCACCTTCCCCGCCTTTCAGCCTTGCTTTGGTTTCCGTGGTAAATCTAAAACAGCCACCACAGTTCTAAGAGACACTTAACAGACATAAATTTGTCCAGTGGGTAGAAACAGCTTTTGTTGATATTGGTTTCTTTTTAAGAAAAAAGAAACTTTTCCAGAATCCGACCATTAGACCTCTTCTGATGTTCTATTGGCCAAAATTATATCATATGCTCATTCCAAAACCATTCATTGGCAAGGGGAATGCAGTTTTGGTGATTGGCTCATTGAAGTACATGTTTAATAGAAGAATTTCCTGAACAAAACTGAAGTGCTCTTAGAAAGGAGAAATGATGGTAATTGGTGAATGGTGCTTGGCTGAGCTGCTAATTCCTCTTAAGCAAGTAGGCCCTTTCACTTTCTGTGATATGTGTCTTTTTCCATGTTTTAGTTCCCCTATTTAAACTCACGTCTCCTTCATGACAAGTTTTTGTCTGATGCGTAAAATCATGAGCTTTGGAGTCAGACACACCTGGACTGAAATTAAGGTGACAGACCCATCCCAATTTGCCCAAGGGTTTCCTGATTTTAGCACTTTAAGTCACATCTCCCCAGAAACCCCTTAGTCCCAGGTGAACCAGGACAGTTGGTCATCCTAGCTGAAATCTCATCTCTGCCATATGCAGAATGCATGTTTGGAAATCAAGTCTTTTAATCGCTCAGTGTTTCAGTCAAGAACCACCCCTTGAATGCCCACGATGTGCTACACACCGTTTTTAGAAAGTTCTCCTTGTTTTTCTGACCACTCTGGCATTAGCTCTCTAATTTCCCGCAATCGTGCTAAAGCTGGCCCGGGGCTGCCTTGTGAGTGACCGCCTCTCTACACCCCATCACTCACAGATGATGTCAGAGGAAGCCTGGCCGCCTGACGAATGAGGCTTGGGAAATCCCCAGGAGTTTTCAGACGCTGATTCTGGCCTGGAAAACAAAAACACCCAAGAAACAGCCAAGGGTCCCAATCTGCTCAGGGAACATGCTGTCCTCTCCTGTTTTCAGGGCCATTTCTTGGACAAGCAGTGGCTCTGTTTGATGGACTTTTGGCCCCGTTCAGTCACTGCGAGGCAAGGCACATCTCACACAAACGGCCCAGTGACATGAGGTAATTGCGGCTTTCGATGAATGCTATTTCTGTCTCCTGGTCAATGCTGGCTGGGATATGAGGAACGAGAGCTAGTGCATCTGACATGATGGCTCTCTCCACAAAGTGGAGATAGACGGCACAGGAGTGAGAAAGCTCCTTCCTGTTTTCTCCTAATGATAAGTGAATACTCCATGCACATACAGTTTTCAGACAAGACCTACTCCATGTTGGAAATCCCTTCCAGTTGCCAGAACTTTACCCTTTGGGCCCCAAAGCTGTCCTTAAACATGATTTAACATAGCTATATTAAACATAAGCTAAGTGCCAAGCATGCTATATATGTCTTCTGTTTCCTCTTCACAAAGACCTTCAGAAACAGATATGATTAGTAGTCTCACTGTGGAGCGGAACCGTGGTAAGGTCCTAGGTCACAGCTATGTATAAGGCCAGGTGAGCACTTAAATCTCCTCCCTCTATAACTGGAGCTATTTCATCATACACTGTTATTTTTAGCCATTTGTGTTGGATTATTGTTCCCTGAAATATATTTTATTTTTTCATGTTTCTTTAAAATGGCAAATGCAACAATATTATTTCTTTTTAACACTCTTTACAGCAATATTTTGTACCAGAGTGCAACGACAACTTTGACTGCTAGACCTAGAACTCACTTTTCTAAATATGGTTGTTTCTGTTTGTTTGGTTGTATTTTGTTTGTTTGTTCTGTTTTTGTTCTTATTGTCCTCATTCACTGATATTCAGTTTTCCAACATTTGTTGAAGCTGCCAATGGATCTACCTCTCATATTTCCTCACCACTGTCAGTCATTAAATGTTTAGTTTTGAACATTTTAATAAATCAATCATATAGTCTCACACATTAAGTTATTATATAAAATAAAATTAAATAAGCTCTACTCTGGAATCCAAGGAGTGGTTTTGTGGCTAAAAGATGGAGACTTGTCTTTGCAGACACTTTAATTATCCATAAAAAGATGCTTTTGGTTAAGAATATTTGGTGAAGCATATGCTTTTTGGAATCAAAAGTCTAGTGCAAGCTCTATCATGTTCTGACTTAGAGAACTTTGGCATCCATTTAGCTTTCTAAGATTCAGTTTTCTTATCAGGAAAATGAGAAATATGCACATGATATTTGCAAAATTACAAGACATAATGTATGAGAAAAATCTCTTAGCAAAGTGACTGATGCCTCGTGCAAGTTCTGTCAATGATAGCTATGCATTATTATTGGGGGTTACTCTTTATACTTTTATGTTGGCTACTTTATGAAGCCTTTCTATCCCTAGGTGATAGCCTGTGTTAAAAATGGTTGTCTTTAGATAAGTGAGAGACATATTGTGTTATAAGTGAGTCTGCATGTTCACAGTGTCATTTCTATAAAGATCTTTCATGCCCTTTTTTTTCTTTTTTCATTTTTTTTTTTTTGATCCAAGGAGAGGTAGAGGACTACAGCTGTGACATAAATGACTCATAGTCAAATAACCTGAGTTCAAAGTTCAAGCTTCAAATATACCTGGGATCCAATCCCTTGCCCATTTCTCCTCATTTCTCTTCTCTCTACCCCTCAGCTTCACTGACTTACCAGTACTGAGCAATTTAGGGATCTGTTTATTTGTTCATTCTTTCTAACCATGCCCTTAGGGTCTCACCTTCCACCCCAAGGAGTTAATCAAGGTACTTTCATAGACAAAACATTTTCTATACCAGGAGGCATTTTTGTCCCATCTGTTAGGTTAATATATACAATTTCTTCCCTCTACAATTAGAACAGAAGTATGTACATAATCAAGGAGGTTACTAACTGCCTGAGCCACATTTAGAGGCAGGTAGGAAAGTTATAGAGGGCTTCATTAAACATATATTATTTGAGCTATTTGAGCTGAACCTTGAAAGATGAAATTGCTGGGTAGTCATGCCTGGGTCACCACTCTCTCCAGTGCTATTTCCAGCCACAATGAGGTAGACCCAATTAGGTGAGCTCCCAGCATGCTCCGAGGAAACATTCACCACCAACAAGGACCATTACAGTTAATAGAAGTTGTAAAATCGGTGAAGGGCTCATAAAGGGTGAGGACAGAACATATTCCTGGACATTTGCTCTGAGTTGGAAAATAGTGTTGTGTGCTCATTAAAACAACATCAAAACAATAGACCCTCCAGGAAGTCAAGGTAACCAAGATCATCAGTATTAAGAAAGCAGAGGCCTAGTCCCTGAGCAGATGTTCTGTCATGCAAAAGCCTCATTTAGAAATATTGATAAATTGATCTATACCTTTTTTTTTTTAATACATAAAACACTGGTGGTTGTGCTTATGTAATTGGAAGGAGGAGGCAGGGAATGAAAGGGAAGTCATAGTACTCATTCAGAAAGTGCTTTTGGACAGCAAAACAAGGGCAGATCCATGGCAGAAGGAGTCTCAAGAGTTTTGCTCATAGAAGCACCAGACTGGGGGACGCAGGTTTTATACTTGCAGGGCATACCAAAGTAAAGTTCACGAGGGACAGCGGCTAATTCCTGTAAGTCTGACACTGTATCCATGTCAGACAAAGCAGCAGATGCTGTGAGTAGCTCAGGTCCAGATTTCCTTCTACTCATTCTGTCATTCACATAACTGCTGGAACATTTTGACTCCTGTTATCCTGAATCACTCTCATTTAATTAATCTTAGTTCTATAAATTACCTCTCCTAAATATGTCTCTATTCTGTTGAATTCACTCTCTTCCTAATGTTACTACCCTGGCATAAGCCCCATTTATATTTTAGCCTTCTTGTCCTGCTTGGCTCATTTCTTACTTAAACTTTGGCTTGCATATATATCCCCAAGTATCTTGTCAAATTGTAGATTCTGATTCAGTAGTTCTGTATTTCTTATAAGCTCCTAAGTGATATCTATGCTGTTGCTGAAGGAATTACACTTAAAGTAATGAGGTACTAGAGGCAAAACCAGGTCTTGAACCCTCCATAGCCCATGTTCCTACACTAGCCCATGCAGACTTCTAAAGGGAGTGGGGAGTAGATTTTCTATTTGGGACCACAGAAAGTGAAACAAGGACCACTGGATGGCAGTAGAGCAAAATCTCAACATCTGGAAGATAATTCTAACATCAGAGCTGATGAATAATAATAAAGGCTGTCTTATGAGATGAGTACCCCATCATTATAAATATTCAAGCAGAGACCAAGCAACATTTTTCTAACACTTAACTATAAACATTTCTTACATAAAGAAATGTTGTAAAAACTGTACAATAGATACCCATATCCCTATGTCTTAGATTCTACAATTAGCATCTAGGTATACTTGCTTTATCCCATATCTATATATCTAGTCTTCCCTTTATATGTATGATAATACAGTATTGTTGTTGTTGTTGTTGTTTTTGTATTTCAAAGTAAGTCTCAGACACTGGTACACTTCTAAATATATTAGTCTGCTTATAATTAGCTGGTGTTCAGTATTTGTTTCTTTGTGTGTGTTTGCGGGGGGGGGGGGGGGAGTGAAATTTACATGCAATATATGCACAGATCCTGAGTATACCATTTGATGAGTTTCACAAATGCATATGCCTGCGTGGCCTCCAATCTCTATCAAGTTATAAACCTTTACCAATACACCAGAAAGTTTTTCTATGCCACTCCACAGTCAAGGCCCACCGCTACCCTATAAAGCAACCACTCTTCTGAATTGTTTCCATCATACTTTAATGTGGCATCTGCTAGGCTTTTATATCAGTGGGATTATAAAACATCTACTCTTTTTTGTAAAGCTTATTTTATGCTGCCTATATTTTTGAGATTCACCTGTGTTGTTTCATGTATCCATAATTTGTTTCTTTTCCTTTTTTGGTGCTTTTTAAAAATTGAGATATAATTGCTATAATGATATTCCATAAATACACCCTTTAAAGTTACAAATTGGTAGTTAAGCAACCATCACCACAATCAAATCCCAGAACATTTCATCAGGTTATGCAACAATCACCACTATTTAATTTCAGAACATTTTCATCACCACTGAAAGAAATCCTGCTCAGCAGTGGTCCCCAAACTTTTGGGCACCAAGGACCAGTGCTCCCAAGAGAATTTAATGTATGATGATGGAGCTGAGGCAGTGGTAATGCTAAGGAGTAGCTGCACATACAGATGAAGCTTTGCTGGTTCACCGCTCGCCTCCTCCTGTGAGCCTGGCTCCTAACTGGCCATGGACAGGTACTGGTCAGTGGCCCAGGGATTGGGGATCCCCTCTTACATATTAGCAGTCATTCCCCACCCCTCTAGTCTCTGGCAATCACTATTCTACTTTATCTCTCTATGGATTTTCCTATTCTGGACATTTTATATAGTATTCTATAGTATGTACTTATCACAGTTTATTTTTCCATTCTCCTGTTGATGTTAACCTGGGCTGTTTTAGTTTTGAGCTAAAATATTCATGCAAAAGGTGTTTTGTGGACATATGTTTTCAATGATATGTTTTCAATGTTCTTGAGTCAATGCCTAAGAGCAGAATTACCTAATCATAGTATAGGTATATGTTTAGCTCTGTAAGAAACTGCCACAAATATTTCCAGAGTTGTTGTGCCATTTTATATTCCCATGAACAATGTGTGAGAGTTTCAGTTGCTCTACATGGTCATCAACATGTGGTGTTGTCCAGTTTTTTGTTTTTTGTTTTGTTTTGTTTTGTTTGGCTATATTTTTGTCTATGGTATAGCAAGGATTTCTGTAGAATGAAGAGCTTGGACAAGAATGTCTCCACAGGGCTCAGAAGTCCTCAGGTTTCAAGTTACAGGTGCCTCTGTATTAATTTTATGTTGCTATCATTACAAACTACCACAAAGACAGTTGATTAAAACAATATATATTTATACAGTACAGTATTATTATATCTGTATGTTGCATCTAGATGGCTTATTTATTTTATCATTGGAAGTTTGTACTTTTTGACCCCTTTCACCTTTCATTAACTACAGTTAGTTTTACTGTATTGCCTATTTAAAAGTTGCTAAAAGAGGAAATCTTGAAAGTGCTCATCACAAGAAAAGAAAATTATAATCATGTATGGTGATGGATGTTAACTAGACTTTTACAATCATTTTACAATATATACAAATATATTATTTGTCAATTACATTTCAATAAACACACACACACACACACACAACTTATTCATATTGTTGCCAGAATCCAGCTCCTTGATGCTGTAGAACTAAAGTCCCTGTTTTCTTCCTGGCTGTTGGCTGAAGGACATCTTTATTTCCCAGAGGCCTCTTTCTATCTCTTTCATATGGCTTCCTCCATCACAGATTCAGTGATTGATTTTGGATTGTTCTCATGCTTAAAATCTCTGACTTACCCTTCTGCTACAACTCTTACGCTTCTGGCTGGAGAAAGTTCTCTTCTTTTAAGGGCTCGTGTCATTTAAGACCTACCTGAATAAATCAGTTTCATTTTCCTGTCTTAAAATCTTAAACCTTCGTCACATCTACAAAGTATCTTTAGGCATATAATGTAACCTATTCACATGATCCAGGGATTAGGACATAGAAATTTGTCCTAATGGGGAATTATTATTCTGTCTACTATAGCTCTGTTAGATGACTAATGCCCAGACTTCTGGTAGATGAAAAGGTTTGGAATTTTGAGTTTCATCCTCCAAGTTCTACTCCAGTTTTTTCCCCTCTGTCAACATTTTGTCAATTCTGATTAAACGTTTCTGTCATTTTATGCAACTAGATCAAAAACAACTAAATATGGAATTTTTCAGTTTCACTTGGGGTTTATAAGAGTGCTACTTCATAGGATTGTAAGAAATCAATAAGTTAGTCAATGCAAGTAAAAGCATGTGGGATTGTGCCTACCACAAAGTAACTGCTCTGTAAAAGCAGTAGTTGTCATCTCAATCTGCTAATTAAACTGTACATGGGCAAATGAGCCTTCCTCCCCCAGCCTCAGTGTTCTCTGTCATGATGCTGATGTTGACTATTCTTCATTTACAGCACCATCCTATTCCCTTTCCCCCTCTGTTCTCTGGCCTAAGAAGCTGACCTCTATGTGCTGTACCAGAGAGGTCTCTTGTTCACTGATGTTCAGCTGGGTTTGGCCAATGGGAGGCACTGGCAAGATTTTGAAGGGAGAGAGAAGAGTGGGATTGGGACTTTTATTCTTCTGCTCCCTGTTAGGCCACGTGTAAGCAGTGGTTAGTCCTTCATATAAAGGCCACAGCCCTTGTCAGAGGTTACTTCCTACAACCATATTTTTCTCTCTTTAGACTATAATAACAGTGTTCTCTCTACTCTCCCCATCAGGCCTGAGGGTGTTAATAGCTCCCTGCTAATGCTAGCCTTGTGGTGCTACACCATCTTTTGTTGGCTCCTTTGACCCTGACCGTGCCTTCAGAAGTCATTTCTTCATTAACCTTTCCTGAATTATCCCTTTTAAGTAGACCATGTTGATCTTGCCTGAAAAAAATGGGAATGTACTGGGCCATTTCTGTGGATCCTTACCTAAAATGTTATAATTTCTTGGTTCTTAGAATTTATCAATTCTCCATAATTCAAAATTTATTGAACAGTTTATTTTTGTTTATTTTGTAGAAGTGTTGAGGAACACAAAGGAGACACCATAAGGGCCTTTGAGACTCTTCAGTTTTCAATTCTTCATTCAAAAATAATTAAGTACACTCTTGCCAGTGTAACTGGGCACATAGAAATAGTCAAGATAATTTGGATGAATGAATGACTAATTGAAGCAATAGGTGAAAAAAGAAACACATTTGCAGGTGAATTTCACTTTCATAAAAAATCAGAAGCAGACACAGTTTCCAACAAAAGTTGGTCAGAGCCAGGAACTAGAATATTAACTGTTATTCCTGGGCGTGAGTGTCTCCAGGAAGAAGTACTTGGTGCAAGCAGGGTTTGACAAGCCTCCGCTGCCATCCTCTAAAGCTCTTTCCTACAGCCAGGCACAGGATGTTCCCATGCAGAACATTACCCGTGTTTCAGCATTCTTCAGGATTACATCTGTTATTGAGTGGATTAGCAGGGATTATACTTGTTGCTGTATGGCTATGGAGAGAATGCCAAGACAAGGCACAGTTCTCACCTAGAATGAGAGCATGGCAAAACAAAATCTGATTTCACTCCAGAAATGCAAAAGTAATATTTCTCATTTCCTTGGTAATAATCATATTTTTGACCTATATTATGTTTGCCATAGAATATTATATTTAAGTTTCATAACTGCTATATGAGGCAGGTATTAGTAACCCCTCTTACAGATTGAAAAACTGAGACTCGGAGTTCACAGGTAAGTGGATAAGTAGCTGAGCTGGTACTGAGAACAGGCATGTCTGACTTTTAAGTGCCTTTCTCTTTATCCTCTGTGAAAGTACCACAAACAGTACCACTTATTTGCATCCATCTGGTGTTTTAGGACAAGCATTATGTTTTGTCGATTGCTTTTGCAATTCTTCTATGAAATTAATTCCCTTTCTGGACAATTAACACTTTGATTAAAATGTTGTAATTTCTCACTGTTTCTTTTCTCATTATTTTAGTTCAAAATTATATTTTCTTTCTCTGAATTCCAAAACAGGCATATAAACTGCATACTGTATTAGAGCTCTGCATTTCAAGTTAGAAAATAGCAGTCATAGTTCTGACCTACAATTTATCTGTGTAACCTTGGGTGAATCATTTCAATTTTCTGTGTATTAGTTTAATCACCTATCAGGTGTGGGTAATTGTCCCTGTCCCACCCAGTTCAAGGGACTTTGGGAATCCAATTAGACTATGAATATGAAAGTATTTTGTAGACTATAAATTATAAAGATGCAATAGGCCTGTAGGCTACTTTAGTGATTTTACCATTCAGCAAATTGTAGATTTTTTTTTTCACTCTCATACTTTAATCTTATCACATAGATGAGGTAAAACAAGTTTGCTTATCCCAGATTTGTAGATTCATTCCTTCTTTCTTTCCTACCTCCCTTTCTTCCCTCGCATTTTCCAACCTTCCTACTTCTTTCCATTCTTCTCCACATTTTTTCAAAAAAAATATTACCCACGACTTGACACTGTGGCCACCCTCCAACTCCCATAAGAAGCCAAATAAGGCATAGCCCCAGCCATGAGGGAGCCTGCGACTTAGCACAAGAAATGGACAGATCCATGATGGAACAGGCGAGGGGAAGTAGATTAACTAAAATCCAAGCATGGTGACTGCTGAGACACACTGGAAGCCTCAGTTTCATATTCCAAGACAGTATTCTTTTTCCCTTTTTACAAGCTTTCTCTGGCAAAAATACCACTTCTAAGCCAATATTTCCAAGGACAGAATCTGACTTAAAGGAGAAAGGCAAATGAGTGTTCATTTTCATGCTATATTTTCATGTTCCCGCAAGTACACTTGTTCCCCCAAGTACATTTTCATGTTCACCCAAGTGCATTTATTTTCATGTTCCCCCAAGGTTGCTTATTCCATAGATAAGGACAAAGTGTCCAGAAAGACGAAGTACTTTGTCCCAGTCATAGAACTAGAAAATGACAGAGCTCTGTTTTCACTCAGGGCCAGTTGGACTTAAAAAGTGTCAAGGTAGAGACATCTTTAAGAAATATAGAAAGTTAAGTGAAGGCAGCAGGCTAGATTTTATAAGCTAGAAGGATCTGTCCTTCTCAGTCTTAGGGCCTTAAACCCTCTATGTCTGCTTCTTTAAAACAGCCATGAATTACTCTTAATAGGGCCATTTTAGCCAATGCTGCCCTTCTTCTAAGTTATTTTATTTGATACCTATCTGGTGATGCAGTTACATAGACCTGTGGATGTTCTTTGAAATTGTCTAAAGTCTTCTCTTCAAGTTAAGCAGAAACCCAGTCCAGCTCAAAGGAGCAGCCTATGGAAAATTCCTGACACTGTATGTTCTTGTAATTTTTGGAACTCTGTAAATATTTGAGTCAGTAGATCTTAATCCATAAACACAGCTGTACTTAAAAAACCTTGATGGGGAGTTATTATAATTTAAACAATTGGGTAACAAAACAAATCAATGTTAATCATTTTCGTTTTCTAAGGACAATGGACTCAGACTTCTCATAAAACTGACATGATGAGCTTCACAATTGCATCCACAAATAAACTTACAAATGCTAAGATAAACCATTCTCAACTTTTTAAGAACATTGTAAAAAAAAAAGTGAGTGGGGGAGGGCCAGGAAAAAGAAGAAAAACAAAACAATTTGAGCAAGACCAAGACTCTCAGAGCCTTAATGCATATGAGGACTCCAAAGATAAACATTAAAGGAGACAAATTTCTCTGGGTTTGTCTTTTCTCTGTCTAAATTACATTATGAATTACCATCATTCAGGGATTATTCTTGCTTCTATCAGAGCTACCTTTAGCTCTCTTGACAGACTTTCTTTTTGCTGCAATTTACAGAAAGGCTCAGAGTAACCAACTCATTCCCATGAGGTATATGTGTCAAACACCATGCTAGGCACCAGGGATGATAATGAAGAATCTGATACAGCCCTTGCCCTTAAGGAGATCATAGTATAAAATCAAAAACAAGACATTTGTTTAATTCTCAAATGAATTTTTTCAAGTAAATGAATAAACCAATGGTTTTCATGAGAAAGAAAAAGAGAATGAAATTCAAAGACTTTGGAGGGGAGTTCTAGCTAGAGAGTTGAAAGTGGTGTTTGGGAGTGAGGTTGGATAATCACTGGGATCATTTGATTTGAGGATGTAAACAAGCAGGGACTGGGGATGGGGAGAGAGAGGATTTCAGGCAGAGGGAGCTGTTTCACCAAAAGAGCACTAGTAGGAAACAAAGTTTGACCCAGGCTTAGGAAAAATAAAGGAGACCAGTGCCTGCTATACGGTTGGCAGAACAAAGCATGAACAGTTGTGAAAGATATGGGATTTTAGGCTTAGGGATTTATAAACTCTTTTATAGCTGATTGAGAAGAATAGCCTAATTTTGGTAAAGACTTGACTAGAAATGGGTTATAAAAAGATTTATCTACCAAAGTATAGCAATAGACTGAGATAGGAAAAACAGGAGGTGAACAGACCTAGAGAAAGGTCATAAGACTTTGGATCATGATAGATAGCAGGTGGGTGGAGAGCAGAAAAACTGATCTGAGAAGTAGTCAAAGGATGAAATCAAAATGACTTACTGAGTAATTGGATATAAAGAAAACCAGATTTTATAGACTAAATAGAGGCAAAAGATTTCAATTGGAAGAGGCCATTGGGATTAAAACATTTAGTGTTTGAATTCAGTCCAAAGCACTTTTGGGGTTCCAAGTTATTCTTTCCCTACATATATGTGACAATATCTTAATTCTCCCAAGGTTTTAATGAATGTCCTTTCTTCCTTCCACTCTCTTCCATCTCCTACAGAACGGTGCAGCACAGATATCATAACCATAGCTGCGTGAGAGTTCACAATAGAGTGACAGTCTACGATAGTCTTGCACTTGTTCTGTTTCCTGTGACCACCTTAGCCAGTTAGAAGAAAACATGGATAAGATCTTCCTGTCTTCACTGCATAGAAGACACAACAGAGGTGCACAAAAAACACCCAAGTGACTAGCCTTGAGTTATATATATCATCGTTGTGAGTGGTGGGGATGGGAGGGGATTGGAAATGGGGAGTTGAACATGAGAGGGACCAGAGGGAAGAGGTCTAGAGCAGGGAGGAAACTTGGGTTTTGTCCCAGTATTTTCACTAAGTAGTAAAGTGACAGTCGAATCACTCAAACTTTCTAAGCCTCTGTTTCTTATCATCAAAGTGCTTTGGAAATGAGATACCATAGAACATACATAAATATTAGTAATATTGCTATTTAATTTTGATGTTCTTCTGGGGATATTCTAGTGTTTATACTTTACCTAACAATTAGTGTAATTTTTGCTTTAATAGCATGATCAGTGATTATCTGAATTTAAAAGCATAAGAGAGAAGAAAATGTTAAGAAATTTTACTCAAGGTCTACTAGAAACTAGGTTCTTTTTATGTACTGCATTATGCGATTATCATAATACCCCATTTAATAGATGTGATAACTGAGGCTCAGGTATATGGCGTTCCTATTCTTCATAAAGCCCCTAGTATAATAAAGGAGTCTGTGTGAGGAGTGAACAAATATCAACACTTCGTTGGATTTTCCTTGGTCAACTGCTGTGTCACACAGCACATTTAACTTTGCATTTGTTGAGAAGTTACTATGTGCAAGTCTCTACTAACCACTGTACCCATAAACAACTACAGCACTTGCTTAAAGCCTAAGATCCTTGACCTAGTCTACCTACCTGCAACATAGACTTTGCCTGTTTTTTTTGCCTCAATGCTCACCACTCCCCTACCCCCCACCCTGATATTCCCTGTAACCACAGCTGGAGTTCCTCCAATGTTCTCTTTCATTTGTTGGGCTTATTCATTGTTTTTCATTTCTTCCTAAAACAAATTTATTTTTTTTCTTTTGATCTGGCCAAAATCTACTCATTTTTCCTCTCTCAATCTAAATGTGACTACACAGTAAAAGCCATCCTAGCTCTGTCCTACCTAACCAGATTAGGTCCCCAAGTAGAAATTTATCTGTGCTTCTTTCATAATGTTTGGGACACTTTAAATTTTTGTAATTGTTTATTATTATTGAACTTCCTCTTTCTATTATAATTTCATTAAAGGTAGCAAACCATGACTCGCTCCCTTTCT
This sequence comes from Eidolon dupreanum, assembly GCA_028627145.1. Classification (NCBI taxonomy): domain Eukaryota; kingdom Metazoa; phylum Chordata; class Mammalia; order Chiroptera; family Pteropodidae; genus Eidolon; species Eidolon dupreanum. Next base: position 149,069,634 of record CM053509.1, on the reverse strand, counting down.
TTATTCCTTACCTCCTCTCCTCTTTCTCTCTTCTTTCTTTCTGTCTTTCTTTCTTTCCTTTCTCTCTCCCTCCCTCCCTCTCTCCCTCCCTCCCTCACTTTTTTCTTTCTTTATTTCTTTCCTTATTGGTGGGATATTAGGGTCACAAAAATATCCATTGCCTATCTGAATGACAAATTCAATGGGCAGGACAAAATTTGACTAAGGCCAGATTACTGAGGCAGAGTTTTGGTAGGCAGTGCCAAGATGAGGAACCAGTAAGTTTTTCTGGGGGGGGGGGGGCGGGGGAAGAGGTGAAATTAGATAAAGAACAGTGGGCCAGAAATCAAAAAGCACAGCTGATACTGCTTTTAATAATTGAAACATTTAATACAACTCAAAGTCAGTATGGACCTTGTATGTAGACTCTTGTTTTTTTCATTCCACATGTGTTCTAGAGTCAAGTCCTAGCCTTCTGTCTCTAAGTTTGGTATTCTTTCTACTACCTTCTCTATCCATTAATAATCACATAAGTTATAGAAATGAGGGATCACTGCAAGGTAGACCAGGTGTCCACAGTGCATCTGAAGTAGGCAATTAAGCCTCAGCTGGGACTCCAGTGTTCAGTGTACATCAGAAAGGCTGAATGCAGAGGGAGCGAGGGTAGGATGTTGTCAAAATTTCATAACCTGCCCCGCAGAATGTCTCAGAAACCTTGCCAGAGGCTCTGTGGCCAACCCATTCTCCCTATCCAGTTCCCAGAAGCTCTGGTTCTAAACTCATTTCAATTGTGGCAGCTTTACTCCCTCCTTTCATAGACCCAGCTGTGCCTCACCTGAGGAAGAAAACTATTCAGAGGCTACAAACCATTTCATTCCTCAAATATGCAACTAATCCATGTCACTCAAGCCCAAACCTCTTTCCCACCACTGAGATTAAAGAGGACTCTCCAAATCCACCTCTGCCTTCTGGCATTGCTGTTTTTCACTTCTCTGCTTTATTGACTCTTCGTCTGTGTAAATCACATTGGAAGATGTTACCTTTTCTCCCTAGTTATGGTCTCAAACTTCTTCTTTTTTGGCTGCCAAGCTGTGGTCTGGGCAACTAAGTGATGCTTCCATGTTCATTCTGAGACAGAACATTAAATTCATACAGTTAAGAGGATGAATTCAAGTGAATAAAAATAAAATATTTATTTATTGTTAAGTTTAGTTTTAGGGTTTGGGGAAGAAGGAAATCATTCTTACTATCTTTTAAGTCTTTTACTGGGATTCTTTGCTCATTTTCTTTTGGTGTATTATTTGGTGACTACATGCATATGTGAGATGCTAAAAAAGTTTACAATGAGAAAAATCTAAAGATAATATCAGAGTACGGAGAAAAAAAAATTGGTCTGTACAGCAGAATGAGCACAGTCCTAGTTTAAGGATCAGAGCAGGATTTGAGCCAATCCCCACCTCTCTTGTCTTCAGTGTTTTTCCACTTGTACAATTTGAGAGTTGATTTAGCAGACCTCTAAATTTACTCAGTATTTATATTTAATATTTCTATCTTTCCCAGCACTTACCAGTATAGTAATTTGGAACAAATTACTTAATTTCTTCATGACAGGTTTCTTTATGTATAAAGAAGATAAGTGGATTAATGTAGTGGGATGCTTAGTACACTTAATACCCTTGTTGGCACTCAATAAATGCTAGTTCTTGGTGGTTTAGTGGTACAATGGTAATGGTACTGATGGTGATGGTAATGGTGAAGTGATGTTGTTTAATTTTATTGCTGGGGTTGATGGTGTTGGTGGTAGCAGTCATGTTAGTGCAAATTTTGTTGGTGCTGGTGATTGTGGTAGCATAGACCTTTTGGTGTTGGTAAGTGGTGGCCAGGCAATGCTGGTGATGATGAGGTGATAATAAGAATGGTGATGGTGTTATTCCACAAAAGGAGAGGGAATCAACTCACAAAGAACAAATTTAACAGGCTACATACAGTTCTGCTGTTCTGCCACAGAATTGCAACTCAAATAGAATAGTTAAGGATACTCCACAAAATCTCCTACTCTTTCCTCCAGAAAATATAAATTAGATATCCAAGAGTTGTGGAAATAATTGAGGATCCTTTGAATAAATGGATATCTATTGAGTGAGAAACTCCTTCCTTGGTTCCATAAATTGCAACCAGCTCTGAGCTGGGGTATTAACATATGTGCAAAAGCACTAAAAGATGAAATAGTATAGCATATTGTGGGAAAGGTGAGGAACTCAGGGGCAGGGGCACAAAACAGAAGGAATAGTAGATGCAACTGAAGAAGTTGGTTGTGACCAAACCATAGATGATCTTACAAGTCAGGCTAAGAAATACCAGTTTTTTCTTGAAAGCAAGCAGGACCCTTCGTAAGGGAGTGATCTGACCATCACATCTTCAAAGCATTATTTAATTTGCAGTGTGGAAAAAGAATTGGTTAGGGGCAAGAGGGACTGAAAAGAGCAAAACCAAAATGTCATAGTGGTTTAAATGAGAAGTGATGCATCCCAAAGGGGGAAGAGACCATGAGGAGAGATTTGAGAGATGTATTGGAGCTGAAACCAACAGACTTTGGAAACAGGAGATGAAGTTGGAAGAGAGTATAGGAAATAAGAGGAAAAGAGGAACCAAAGAAATTGTTTCTGTTTCTATTTTAGGCATCTGCTGCAATTAATAAAAGGAAAGTTGAGGAGCACTGTGATGCAAGATATCTGGCAGCACAGCTGCAGGAGCTCCTCACAGCCAAAGCTGAACAATTTGAGCAACAAAATAGAAAATGATAGTATCGGATTATAATCCATAGACTAAAATAAATATGCATGAGTTCGTGAAGGTATAAAAAATATTCGATTAAATAGGTAGATGGGTGTCCTTCCTCAAAACAGAATGCACATTAATACAAATAAAAGGAAAGAGAGAAATTGAAATTAAGTGGTGAGCCAACACTCTAGGGATACTTGGTGCATATGAGTCTTACTAATGGATGCTAAAATCAGTGAGTGAAAGTTTGAGGAGAAACAGGAGAGATGTAGTGTCAGAGTACTTCCACCCTTGCAAGATATTTGCTAACTTCAGGGGCAGGGGAGATAGCAGCTTTGTAGTGGATCAACCCAGCAGAAACCACCTTCTCCAAATGATCAAGCATAACATCACCAGTAATAAGACACGCAGATATTGTAAACCCAGTGTTATGATGAACTAAGAAGGCTATAACACCCCTTCTGTGAAATTCTTCCCCAAAATGCATAGCTACAGTCCAGTTTCATGAAAACACTAGACAAACACAAACTGGTTGACAAATACTCTTCGAAGGTGTAAATGTCATGAAAGACAATGACTGTAGAACTGTTATAGACAGTAGGAGATTAGGAAGAAATAACTAAATGTAATGTGGGATCCTGGTAGGATTCAGAACAGAAAAAGAACATAAGTAGAAAAACAGGTAAAATTTCAGTAAGACCTTTAGTTTAGTTAGTGGTGTCGTATCAATGTTTTTTTTATTCTAATCATTGCACTACAATTATATGAGATGTTAATATTAAAGAAAGTTTGATAAAGGATATATGGAAACTGTATTCTATTTTTTCAATTTTTTCCTAAGTTTAAAGTAATTAAAAAAAAATGAGGATATCTAACAGCAAACTAACTATTTATTCGGAATCTTTTATTTATTTATTCATTTTCGAGCTAGGCATCTTGGTTCCAGTACTTGCTCGTCTCACTTCTTATATTATTTAGGGTGCATCATTTATCCTCCTTGTCCTTCTTTTCCTCATTTCTGTAATGAAATGATGATAGTTAACATCTGCATGAGTAGCAGGCTGGCTCAGGTAGTCTATGAGGTACTTTCCTGCACCTTAGGCATCTAGGCAGTACTGTTCAGTTTGATATATACTGAATTCAATTCTAGATTCTTTTACTGGCTAGCTGTGAGGGGTTGGGCAAGTTACTTAATCACTCAAAAATTAATTTTTTCCCAATCTTTAGAAAAACGCTGATAATAGCACTTATTTCATAGGGTTGCAGTGAGGATTAAATGAAATAACAAATAGGGAATGCTTAGCTTGGTGCCTTGTACATGAGAAATGCTTAAAATAGCAATTATTAATATTTTCCAAATTTTATGCCTCTAAAAGAAGTTAAGGAGTATCAAATCACATGTATGCACAGAGACTCTGAAATGGTTATTTTACTAAATTCTGTTTAAAGAAGGCAGCTTGCCTGCAGTCGGTTATTGTTGACCAAGTGAGGTTTCAGGGCTGAGGGTTGAGTTGAGAGTTTATGCACTAATCAGATTGGCTGTGGGGGCTGCTTGTATTTTCTTCTGCTAGGCCCTTGGCTGTCATTACCCGCATCCCTCCCTGGCACGCCCCAACATTATACATTTTGGGTAGAAAACAACCTCAGACAAGGTACTGTGCCCAAACGTGGTTAAGGAGTTAAATTTAGAACAGACGAACAGCCTGACTTCATTTGGCTGCTGAGCTACAAATCTCACATCCAAACCACAGCGGTTCTCTACACATTCCCGAAGTCAAGGCGCAGAGGAGGACGAGCGTTTCAGAAACTCCTACCTGGCATACTCATTCTCCTTCTGCTCGTGGTGGTCCCCAGGGGCCCAGAGCTAAGCTCATCATCCTTCATGTTGTGTTGGGCTTCAGGTCCACAGAGCAACCCTAGGGTGGGCAAATGTCTCTGTGGTCAGGTTTCTGATCCAAAGGATGAAGGCCAGTCTGGCGGCAAGGCTAGAGAGAGGTTGCCCTTCCAACCTCAGAGTGGGTTGGGACTTGTCCCTCCACATGCCCATGGCCACCGTCCGAGTCCAGCTCACAGCATCTCTCCACAGATCACCACAGAAGCCTCTGTGCAGGCCTCCCAGGGCCCAGTTTTTCTCTTCTCTCTAAATCCCACCAGTGGCAATGCCAAGAAGTGGTTTTGGGAGAGCCCCCAGGACACCTCATCACTCATTCATGCCCAGCCTCCCAAATCATTCCCAAATCAACACACGTTCTAAATAAAACCGGCTCATTAGCTGAGCGTGTGCTCTGAAGAAATATGTATATCACCACTGTTCTTCACTGTATAAGGCAGCCCTGATCTGGACACTCCTCAGGTCTCTGCCACCTTCAAGTAGAGCCCTACCCCTGTAACCTGCCGTCTAGCGCTCCCCATGATTCTCTCCCGCCTATTTCTCCAGTCTCTTTTTCTCATCTCCCAGCCCATTCCATACATACATGCCCAGCACTCCAACTGCATAGGACTTTTTTTACTTCCCAACATAACTTACTTTCTTGCTTCCATCCTGTGTACATGCTGAGCCCTCCTCCTAGAATGCCCTTCCCCACTTTAGGGTTCAGAGTCTGTACAGAGAATCCACTCTCAAAGGATATCAGGGAGAGTCCTTAGGAATCACCTGGTCTACACGTATTAGTCACAAATACTTTTGTCAAGAGGATACTACTAATAATTAGTGTTTCACTAAGCTCATGCTAAAATCATTTCATATGAATTAATTCACTCAATATTCATAAAATTCCTGCATGGAACTAAGTCATATTTTTCCCATTTTATAGTTAGAATAACTGCATTTCAGTGAGGTTAAGTAACTTGAAAAAAGACATACATCTAGAAAGGAGGGGCTTGGGATTTAAACTAAGCACGGAGCCATTGTTTGATTTAATCCACTACACTATAAGGCCTCAGATCCATGCCATATCTTCTTCGCTTATTTACAGTTGGGGCAACTGAATTCAAGAGAAGGAAATGCTTTTCTCGAGAATGAACTGAGTTTACAGAGAGAAAACATAAACTCTATGTCTCCTATCTCCAAACCTCTGGATTTCCCCCTTGACAGTTTCTTGAAGGAAAAGTAATCAACAAATGGCTCACTGAGCATCGCTTTGATGTTACTATTATGTATGCAGCTGGGTGCTTTATATGATAGAAAACGAGAGGAGGAAAGGCAGTCAACTGATTATCTGTGTAGAGTTCATGCCTGTGAAGATCCTATCCAGGCATTCCTACAAGGCAGGCCATCGCAAGAGTGACAGTAAAGGAAAGTGATGGAAACTTCATTCCTCTGAGCTTCTGACCCCAACTATAAAGTGGAAGAGCAGTGCCCTTGTTCAGGGTTGCTGTGAGAATTAAATGAGATATTATACACAAAGCCCTTAGCATGAACCCTGACCCCACACATTCAATAAATTGTAGCCTTCCTTCTAAGGCATGACGTAAGTAATCATGGAAAAAAAAAAAAGACAATGTAGGAGATTTCAAAACTGAAGAAATATTCAAGATTTTTTATTCTGAACTCTTCCTCTCACAAGAGCAAAACCAAAGCCATGAGAGAAAAAGATAGAATAGGTCCAAGTTCACAAGATGTGGTGCCATAACTCAAAGGCCTGGAAACCTGGTCTACTCCAGGCCAGTACGCTCTGTAACACTGCTTCTAAGTGCCCACAGACTGCATGCTCACACTAAGTGCGCACGGAGAAAAACAATAACAAATTCCAGTCCCGATCTTTTCTCTGAACCATGAACCTAATTGTGAAACAAGAAAATTTGCCAGCAGATTCTACCACCTCTTAAGTATTTTCGTATGAATATGAAAAAAATTGTATGTTTATGCACCTGCATGCATGCATGTACGTAAAGAGCAAACAGCAGAAAGCTAATGGGAGTCTGTGTGAAACTGGCATGAATTCATAGTAAGGCCTGAAAATAGAAGTCTTTGTCATATACTCCACTGTGTGTTATAAACACCTCTATTGTTAATTCAGAAGTTCTGACCCTTTGTCTTGTTCCTTTAACATGCCAAGGCTCATTTGCATTTCAGCTCCATATGCTCACTTTTCATAAGGCAGGATTTAGGAATAGAAATCTCATGCCTTTCTTCTCCTTTTTTCCCTCCTCTTTCTTTTTCTATCTTCTCCACATACCCTCCTCCTGCTCCTCCTCTGTCTTTCCATCCACTTCCCTCCTCCTTTCTTTTCTTTTCATTTAGCCAGAAAGATTTAAGTCTGGCCCCATCTTTCTCTCTGAGAGATTCCCCAAGGACATTCCATGCAGGCAGCAGATAAAGTGATGGTTCTTTGATGCCTTCATTTTTTTTTTTTTTTTGAAGATTTTCAAATAGTAGATAGAATTCATTCAACAAACGTTTACTGAGTCTCTACTATGCCCCAGGCACAGCAAATGTTTCTTGGGATGTACGAATGCATATGACTTTGTCTCACCATTAACATTTTAAATCTAGTTGGGAAAATTGTCTACACTATATTCGTGGATTTATTCATTTTTACTTTTTTTCATCATTTATACTTTTATTATTGCCCATCCAAAGGTCATGACAAGTGATGGATACTGTAAATAGATAAATAATATATGCTTTGAAGGAGTTCACAATATAGGAGAAAGGGATCAAACCATTTCCACCAATGGGTCCAGTTTGTTAAATCCCACAGTGAGAAAAATCACAAGAATACTGCCCCACCCCAGATAAGGAAATTATCTGTGGTACTGTAAAAATATCATTTGTTTTTTCAATTGCAAAAGCAGTAGGCTTGCTGAGAAAACTAGTTAGGCTGTGAAAAGAGTTTCAGACTATTCAAGCCGTCATTAGATGTTTTCTTTTATTTCTTCTTGTATAAAATGAAGACAATAAAGCCTACATGCTGTTTAATTCCCGAGATTGCGGTAAAGATCCATAGAGGGACCTACTTTGGGTCCTGGGAGGAGAGCAAACTTGGAGTCAGAGGGCTTGGAGTGTACACTCTCTCTCCCCTTAGGTGATTTTGACTTAACTTCCCTGCATCACAGTCCTCTTAACTATAATAAGAACACTAAAATGTTCCCTCCATTGACAAAGCCATCCTCTGGCATCCAATGCTGTACTGATACAGTGTATGTATAGTCCTTTTTTAATCCACATGGAAAATCCTTAAGATAAGCATGAAATATCTCCACTTAGTAAATGATGATCTTGGCTCTTTAATGAAATTGAATAAATTACTTGTTCCAAACTATCCAGCAAGTAAGTGGTAAAACTGAGATTCAATATACAAATGTATAGGTTAACCTAAATGAACTCTTAAAATCTCATGCTTATTAATCCGTGTGACATAAGATACATTGAGGAAAAAAGCAAAGATAAACAAAAACCAACTTATATGTTCTCTTTACAAAAATACATAAACAAATTTTTAAAGTTTTTCTTCACATTTTTAAAATTAGAACTTATTATATTCTCACAAGAATAATATCATATATTCTCAAAGTTGTACAAAGAAAAGATCACCCCTTTACTCCTCCTTCCTTTCTCACTACCCTCGATAAAACTGGCATTAACAGTCTGGTGTTTGTCTGTATCTTTAACATTTAGCATTCTTTATTCACATAAGCCACCACTTAAGAATGTCTAAAAGTCATAACCCATCAGGGATGATTAGAGTTACAGTCTGTGAATGACCTGGGCATCAACCATGAAAGTAGGAGATAAATCATTCACAGAAAACAAAAGATGACCTACAAAACCAGAACCTAATTTGTCTGCACTGGAGCCTGTTAAGAATCCTTCTCACTCTTTCCAGCAAGGAATAGCAGATGGCATGGCATAGCTTGAGGGCAGTCTACAAGGATTCCGCCCAGGGAGGTCTCGTGTCTAGACTGTTCAGGAGCATTTGCACTTGCTTCCTTGAGTTAAACTGTACAAATCTCCAGAGAGCTAGTGACCATTATGATGGTCAAAACAGAATCCTTATTGCCTCTCTATACCCCAATACCTGCCACAAATGGAGCATGATTTATTTAAAAAACTATTTTCTATCTTACCTCCCTCCTTTGGCAGTTTCCTGTCATCTCCTAAGCTATTCATTAATATCAAGCTATATGTTGCTGTTTTAATAGCATACTAATTTCCAGATAGATTTCAGGAGCTACCATACGTTCTGGGAGTTAGTTTAAACATGTTAGCATCACCAGACCTGAGAAAGTGTCTTCAGTTGCAATCAGTTTCCCACCAGGATGGTAAACAGCTCTCAAAGAGTTAACGGGCCCCATTCCTAATGGGGCAGTCAGGGGCTTGTTTGATGCCACTTCTAATCACTTCCTAAGTCTTCATCCCATCACAGAGACAGATGAATGTGTTGGGACCTTAAGTTTGCCACAGAGAGAAAGTGAGTCATTGACAAACTTCCTCTCTGAAAGATTCATTGAGAGAACCAATTAGCCAGGGAGGAGGTGCTGTTTTGCATGCTGTAATTACCCAGAGATGCAAGGGGTCAGATCACAAGTCTGACCTCTGCAAGTGACCTCCACAAGTAACCACACAGAATGCTTCAATAGAGTTTTCAAGGCAGAGAAACTTAAAAGCCATCCTCACATCTGCCTTAGCAGCCCTTTCTCAAGAATCCAACAAAGGTTGGCTCCTCGGACAATGACCTGGGTCCTGGCGTGGACTACCACAGGGACAAAGGCGGAATACAATTGCTAAGATCCAAGAAGCTGAAGATGCCGCCTATTCTGAGAGAGGTTGGGGAAAGTGTGGCAAATTCTAAAACATGATTTTTTTTCCCTTGGTCTTAAAGAGGAGCTTTTGATTTCCAGAAAGGGGATGGGGTGAGGTGAGGAACACCACCAACGAAAATACAATTTCCATAGAGAATGCAGCATAAACTCATCAGCTTCGCTTATTTACTTCAATTCCTTTAAGACATTTGGTTCAGGGACTTCAAAACACCAAAAAATTTAAAAAAGGGGGGGAATGATTATGATTTTGCAAATATTAGATTAGAGCTTCCTAAAATGCACCTCTGTTACCTGTTATACCTTGTTTCGGTGGACATCTCAGTTTGTACATTTGGTGATCCAAGGTAAGATGAAAATTTAGTGTAATCCAACAAAACCCTCTTATCCTAAAGGGCTCACAGTCTGAGACAAGAAATGTGGACCCATTCACCCAGTGTTCAAAAAAGCAAGTCAGTTCCTGATAGGAAGTATATTGTGGAATACATACCACACACAGGCCTAAAAGCATATGTATGGATATTTATTTTATAAGTCTCTAATAGAGTTGTTTTCGGTTGACTTCTCTAAGTTAAGTTCTTATTAGAGAATGTTCCAGGGTTGAAATTCAGGGTCAGAAAAAGAGAGTAACCTGTTTCTGGGGAAAGTAAGACATTTTTGAAGTGGATAAAGAAAGTAAGCTTAATGAGTATTTTTGGAAACTCCCAAGTCAGGAACCTGGAAGTAAGGAGAACAGAGACAAAAGTGACAATTTAAAATGCCTGAGGTCACTATGATGTATCTCCAAGCAGAAACTCAAATAAGGTCTGAAGCACCAAAGTGTATCCGTAAGAGACTGACAGCCAGAATAGCTTTTGCCTCCACTCCCTGGTGGCGGAAGTCCCTTGCCTTGTGCCTCAATTTCCTCATCTGTAAAAAGGACCAAAGATACAAGATGACCTCTAAGGGCCCTGCTACTCAGTCTGGTTTAGCTTTTAGGAATTCACCATTTTATTTAAGGCTGGCAGTTCAGGAAGCTAAATTTGAATAATTCTGGTTAACCGGGCACACACCTACCCTCTCCTTTACATTCTCTCAGAGTGAGGTCTTTTCTCATCCACATTAATCTGACTAGTTACATCCAACCTCCTGATGACCTCTTTCTTGCCTTCACAGCCCACCTCTCTCAAGATGAGGATGCCTTCAGAGATAAGAGAGGACAAAGAGGCTTCCTACAGATAGGCAGGGGCCAGTGTTAGAAGTGAGGAGGAGAGAGTGTAACCAGAGGGAAGATAAAGGAGGAAGGAACTTATCTATGAGTGTTTCCCCCTATTCATCTTGCCTACGGTCTAAGAAGTACACAGTGGAGTCCCAAACTGCCACCTTCATGATGACAGAATTGAAACACACGCCAGAATTCAATTACAGGTAGAAAATGATATGGTATTTCTTCTTGCACCTCTCCCCTCCTCCTCCATATTAGCACTAAGCTAATTTTTTTAAATTTATTTAAAAGAGACATCATGCTGCAATAAGGTAGTTGATAAGTTTAATAGTCACCACTTTTAATGTGCTTATTTCTTGCAAAGGACTCTGTTCACTCTGGGTAAAAGCATCAAAAGCACCCAATACTCCAATTTTTTTGTAGATGAAGAAGTGGAGACTGTCTGACAGGTTAAGTAACTCATCTAAGGTAACTTAGCAAAGAATTGACAGAGCTAGGAATGCTGAAAAGAATTTAGATTCTAGATCTCGAAAGATCTGCTAGAAATTGGTTCTCTACAACTTGCTAGCTAGGTGAATTTGGGCAAGTTATTTAAACTCTTGCAGTCTCAATTTCCTCAGTTGGAATGCTGAGTTAATAATAGCTCCCTCTTAAGACTTAAATAGGTAAATATGGGTATAGGTACTAGCATGTGCCAGGCTCCTAGCTGGTGTCAGTAAACAGGAGCTCCTCCTTCGTCTTTGCCTTCACACTCTAAAGTCTGATTTTTAAAACGATTGGCTCGATTACATTTTTGACCCTGTAATTCTATAATTGGAGCACTTTCCCGGTGCTGAATCCACACCCAAGGAGCCTCATTTTCCCCGAGCCTCTGCCTTGACAGACACTAAACTCAGACAATACACACTCTTTCCAGTCGTTGAAAGGGATATGGCTTTGGAGTAATAGGGGGAAAATATATCATGAGTAATATTAACAAGAAACCTCCATAAAAGTTGGCCCATAGATTCTAAAATTCTTGTGGTTTATCATCTAAATGGAAACTTGGTCTCCCTATGGTAGACGGCAGCATTTTAGGGCCCATCTCCTACGAGTCACTAAGGATTATTGATGGCAAAAATTATAAGATATCATTTCAGCTGAGGATAGAGACACTTCAAGAAATTTACCCAAAGAACATCAAGAAACAATATAATATCAGCAGGACGTCAAAGACCTCATAATTCCTGTTTGTGAGTCGGGACTATGGAACCAAAAGAGAGGTTTCCAAGTGTCTATTAATTCAGTACATTCTGAACTGAGTGGCAGGGCAGCATGAATTGCCACCATCCGTCTGTGAATCTTTTATCTCAGCTGGCTTATGAGAGAAATATGTCTTGCTCTGAAACAGTGAGTAACAGATTAGGATCTTCTGTCAACATCATTGGTTCTTTTTCTAACATCTCTGATTTTATTTTTTCTTTTCCTGTTGCTGTTGTTAGAAAATGAACAAAGTAATCATCAGTTTGGTACTTGGTTGGGAGCTGTTCGTTGCCTGTCTCTTTGGGCAGTCAAGGCTTTGCTCTCACTCTATGAAGTTAATGCCTAGAGTTTCTGATCTGGAAGAGAAATGGGTGACCACTTGGTCTGATCCTCATTCAACTCCTCTTTGTACAAATGGTTAGATGAAGACACAAAGAAATTAGCTGTAGAGGAAGTATTAGAATTTAAGTATTCTGATGCCCATTTCCATGTCTTTTCCACATACTATTCTGTTCTCCTAGAAACTAAGTAATTTAGCTTAGTAGTCAAGAGCATAGAACCAGTTTATAGGAAAGCTACTCTTACCATTCATAGCTTATGAATTCAGTCCACCAAAGCCCTGACTAATTTTCTCATGGGAAACATATGCCTCACTCTCTATGAATGGGAATTAGAAGAGTAGACTCAGTTGATCAACAGTGCCAATTTTATGGAGGGATCTAATTAATATGAGTCATGATATATTTTGTTTATCAATATGTTCAAGGCCATATCCCTATTGGTGACTGGAAATTCTATGAAAAAAAAAGTTGGTGTTGATTACAATCGACTCCTTTTTCTACATTACTGTTGCTTTAGTGCTGGCTCAGGTTAGTAAACGCCTGGACTCATTCTAGAATACTGTGCTTCTGTCCCCCCAGCACGTGTCCAGTCATTCATGAATTCATTTTATGGTTTTAAAATGTGTCTCAGTATCCAAATTCTCCCCTTTTCTTCTCCATGGCTCCCTGAGTAATGGAACACTCAGAAGGAACAATGATCTGATCGTAAAGAAAGTTTTTTCAGTAATGGTTCAACAAGCGATCCACTGAAGTTCCATAGGTACAAAATTGGACTCGGCACAAGAAAGAATCTTTTACTTTATAGACATTTAAATTTGGAAAAGGAAGCCACCTTGTGAAATTGAGAGGACTCCAGGCGAACGGCAACATCCAAGTGGAGACTGGATAACCACCTCCCGAGCGGGGTGGGCACGTGGCCGGTTATGTGTCCAGAGCTTACTCTTTGAAGGCAGGCAGAAGCGGCTCTGAGTCTGCCACATCATTACCTTGAGACTTTGTATTATTTACCCAGATTGTGCTCGGATCACCTGGGAGCTGCATTTCTGTTAGAAGTACAGAAACTTGGGCCCCGCTCTAGACCTATTGGGTCAGAATTTGGATCTTAACAAGGTTCAGGCCATTCATATGCATGTGAGCATTTGAGAAGCACTGACCTAGGCTTTGTAAACTTTGCCTTGGTTATTTATTTATTTAAAAAATAATTGACAATAACATGCACCTCTCAGATGTGTTTTAACAGTAAAGCAGGTCACGTTAGGAAGGGTTTTAGAAGAGTGCCTAGTAGCTGATACTCAGATTGGGTGCTTTTATTAGCCTATCTATAGATGAATGCTGAACTGGGTTGGAAGTTGGGCTAAATTACTTCTACAGTCTCTTCATTACTTTAAGACTGTATAATTCTATAGTCTTTTCATGTATTTTGACATTTTGGGGTCAAATCATTACTCCGACTCCCACACCAAGAATATAAATATATATTTAGAAAAATCATGTTATACTACGATATGTCTGTTAGGCAGATGTTCTTCCTGTCCCCCCACACTCACGTTGTAAAGAGACTGCATTTAACATTCTTGACAGCAGGGATTTCACTTCATTCATCCATAAATATGTCTTTGGTGGGGAGTGGGAGCATGTTGGGGCTGCATACCATCAATTTTACTGAGTCTGGGAACCAGAGATCCCCCTTTCTTGCTGCTACTGAGAGATCCTATTCTGTCTACAATCTATCATTCTCCAGTTGAAATTTACATTTGCCATGCCTAATGCGAAGTGCCATGTTCAGTGCCAGGCAAGAAGGAGAAATTTAAGAACACAGTTGATCTCGGAGTCCACAGAAACATAAACCTGATGACATCACTCCTCCGCTTAAAGCCCATTAATGATTCACTATTGTTGTAAAAGTTCTAACATCTTAATAGAACCTGCAAATCCCTACATGATTTAACCCATGCCTACTGCCCCAGTCTTTGTGCAGATGCCCTTTCCTCTTCCATCAGTTGCCTATTGCCATTTAATAAATTACCCCCACATTGCATGCCTTCAAACAATAAATATTATCTCACACAGTTTCTGTTGGTTAGGAATCTGGTAGCAGATTAGCTGGGGAGTTTGGGCTCAGAACTTTTATGAATTTGCAGTCGAGATGTCATCTGGGGTTGCAGGTAGCTAAAGACTTGACTGGGACTGGAGGATCTACTTCCAGTGTAGCTGACTCCTATACCTGGCAAGTGAATGTTCACTTTTGGCAGGAGGTCTCAGCTCTTCTCTCTGTGTTCCTCTCCATAAGACTACTTGAGTGTTCTCATGACATGGCAGCTGGCATTCCCCCAGACTGAGTGAGCCAAGAAAGGGCCTGGTACAAGGTATAATGTCTTTTGGATAAAAATTACTTTGAGCAAAATACAGCATCACTCTTCACTAGAGACTGATAAGTTTCAAGCTCCTAACAGTGGTTTTCAAGATACTCTTAAAACTTATCCTCAGTCTTTATCTTCAAACTTTTTCTTAGTTTTGGCAATAGAGGTGATGAATGTATCAATCCATCTTTAAAAATTAAGATTAAAAAATTTTATCTAAGGAGATAGGAATATAGAGGAGAGAGAAAGGAGACTTGGAGAATGGGAAAAGTTCAAAGGGAAAAGTTCAAAGCTGAACAGAAGGGCAAAAGAGTCGATACACAGTTGATATAGTTTGACACAGGATTCAAATAGAAAAGTAATTTCTCAATGTCTCTCTTTAAGTTATAGGCTCTGACATCTCCATGTGGGATATGCAGAAGCTTCCAGTTGTGGTTGGCACATGTCAGATCTGCTTGAGACAATTATCTGAGCTAGTATTTCTTGGATCCTTCTGTTACCCCGTCTTCTCTTGCTACCTAACTGCCAGGGCCTTCCCCGGGGGCAAGGACCAGGATGATGCATGGCCTCTATCACCCCCACTGTGATGTGGGCTCCAGAAGCTCCGGCATCCAGCTCACTCAGATAGCACCAATCCACAGATTTTCTGACTATTGCAGGAATCTCTGGAAGTGTCAGATGACGCTAGGTAGAAATATTGGAGCATTAACTTCTTTAGACACTATTATGACCAATGAGGTAACAGTAGAAGGTATAGACTAAACAAATAAATTGCTTTCCCTTTCTCTTCACTCAACCCTGAATAAATGTTCTGATGCATAGCGATTCTATACATAGTGAATTTCCAGAGACATCCTCCCTGCTGGATGTTCTTGTGAAGTTGTGGGTAGCTCTGTAATTCATCATCTTGTATTTGCTTTTTCTTTGCCCTTGCCTCACTTCTCTCCCCCTACCCCGCTCCTTTGGGATGGAAGTCCCAAGAAAGTGTTAGAATGTAAGCACAGCCTCAGGCTCTTGTGTTTGAAAGAAAGAGGCTTGTCAGTGATTCAACTAAGTGCAGCTCTGTGAAGAAAGTCCCAGGAAAATAGGGGATGTTGCAATCATTGTGAATAGAGGAGAGGGCAAAGGAGAGTGGCAGAGTGGGCCCTGGGAAAGGTTACTATCCATAAAAATGAGAGTTAACCACAAAATACCTTATAGGTTATCCTTTGGCATGGAAGACAATGAAAGAGAAAGGAGCAAGCCATGTTCTCTCCACAGGATTTCTGCAGTCAACTTGGTGACACTCAGTGCCTTAAAGTTTCACTTGTCATTAATAAAACTTAGCTAAGGAACAAGAATATCCATCTTTAATTTGTTGGTAGCTCACTGTATAACCTTGAGCATGTCACTTCCCTACGCTGCCCTTTAATTGCCTCCTTTCCTTAAAAAATAAGAGATTGGGCTCAATCAGCAGTAAGATTTCTTATAGCCTAAATTTTTTTCTTGATACGTTATAAAGCCTCCAAATGCCTACAATTAACATCTGCACGGCCAGGTTTTAGATGTGTTTCAACTAATAACACAGAGGTAATGAGTAATTTTTTCTTCAGAGCATAATGGCCTCTCAGTAAGGTCAAACGCACAGCACTGCTTTCCGTCCTGGTGTGCCATTCAGGAACACCCAAGGAAATAAAAGTATGAAAGGTCCTATGTGGAGACCTAATTTCACTCCCAGTTAAAATTCAACAGAAACACACTTCAGAGACAGGCACTGGAAATGCGAGCCAGCAACTGACAAATTTAAACCAGCCTGTCCACTCCACCACAGCCAAACACCGGCATGGAGTCAGTCATCCTGCTGCTGCCCTTCTCTCTCTCTCTCTCTCTCTCTCTCTCTCTCTCTCTCTCTCTCTCTCTCTCTCTCTCTCTCCTTTCTATCTTTCTTTTTTTTTGTTCTTTCTCCTCTAAGAGGTTGAGATTATGAATGCAATAAAATATAATGGACATCGAGTGTTTGACTGAAAAAATTGGTCAAGTGAAGGTACATTATTGGTTTCCATGATTAATGGAAACTCCCATCCCTCAAAATGTAGTCAATTTTCCAAATCCCTCAAAAGCTTACTAAGATGCTAACTACCTCTGGATCCAGAGTAAGTGGAATTCATTTTTCTGGCTTTTCAACCTTGAGCATCTTCAGAGTTGTTAGAGCTGAAAGAGTGAAGAATAGGAAATCCACAGATCTGGATTCCAGTTCTGTGGCTTTCTTATTGAGTGGCCTTAGGCAAATTCTTTCACCCTTTGGTCTCAGTGTTCTTCTTACAGAAATGGGAAACTTCTTCACAACAATCTTTAAATTTAATACCAGCCTTGTGGGCAATGATGTTTCTTGTGGGACTCTGTGGTCCTCCCTGAGGTGATGAGAGCTGTTTCAGTTCTGTTAAAAAGTCTAGCTAAGTAAACACTAGTGGAAGCATACAATGAGAAAGAAAAGTACTGCTTCAAGTCTTTGGTTTTACAGACAACATAATCCCTAATTTATTTACATTTCCCTTTGTAGGGTGGGGGCTTCCTGCTGGGTAGCTGAGAGAGCCTAGCTAGTCAGATCCACATTTCTTTCCCCTTTCCAGAAAAAAAAAAAAAAAAGGAAAGAAAAGAAAAGTGAGAACAACAGAACTTTTGGAGAACTTCTCTCTGTTCTTTCAAGAGTCAAAGATAATGTGGGGTGTAGACAGAGTGGATCCTCAAGGGAACATCTAGAGAAGATAGTGGAGATGTAATAGAGACAGGATGAGAGCTAGAAAATCTCTTTTGGTAGAAGGCTTTTAGGCAGCTCAACTTTATTTCATTAAATTCTAAATTAAGTACTATATCACATCCATCAACCGAGAGCAGAAAAAAATTCTCCTCATTCCTGCAGTGTGGCCTCTTGAATATTTTTCTTCTCCATGCAGCACTTGGAGAAACAAGATTTGGATTAGAATAGCAGCTCCTTCACTTTGAGTGGAGGACCTCAGACAAGTTACTGCACCTCAAGTATTCATCAAGCATCTACAATGTGCAAGACTTCTGCTAGAGCCTTTGGATCTAAGGCTGAATAAGACACAGACTCTGCACCCAAAAAGGAAGCAGAGAAAAATAAGAAGTAAAAAAATGCAAGAATAAAACTGCAATGAATTAAGTGCCAAGTACGGGGAAGCACAGAATAGTACAGAAACCAAAGGAGACAACTTAGAAGGGAAGTCGAGGATGACTTCCTGGCATAGGCGGTGTGAAAACTGAAAGCACTCCAGAGTTAGCCAGAGAGGAAGTGGGGAACAAAGAGGAGGGAGGCATGAGTAGAAGCAAGAAGAAGCTTTGGCCTGGTTAAAACAGAATCTCATGGCTTGGGATGGGGTATAAAATAGCCTAACATGGGAGTCTGTTGAAAAATGAAATTACAATAGAATAACTACTACCAATATTCACATGATATTAGTCAGATCACAAATAATCAAATGCATGAATTTGCCCTACAGATCCATGAAACCATTGAAAGTTTTAACACACTGAAGAGGGAAAGAGCTTTGACCAGACTTTCACGTTACAAAGACTACTCAGTCTGTTGTGTAAAGAATGGACTGGGAGGGACCAAGCCCAACATACAGAGGTTGGTTAGGAGGCTGGCAGTGATGATGGCTTGAGCTGGGATGGAAGCATCGGAAGTGAATTTTTGAAATTATAGGAAGGGAGAACCTGTATGAGATGATTACTGACTGGTTGGATGTGGGACTGCAGAGGAAACGAAAGTTCTCTGTTTTAGATGATTGAATGAATAGTAGTGGCTTTCACTGAACCAGGTTACCCAAGGGAAAAAAATGGAGAAGGAAAAGGAGGGATGAGAGGTGGTAAGTCCGGTTTTGGATGTACTGAGTTTAAAGGGCCTGTGGGATGTTACAGAAGTAACATCAAGTGGGTAGACAGATATGTCTCAAACTAAAAATTTAAAGCAACACAAAATTAAAAAAAAAAAAAAAAAAAAAAACAGCCAGAAGAAAATATTTGGGGAATCATCAGCTTATAGCTGTTCTTGGACGTCAGACTTGGTAAAATGGGATAACATTATTTACCTATTTACTTTACAAAATTGAAGTGCAAACTGTTTGAGGCAGCGAACCTGAAGATACTTAATAAAATATATGGTGCTATACAATTGCAACGTGTTTCTTATTACCTGTAGAGCCTAGGGGTATAAATAATAATTTGATTAGAGTCATTATCTATACCAACAGCATTATTCTCATATTTGACCCTTATCTAAAAGAAGCTCTTTAGAACTTAGTCTGTGTTTGCAAATAGAATCAGAGGGAAGGAACTGGTAGGAAGGAAAGGTGAGAATAAAAAAGAAGACATAAACCAGAAGACACATATATAAGGATATGGACCACTTATTACTTGTTAAGCATTTGCTGGGTACCTATGTAGTTATTTACTTTACTTTCAAAGAGATTCTGGTAAATGGGAAGAACGCTGCTGTCTTATTTGCTGCCCAAAAGAAAGCCTAAGTCATTTAGGTCAGTTACATATGGACTATTGTTTTTCTACTCAGTTGCTAGATGCAGGACCCTTCTAGAATTCATTTGGGGAGAATAGCCATAACCCCCAACACCACTACCACCCTAAAATGGAGTGAGTCTACTCAATAAACACCTTTCTTCTGCATACTCATAACATTCTAATGAGAAGGAGGGGGTGACTCAGCCATAAACTAAGAGATGAATAAGTATCGCCAGCTCCACTCAGTTATGAGGCCAGAGGGAAAGGCAATGTCTGCAAAAGTCAAAACAGATTTTTGAAACAGTTTCTCTTCCAGCCTCTGAAAAACCTGCTCATTCAATTCCCTTTCTGTTGATGTCTTTGGCTTCTGAGACAGGGCCTTTCTCTGGCAGCCCAAAGCTCTGACAATCCCCCAAATGTCAGGGGCTTGGAGAGCTCCTTGGGGTAAGGTGTCCAAAAAGACAAGGCTCCCAAGCCTCAGAATCTTTGCTGAGCTCCAGAGTTTCCAAAGCTTCAGTCTCCTATGGAGACACTGAGTTGCAAATGTGAATTGTTGGAACTCCTCAACAACAGCCTCCTGGGTGTTCTGACAGATTGAGCTCCTTCTTTGCTGCCATGTGGTGATTAATTACAACCAGCCAGCCAGAGTTCAAGGAACCCCACTTTCATAGCAGCCTCAACTGACTTAATTTGGGCATTTAAAACAAAAAACTTAGCTCAGACCCTGAGTACCCTTCACTAGCCCACCACAAAAAGAAGATGTATTATAGGAAAAAACATTCTCATCCTTTTCTCCCTTCAATTTAAAGTAGATGAAGAGAGTTATGTTAAGGCAGGAAGCATGATGGACAGGTTCATTTGGTCTAGGCTATAGTCATAATCCAGGTTCTGGCTCCTACTTCCTGTGTGATCCTGGTCAGGTAACTTCTCTTGTCTCAGTTTAGCAACTCTCAAAAGATTATGAAGAGGGGACCATCCTTTATTACACATTAGATGAAAGGCAACACACTTGACAAAGCACCCTCGATTTCTTCTTCTCCAAAGCTGTGTACAGCATCACTTAAAGTAGGCAATAGTTGGTTTATCACAGGACCTTCTGACTGGCATCCATATCAGAAGAGTGGTAGTTCCCTACCGTGTATGTATTACCCATCTATGTGTTTTTTTGTTCAAGCTCTTTCATCTGCCTAGAATGATCCTCCCTCTAAATATACCTACAGCATCATGTCTTTCACCTGAATTCTCAATTTAATCAGAAAATGTCCCTTCCCTGTGCTCCAAAAATATCCTATCCTCCACTTATCCCAATTATAACCCTCATCACTTAAGACATCAGTTTACCATTATCTCTTAATCTGTTTCTCTCACTAGCATAGAGAAAATGCTCAGTTAACGCTTGTTTATTTAAATAAACTTGGCTGATTTCAAGAATAGACCCCTCTCTAGTGTTTACAAGGCACATTTATATATATTTCCTCATGGGAGCCCAATGGTACCTCCATAAAACAAATAGTATTACCTGCATTTAATAGAGACAGATACCAAACTTCTTAGTGAACTTATACAGCAAATACATGACAGAATGGGAATACAAACAAAAGTGTGTCTGCCTCTAGTTGCAGAGATCTTTCTTCAAGTGTCACTCAGAAGCACTCCTAAAGGGCAAACAACTGTAGTAAAGGTTTATTGAGTGTCTACTATATACTAGGTATGAGAGAGCAAAGACGAGTAAGACTGGGTTCTTTGTCTACAAAAAAAAAAAACCTTGCTGTTGAGTGGATAAAATTAATCAAAACAGAACTCATTTACCGATTTAATCCACTTTTCCTAAGAAGTTACAATGTCCCAGACATCAAGCTTTGTGCCCATTAGAAGGGAATTTTCACTGTTGTGAGAGAATGAGAATTAAATTGTGGTATAACCCCAAGGTAGATCGTATAGATTCTACTTGGATAAGTTTGAATTTTATAAAATGAACGTATACGTATTCATAGTTAGGTACAACAAGTTAGATGGAGAGAAGGACAAGATAGGACACATTGCTTACCTTTATTGGCTCGTGCATCTGTCTCTTGCCATCAGTGTATTGTCTTTAATCCATAAGCCAAAGAGCAATAAAGATAAATCAGTGTAGGAGTTCAGAAGAGGTAGAGTGTACAACTAGCTGGAGAATCAGTGACTTCCTCACTTTACTTGGGATTTACAGTGGTCGCTCTTAGAAAAGTCCTTAACAAGGGATTCCTGAGGTGATCTCTGCAAAGCATAGTTCCACAGGATGTGAGCAGACATTTCTAGGGAAAACATTTTTTTTTTTTAAATTTAAATAGAAGAGGCAAATTGGTGATACAGAAGTAAATGGCTTAGGGGATTGCTTTAGGTATAAAGCACAGCCATCACTTTTAATGACTCAATCTACTCAAGTCCTACTTTGGAAGTAAATGTTTTTTGTTTGTGTTTAGTTTTCTGTTTGTTTGTTTGTTTCCCTTTATCTTTCTGCAGGACATCTCAGAATCTTCAATAACCACATGTTTCTTGAAATAATGAGTGGAGACAGGGAGGGGGAGAATATTTAGGATTTCTCAAAGTCTTTTCTGAAAGCAAGCCTTGAGACTAGTGTTCCCGAGAAAACACTTTGATAAATGCCACCCTTCTGGACTCTTATTATCCCTTTAGCTTCATTTATAGAATGTCAACAGTTGCTCAGGTGAGACAGGGCAAGAATGGGAAAATAAAGGATGTATCTAGAAGGGACTTAGTAACACAACAGTTAAGCAAAGGCATATCAACTGCACCTCAACATTGCCTCATCTGTGGACAGCAGAAAGAACCTCACTTGATGTGAAAAAGAAAACAGTCCCATTCTGTTTGCAGCCAGGACACCTTTCTCAGAAGGTTAACGCATGAACTGGGATTTGAAAACTGTCTTCTCAATTCCCGTCAGGCTTCACAATGCAGAGAGCTATGACAGTCTTCTTGGGCACAAGATCACTGAGAGGAAGCACAGATCTCCCTTCATTTTGAACCACAGGAACTACCTTTTGTACTGGAAATAACATGGTGTTTGGAGTCAGTTTCTCCATCTAGCAAATGGGGATTATAATGTGTCTTGAAGGGTAGGTGTGAAGATTATGTGAGCTAATTCATGAAAATGATCTAATAATGCTAGACACCTTGTAGACACTCAGTAAAGGAGGCCATTATAGCTGCTACTTTCACAAGAGGCTGAGACTGCTTTACCATTTTGCAAGATGAAGCACCGTCTTCTGACCTGACAGAGCAATACAATTTAAAAGCCCCTGCTGAGAATGGAGATCCAACATTCATCTTCAGTAATTAATACATGCCCTGGGGGATGCTTGGAATTGAAGATGGGAGGGTGGCGGGACTGTTTTCCCTTTTTGACTGAGTGTCTTTTTTATCTCAAGCTATTCCGAATGTCATGGAGCATTAATGAAGACATGTAGTACACCCACTGCAAATGCAATAAAAGAGAAGGTGCAACCACTTCTACCACTGTCTGAGTAGATTAAATCCTCAGTCACATTGGAAGTGCAGAGAAAGAATTGAGGGCTGTGTGAGGAGATGGATGGGGAAGACGCTGCTTACAAAGGCAGAAAGGACAGAGGTGGTTCCTCTTCCATCTTTTCACATTCCCCCTGCTACTTTTTTTCTTCTTCTTCAACTCTTCCCTTTCCCACTAGCTAGTGACAGGGAGTGGGCACAAGGTGTCTGTATCCATTCTAGCACCAGATCATAAAACCAGCATGATTCATTCTTAATAGAGTAATGCACAGAGTAATGATCGCTGTGTTTTTCTTACCGCCACTTAGCAAGCTTGCTATGGATAATCTAAAAAAAAAAAAGAGAAATACCTGTTTCATCAATATCTCTTGATGCTCAACGGTTGGCCTCAAATAACGGATGTGAAATTCTTCAGTTTGGTGGCCATTCACAACATTTGGGAGAAACCAGGTGATCTAATGCCTGAAGATCCCCCCGACTCCTGCTCATCTTTTATGTATATGATACATCTGAAGATGGTTGAATATTCTCTTTCCAAAAGGCTGAGTATGTCACTCCTTCTAACATGAGACAGAAATTTGGAGAGAGCCCAAGAGGGTCGCTGTGGAGGTTGAGAAACTTCAAAATTGTTTGAAATCTTCTAGAGAAGAATTTGCTGATAAATCTTAGCAATTATAACTCTCGCTTAATGAAAGAACAAAGAAGAAAAAAATAAACTCAAAAGTGATTTCTACAGTATGGCTACAAAGTGAGCTTTTTTTTTTTCTTTTTTCAGAGGAACGAAGTGATCTCCATTTTTAGGGCATTTTTAGTTCCCCTTTGCTCTTCTAGAAAGGGTCTGGTATACTCTCAATCCAAGTAGATTGAGGCATTACAAGTGATGACTGTGCTTCATACCCAAAGCAGCCCCCAAACAGAGCACTACAATTGCATCAGACAAGGAAATTCTCTTTAGGAGAGGAACGGGTGCAGAACTTTCCTGCATAGGTTCAGAAGTCAAACAGAATTGAGTTAAAATCTTGGCTCCTCCCTCATTCAACTTACTTAACCTCTCTAGGCCTCAGTTCCCTCCTTTGTCAAATAGTGATGATAAAAACAACAAATAGCCCTTCCCTTGTGTGAGATTATTTGTGTGGTATTATTTTAAAGGGGATGGTAATCATTAATTTACTGCTTCCATGTTGATACATAGTATTCAGTGTTTTAACACTCCAGTTTTACATGGTAACAAAAATATGGAGTGTCATTTGGGTGCCAGTTATCTTATGTGCATTGTTGCATTGAACTCTCTGCCTTGTCTTGAGGTTCATTTAACCACCCAGTAAGAAGTAGATCCCATGAAAATCAACGCTCACATTTAATATCTCAGAGTAAGTAAGCTGCAGAGGAAGGAATCAAACCCAATTCTGTCTAAATTTAAATCTTACCATTGTAACCTCACAGTGTTGCCCTAAGCTGGGAATGTACACATTTACTTACTCATTCATTCATTCATTCATTCACTCTTCCACTCAAACGTTCAAAAACATTTATTGAACACATTTTTGGGGCCAGAATAAATATGGAAAAGCATTTTAATAACTAAACTCCTATGTGAATTTGAGTTGTCATCATCCTATGGCAAAACAAACAAAACAAACCAAACAAAACAAAGACAAAAATAAAAACCTCCATTACCACCCACTGCTATATAATCCATTTTAAAATTATTATTTCCTCAACAGATTCAAGGTATAACCTCTTGGGTTATCGCAACAAATGAAGCAATGGAGGCAACCACCAGGAAAGTCACATAAACCTCTTCACATGCCCCAGAAATTTCCCCCAGTCAATAGGATCCTGTTGGCTAATATCATACCTCCTAGCCATCTAGGACAGTTTGATAAAAAAGCGGTGCTCAAATAGTGTCCAGATAGAGAATGGAAGAACTTAGGGTAGAAATCATACATTTTAAAAAGTACTGTTGTACCTGACCCAGGTAATCAATGTGGCCATGAACAGTGATAAGTCATATTAATCATGTGTACCCTTACTGTGATGTGATGAGGATGGCACATTACCTCCCCCAAAACCAGTGACTCCAGTCTAGTCATGAGAAACACACCAGGCAAATACCAATGTAGTGACATTCTACAAATACTTGACTAGTACTTATCAAAATTGTCAAGGTTATTACAAACTAGTCTGAGAAACTGTCACAGCAAAGAGGCACCTAGGAGACATAATGATTAAATGTAATGTGGTATCCTGGATGGGATCCTATAACAGAAAAAAAGATATTAAGTAAAAGCTAAGGCAATGTGAATAAAATATTTTTTCCACAGATGCACCATACTAAGTGTTAAATAATTAATAATAGAGGAAACTGATTGAGAAATTACCTAATGTTTTGTAACTCTATTTCCTCACTGTGAGGTATGTTTAATATGGTCAAGATGCCATAGGCAATGTTGTAAGTATCTTAACAGTTAAGAACTTAACAAGTGGACCGTATTTTTATACTTTGGGCACAGTGGCTTTTCAGTGGCTGAACATCTCAGAGATATTCTAGAACTCCAAGGCATCCAAATTAGAGTCAATGTTGGTTTAGCCAGAAAAGATTCTAGAATATTTGGAGCCCCACCAAAATGTCTTCATAATGGAACAGAGTTTTCTACATACAAAAGCTTTTTCATCAACTTTAATGTAAATTCCTTCATTTTGTAGATCATAAAACTGAGGCCAATGGAGAAAGATGGTTTACCCTAGATCACAGAGAATTACAGGCAGAATAGGAACTTGAATACAAGTGTCTCAACTGCTAGTTTGTGATTTTTTCCCACATAACAAGTTGCATTTTTTTCCTTTCAAATATACTTTCTGTGTAGTCTTTAAAACAAAAGACAAATAAAAGATGTGCAATTTAATATTCCAATAGTAGGGATTAAAATTTTCTTTAAGCATGGAAGTGCCGATTTGGCTGAGAAATATACACTACTTTTTGTGGATATGTATGACCAATTCTTTATGACAAATTCTTACAATATATTTGAAGTGATAAAGAAACATTCCCTAGGTTTGTTTTGTTTTCATTTTTATCCTAGCAACAATTAACACGATAGTTAAGAGAACAGACATTGGAGCCAGCCAGATGAGAACTAAGTCTAGGCTCCTCTACTTACTAGTTATGTGACCATGCTCAAGTTAGTAAAGATTTTTGCGCTTCACTTTTGTCATCTTTAAGACAGAGATGGTTAAGGTACAAAATTCACAAGGTTTATGGGAATATGAAATTAAATACCATATATAAACTTCATAAGAAAGAGCTTGTCTCTAATAAACATTTATTGAACTATAGTTATTATTATTGTTGTTGCTGTTGCTGTCCTAGTCTCTTCTGGAAAATCAATAATGTATGGCTCCCAGAGAGGTCCTCATCATAGCAATAAGACAATGTTGAGTCCTCTTGTTGGGCATGAGGAGACCTGGTCCTTTAATGTCACACTTGCAACTTATTAATTGTATTGTTGAGTCAGCTTATTCCTTCTCTGGCCCCAAGTTGTCCCTTATTTCAGATAGAGCATTTGCTATTGCATTGGGGCAAAAATCTCATCTCAAATAGTCTTAAACAAAATGTGGAAGTTACAGGTTTAGGTAATTAAAATCTCCACAGGTAATCTCTCTTTCAGGCTCAGATTGATCCGAGACTCAAAATATAATGAGAAATCTTTTTCCTCCATTGCTCAAAACTGTTCTCCTCCACATTGGCTTCATTCTCAGACTTCACATGGCAGCAATATGGTTGACATCTGTGCCAGAGCTAAAAGTCCTCAGCTTCCATTTCAGTGAAAAGAGAGCACTTTTCTTCTCTACATAGATCTAACAAAAGCCCTAGTCTTGATTTGCATAGGCACAAATTGGCTCATATAGCCATCTTAGCCAATCACTGTGGACAAAAGGTAGAACACAGTACATAGCTTAAGATTGGGTCACATGCAATTCCTGCAGATGGGGATGAGAATAACCAAAGAAATGGATCCTGTATTAGTTTCTATTGCTTTATAAGTAAATACCAAATACTTAGCTAAAACACAATTTTATTATCTCACAGTTTCTGTAGGTCAGAAGTCTAGGCATGGCATAAGTAGGTATCACCAGGTATCACCAGGCTGAAATCACAGTGTCAGCCAAGGCTGTGGTCTCAGCTGAGGCCCAGAGTCCTCTTTTAAGCTCATATAGATTGCTGGCATAATTTAGTTCCTTTTGGCTGTGTGCCTGAAGCCCCTATTCTCTTGCTGGTTCTTGGCCAGAAATCACTCTCAGCTCTTAGAGGCTACCTTCAGGTCCTTGCCACATGGTCCTATCCTTTCATAATATAAGTTTTCTTTTTCCTCAAGGTCAGGAGTGTCTCTCTGACACTTCAACTTATCTTAAAGAGCTCATCTGATTATATCGGACCCACCCAGGGTAATCTCCCTTTTGAGTAACTCAAAATTACTAATCTGATTATGAGATTGCTATGCCATTATGTTCCATTGGGTCTGTTACATATGTATATGGGAGCAGGAATCTTAGGGGCTGTCTTCAAATTCTGTCTAACTCCAAGGGAAAATGAGAGTCTGGTTAACAAGAGGACATTAAATGTTGGGCAGCCAGGAAAACAAAATCCCTCATTTCCCTTCAGAAAAACAAAAGCTCTGGGATTGGCTCAGATTATCTTTAACATCCCTTCCAATTCAAATCTTGCTTCATTTTTTGAAATCAAATGTAAGACCTAAATATTTCCAATGCAGTTGAGGGAGTCAACGGTACTTTTTATGAAAGTCACTAGAAATAGAGGGTAAATTCTTTAGAAATAATATCCTCCTGAGTGTTTTCTCAGCGATTTCTACAATCTTCCCCCCTTTGGGGGCATCTCTTGCCCACCTCATTAATATTTTCTGACTTGCTGTTGACAGCCCATTTTTTATAACACTGGAAGAACACAGTCTAATCTAAGACCCAAGGGAGTTGAAAGAGCCTTTCTAAAATATGGCCCTGACCCAGCAAACCTTCCCCTAAGTCTTGGAGCTTGAGCTATGGTTTATCTCTAGCCCCTTGTTTTTGGCAATGGACAAGGAGGATGTGGTCAGGATCTCAAAGGCATTACTCAGAGCCAGTTTGGTTTAGAGGAAAGAAATAAAGCTCAGATCTATTCCTGCATGGCTCCATTCCTGTCTGCAAGGGATTCCCAAAGGACTGACTTCAGGACCTTGGCACGGACTGACCAGTAGAATTTGAACACAGATCTTCCAGTCCTGGCTTTTCCCTACGGGTGAGTGCAAAAGAAGACACGAGCAAGCAAACAACCTCCTCCTCGAGAATAAAGATCACTACAGTGTCACAGGTTCACTGGGATAAAATTTTATAAATGACTGAGTATCTAGCATGGGTCAAAGCATACCACTATATCCTCTCTATTCTGACCACATATCATAGAGCATTAGAGAAGGTCTCCAACATGGAAAAAGTAGCAGTCTTCTGGCTGAGATTCAGAAATGTGTTCGGTGAAGTCCAGCAAAATGTGAAATGTTGCGATAGAGGGAAATGCAAGGTACAGAATCTAATGTGAACCAAAGCAAAGGGATTCTCAGAAGGCTTCCTGAGAAGGGCAGCACCTGAGCTGAGCTGAAGAATGGATGCGGCAATGCCTCAAGTGGGGAATGGTGAGAGTCTGAACACCAGCAGTGACACTGGAGAGGAAAAAAAAAAATGGCTTAAGAAATAGGGCATGATATCTGCAAGACTGGTGATAGACTGGCTGAGAATAGCAGCAAGAAAAATGCTCAAACTGACATGCTAAATTTTTTCATTTTTGTGTGTGTGTGTGTGTGTGTGTGTGTGTGACTCTGGAGTTCAACCTACATTTATTTAGCACATATTATGTTTCAGGCTTGTTCTAAACAAATAACCCTATAGTACAACAGATTATCTTGGGAAGATAACCAGTTTGTTTAGGATCAGCTAGTATCAGAGGTAGAAGTAGTTTACGTTTGTTTCATAGAATAGATGGACTTGACTTGAGCCCTAGACCATTGAAATGAGGGTTTTATACACTCAAAATACATAGTTGGAGTTATTCCAAAGAGAGGCCTAGTGGAATAAAGATGATAATTTTTTATAGACCACTGTCTTTGTGTCACCAACCATAGCAGTTAAGTTTGGAGACTTCCAGATCACTTTTTTTTTTCAACCTCAGGCCTTAGGTACACATTGAAATTAGCTGAGTGACCTTAGAAAACACTGCTTCCTATGCCCCATTCCTAGAGACCCTGATTGAATTATTTTTGGATACAGCCCGGGCATCAGGATATTTAAAATCTGCAAGTGATTATAATGTATAGCCAAGACAGAATCCTGACTCCATGCCCCAAAACAAGCATCCAATAATTTCCTCTGCTGAGCACCGTCCCTGACCCTATCTCCTTCCTTTTGCTTTAGATAGTCCAACTTTCCCATGAACATGAGCATTTTCCCAGCACGTCTCTCTTTCTCTATTACAGCCTCCCTGCTGCTGGTGGTCTCATGTTCTTTGGCAGGACTGGACTTGCTACTTAATTGCCTGCTTATTTGTCAAGTGGTTGTCCCCAGCAGATGTTCCCATGTGGAAATTTAGAGGCCAGCATCTGTACACCAACAGCTGATTGCATCACTGTTCTGCTTTTGATCTCGTCCTGATGGGACATCACCCAGGCCGTGCAGGATTTTCCAAGAGTGACCTGGGGATAAATTTTCTCCTTTTTCATACCAAACCCTTTCTCCACCCCCCTAACCCCGCCCCCAAATGTCTTTAGTGGTCTTAGAAGATCTAACGTGTACTCTTGGATTTCTTTCTGCTCTGTTTTCTTTTCATTGTTGTTGTTGCTGTTGCCATTGACCTTTTAGTTTTTAAAATTACAGAACATGACAGGAACCTCAGCATCTTTACGGTACAAACATAACAAGCATATGATTTGATAGTCTCAAGTTTTAATCCCTGTTACGGGAACTCATTAGCAGAGTTTCCTTGGTCATGCTACTTCACTTATTTCAGTCTCCATTTCTTCATTATGAAAAATGAGAATAAAAATAATATTAGCCTCATATGGTTATAATAATATTGAGTGCTTATTACACAGCCTTCCACATAGTGAGCCTTAGGGATAATGATGAATATTAGGATGATGAGAAAGAAAGAGAAGAAAATGAAAGAACAACACCACAGTGTTTTTTATCATTTAGAAAGAACATTGTGTGAGGAGTCAAGGCACCTAATTTTTAATCTTAGCTCTTAAACTAACTTGCTCCATGATCTAATAAATTCCTTTCCATCTCTATGCTTCAGGGGTCTTACCAGGATGGCTAGATTGTCTTTGAATTTTCTTGCATACTATGATCAGTATCTCAGCAAAGTTCTTTGCTTATCTCTCAGTTCTCTCCTCAGTCAAAGGATGTGAAATGCCAGGGTCCTGGCTTCATAAAATTATGTGCCTTTGATATCTTCTCCCCTATCTTCCTAGACTTTATGATGTGGCCTCATTCCCTCTGCCTTTGCATCTATACCTAAGGAGGCAGTCTCACCCTCCCCTAAGACCTCTTCCTTAGATGTGGGGAGAAGGACCTGGGAACCCCACGCTGGAGACAAACCACCGAGTGCTTTCAGAGATAAGCCATGAGCTCCTTCTGAGAAGGCAAGGGCTGTCAAGTGGAAACACTGACAACAGCCTTAGTTCCAGCCATGTAAATAGCATTATTGCGAAGACACATATTTAGCATCTGTGACATCAGCTTGATTTACCTTGATTAACGGAGCAATTTGGTGTACATTTTTCCAAATGCTGTAATCAATTAGAACTCAGAATAGATTAGAAAACTCTCTATGGTGTGGCCACAGTCCAAAAAGGCTAATCTATCATAAAATATGTATATATGTCCTTTTCCAACCATTCAGTGGATAAAGATTTGTGTCTTGGAGGAACTCAGAGTTCAGATTTGTACAGTTGGGCACCAGGCACTTTTGTCATCAGATCTTACTAAAGACAAATCATGAAGAAAGGAGCTTTGTGATTTTTACTCTAGCTTCGTGTTGCTTCCAAACATCTCTCTACTTATTGGCTCTTTTCTACCTATCTCCACAATACGTTTATAAAAGACCCAACTGGTTATAGACCCCTTGTAGCAACAGGATAGATCCCAACCCCTTAGAATGGTATTAATAAACAACGCCATCTCATCCTGTGTCCCTGTGCATATATTTTATCCTCCTTAAAGTTCCCCCCAAATATATGCTGTACTTCCTTACCACTTTGTATTTTCTCTTGTAATTCTCTCAGCTTGTAACGTTAGAATAAAGAATTATTGTTTATCGTTTATCATTGATGAAGCTCTGTGCTAAATGCTCACCACATATTATTTTCCTTAATACCCTTAACAACCCGAAAGACTTGAAAGTTAAAATACCTGCCCAAAGGTATACACATGTAATTGGCAATACTAAGATCAAACCCAGGTTTATATGACCCCAAAGCCCTTGGTCTTTCTTGCTCTGTCTGTATCATTTCTTCACCTTTCTCTCTTTTCTGATTCCTCACTCCTTCCCCCATATCTAAAACTCTCATGGGGATCTCCTGTCTAGGAGGAAAGCTATTTCTTAGACTTACTGATGGATGTTAGGGGTTAAACGTGTAGCCCATTCACAGATGAAATTAATCTATGTCCAATCTCCTCATTGTACAATGGCAGGGTGAACTGCTGTGTAGGTAAAGTACTCTCCTAGGCCCTGTGTATGTCACGACGGGATGGGGTATTAAGGAATGGACACAACGAAGTGCTGGTTGACCTATGATTTAGAGTTAAATTCAAAATCTACTTGACCATGTGTATAATTTTGCATCTCCCAGAACCTACACTTCTTGGTTAATAAATAGGAATAATGTTATATACATTGTTATCAATATCAGTTGAATTGATATACAGATATAAAAATGTTTTATCAAGGGTTGTTTATCCTATCTGGCACCTGAGCACAGGATCTTATGATCTTGTAGTTTATACTTCGAATTGCATGTGAAACTACACTATAAGCCACAAAGCGGTATGAGTTCCTGTTCGTTTTGAGCGGATTTAGAGAACATTGAGATGACTGCCTGGTTCTTTGTGACTTCCCCAGAACTTTCCTAAATGCCCGGGCTACAAATGGCCATTGAAACACACTTATCAAATGAATAAACATTGTTGTGGCTGCAGAAGCTTCAGACTGGGAGGTCAGAGACCTGGGCTTTGGCCCCAGCTCTACTCCTGACAGGCGTTAGTAAGGAAATTCAACCACTTGTGGCCTCTGTTTCTTTATCTTTAGAAAGAGGATGTTAAACTCCTGACTTCATAACATTGTTATGTGGAGCAAATAAAACTGTCCACATGGAAGTGCCTTGTAAATGATAATGAAATGTGTATGGACATGGGGATGAAGAGAACTGACTTGCATTCTTAAAGGAAGACATAGGCATGTAAGTGCTATGCTTTGAGGCTCTCAGGATTCCCGTCCAAGAGTCTGCAATTCAAAGTCCAGTGGTTTATTCCATTTTTACAAATGACTATTTATCTTCTTGACCTGGCACTTAGCAAATGAACCACATAATCCTCCAATCCACTGCTTAGCATATTCTTGGCAGAAAGAACATGAGAGACCAATGAATCTACCACCTCCCCCAACCCCAGCACACATCATTGTACTGATGAAAATACTGACCCACAAAGGGAGAGGACTTTATGTTTCCCCCTTCGCCAGCACCTAGCACAAAGCTTTGCCTATTATATAATCATTAACTGTTTAGTGAATTGGTGAATGAATGAACAATTAAATGATCTGTTCAAGTACCTAACATAGTACCTGATCCATAGTAAGTTCTTGTTTATTTGTTTATCAATGAGTGAATGGATAAATGGTTGTCTGGCAAGTTGGTAGCAGCTCTGGGACTCATACCTCTTACCTTATAATCCATTTCCCAATATATCACAAGTTAGTATTGAACCTGGCTTGCATTTCATTAATTGACTTAAGTTTGTGCATTTTGCCTCTATATCTACAATTCTGAATTTTTAGGAGAAACAAGGGACCATGTTTTCTGCAACTGTGTCTCCTGGATCATGTGTCTTGGGATTGGTCACCCAGTAGGTAATCAATAAATACATCTTGATGGTTTGAACCTGGGCAAATTAAAGAGGCTATTTGGAGTGTGATTTCTGAGGAAGAAACTACGTAGGAAGTACTTTGTGTGGTCTGATAATGTATTTATTTACGAGACAAAATGTTTATCTAAGCCTCGAGAAGATATCTGGCTTTATTTTGCTGTCTGTGTGCATGTGTGTCATTTTCCATGGTCACAACAGCCCCAGCCTTCTGGGGTCCAGCTGGGCTACGAAGTAATAAACAGACATAAAAATTGGCTCAATCCTTGACAAGAAGTGGGAGCAATCCAAAGCCTTTAAGAACTTCTTCTCTGAGTAGTGAATGCACCGGCATCCAGCTAGTTCAAGCAGGGTTCAAACAAGCACTCTAACTTCGTGAAAGCTATTTGTGACAAACACAATGAAACCTCTCTGCCCATTCAGTCACTGGGCGTCTGAGATGCACTTGTTTTTCTTTTGGTCTGTTCTTTGACAACATTCAACAACATCGGGTTATTCTGACAACTTCAATAACTAATTCAAGACATGAGCAAGTCTCCCCCAGTGTGTTCTTAGTATGTCCCTTGGTCCTTTAAGTATTCAACAGAAGCTAATACAAATTGATGATCATACTTTATTCTGAATGATGCCACTGAGTAAGTTCAGAACAACTATCTAAAATATCTTACTGAATGTTTCAAAGAGACAGAATCGTTTTCCAAGTTTTATTGCTTATGATATGTCTTTTACAAAGAATCGCATATAGTCTGTGGCTATAGTGTAACATGTGAGTTGCAACTGGTAGACCTTTCATACTCCAAACTATTTATTTCAAGAGCACTGAATCAATCTGGGCGAAAGGGAAAGGGTAAGAAGTGAAAGCTATGGTCTTTGCCTTTGAGGAGCTCATGTCCTGGCATGAAAAACAAACCCTGAGCATCCATGCTATGGTACCGGTTAGGCAGGGCTCACTGACACAGAAGGGGGCACATAGTGCTCCAGCAACAAAGGAACAGGTGGCCCCTGCTAGAGGAGGACAGGAGCAAGGAGATAGAATTGGGAAGGCTTCGCAAAGCTTTTGCTAGGCCAGAAGTGTGTATGTAGTACTGATCAGTCATAAATGAGGGAGAGAAGTAGGAGCATAACCCAGCCAAGAGGAAAGCATGGTCTGCACCAGCTCGCCATGTCCCCTTGCTCCTCTGAAGTCCCATGGCACTAGGTGTGTACCTTCTCAGGGCCACGCTTGGCAAACAGTAGTAACCGAATTGACTCTGTGTCAGATCCCACTTGAAGCATTTGACGCTCGCTAGCTCCCTACTACAAAAGTATATGAAGTAGGTATTATCCCCATTTTTGTCAACTTGGAAACTAGACCTTAGATAAAATTTGTGTCATTTGTCCAACATCACAGAGCTAGTCAGTAGAGCAGATGAATTTTATCCCAATTGTCTCCTATTTTTTACCCTACCTTCTGAAACACCATGCTAACTACCTCCTTGGTCAGATGGTTTAATTGTTCCATTGGCAGAAAGGGGGTCAAGGGAAGGAGGAGGGGGGTGGTTGGAAGCAGCTGGAGATATATCCCCTTGGAACTCCCCCAGGGCCACACATACACTCCATAAATATGCTGATGTAAGACATAACTCCCATCCCCACCATCTGAGGCTGTGATCAAAGGAAATTACAGAAACTCACATTTGTCAAGTGCTCATTCAATCCAGGATCTCACTGTAGTGTTTTAATTCACTCTCTCGGGTTATCCTTAAAAAAAGCCTTTGGACAACTGATTATTTCCTCTAATTAGTAGATGAAAAATCTGTCTTGTGTACTTTTAGAATTTGCTCAATTTCCCATAGCCAGTAACAACCAAGGTCAGGATTCCACAAGTAAACTATTTCCCTCCAAAATTCATTTTCTTTTCATTTCCTTCCTCTGTGGACTATAAAGTGTTCTAGAGCATATGACACAACAATGATCATGGCGAAAAGGGAAATGATGAAATAGTTGGGGGCGGTAGAAGATGGAAGGAAAGATACAGAGGAGAAAAAGAAAAGGCGATCAGAATGCGGCTACTCACAAATTATTTGTACACTTAAAGGAACTCCAAGTGTGGAGGGATCCTCACTCACTAAGACAGGACATAGCTATGAGCATCCAAGGGACATGGGCTGACCTGGATTTTGAACGAGAAGGAGCAGCGCATGAGAATAAGAAGGGTTTTCAGTGCTGTGAGATGGCAGACTGGACACGGGAGGGAGGGCTCCGTGACTAACCCGGAATAGCGGCGGAGCTGGTTATTTATTAACTAGCCATTGGCTGAAGTAGCCTCGGCATGATGACGGCTTAGTTCTCTTACCCTGAACGTCCACTCCCTTGTTTCTTAAATTAAACGATGAATAAAAGCTTCAGTCTTTTCTCTATCAGCCTAGGGAATGCATGAGTCAAATCATAATTGCCCTCACCTCGAGTTACGTTTTCATTGTACGTGTCTTACATGTCTTCTGAGTTCTGGCTTCAATGGAATGAGGTCTGCACCTCTGCGAGATCCCTTCAGTCCCTCTGCCCTGCTGACAGCGAGTGGCTCAGAAACAACAAAACAACAACAAAACGGCCTTGAGTCTATAGCATATTTCCCTGCCTCCTTTCCTTCCTTCTCCGTTCCTCTCTAAACCCTCCCCCTAGAGAATGCCAGAGAAACAAAAATAAAGCCATAATTAAGAAAAGGACTAAGAATAAATTCCATGCATTTAACCAAAGTTCCATCTCTGGACCCAGGAGGATTGGCGCATAGCTGTGGTTGTGCGAGAGGAAGCGCTCAGGGAACTCATGCTGTGCTTTCAACACAAACACAGCTCATAAGGAATAGTTTATCACTTAAACCATCTCTTTAATTCTGCAGAGTAAAGGCAAGACCTCAAAAAGAGCTCAGATACCACCACTGCCGACACTGGGGTCTCCCATTTCTGGAATCCCTCTGGCCCAAATAGCTCAGAGCAATTCACAAACATTTATTGACGGAACCCCATGACCCACGCCCCAAGTGAATACTTTAATATCCCATTCTGCAGAGGGCAAAATGGTAACATGGAGAAGTTCAAGGCTCTTGGCTGCCTGCCACGTAGAGAAAACGAAATAGTGGCTGGATTCTGAAAGAAAAGCATCACCAGGTGCACAGTGATTTTATTCAAGAAATGTGGTGAAGAGAGCACTGGGCTGGAAGTCAGGAGACCTGGGCTCTGATTCTAGCTGTCACTCATTCGCTGGGGGACAGTGGCCAAGTCACCTCTCCTCTCTGGGCCTTAGTCTCTCTAACTGTAAAATGGAAGGTTGAACTAGAAGACTATAAAGATCTTTGTCCCTCTGAAAATGATGGAGGTCTGCGTCCACCGTGTCAGAGCCGTAGGCGTGCTTCCTCAGCACGGCGACTCCTGGACCACAACACACCGGCCCGGCTGCCGGGTTCCTCGATGACATCCACATCCAGCCCTGCATTCAGGCCCGGCTCCCTCACCCTCCTGAGGGTGGTGGTCTCTGATTCATTGCAGCCCACAGGAATTTTGAAGTCCTTAGAATTCTCAATTACTTACCTTTCCCCATGGAAGAAGCTCAATAAATATTTACTAAATTGCCAGATTCCATGTACCTTAATCTTTAATTCATCTGCCTTCATCTGACTAGTGAGAGTCTTGAGGACGGAATGAGGGAAAGCTTGTTAAACCTTGAATGTCTCAATAGATCATAAACCTTACCTCTTAATAGATACCTTTTCTAGATCCATCTGGATTTTAAAACCTTGATAATACATGACCAAGGGGCTCATATGGAATGTGTAGGTGCAATGTAATTCAATTTGGCAATTAATTATCGATCATCTTCTTTTCGCCAAAAAACTATACTAGCATCTGGAATTACAAAGATTTCTAAGATTTCGTTCTTGTCCTCCAGGATATTCTGCTCCATGAGGAAATCGGGAAAGGAGAAAGATGACCTCGATACATTGAGATTAGTACAAGGCAAATAGAGGGTATAAGATATGAAAATTTAAAAGACCAATTACAGCTCAGATTTCCAGTAAACCTGCTTTACTTTAGACCCTAATGTAAGAAAGTTGTGACACAAAGGTTTTAACTCTGATGAGATTTCACAGCAAAAAGTTTATTTGGTTATTGTGTGTATGTGTGTGTGGGAAGGGGTGAGAGGCAGCTGCGTTCCTGGAAAACTTAGACACTATTTTAAGGATAATGCAGTAGGCATGAACATAGTTTTCAAACTAATGGACACCAAGGTATAGACTGGCTTTAATGAAAAGCAGGTCACTTGAGACAATTCCGTAGCTTCGCATATAGGAATATTTCTCCTCCTTCCTGGCTTGGTTTCCTTGTATAAGAAGGGCTGGTGAGATGAGATAATCCCAGCGATTCCTTCCAGCTCTGGCGTCTCTATATGGGACACAGGCAGTGTCTTCTCTGTTGCCTCCCACAGCATGTACTATTGGGCCGGGCACATGAATGGCAGGGAGAAAGGGAGTGAGGAAGGAAGAGAGGGAGGGAGGGAGAGGTGATTTTTCCCAGCAGGGACTCTGAATTTGGAAGAGAGGTGAAATCAGAGACAATTAGAAATGGAAAAGAGTAGCAGTAGAGGAACTGTCTTTATAAATTTCTTGCTTAGGGGATATTGCAGATTTTATCACGTAGTTACATGAATATGACACTTAGAAGTCTTGGGTTCAAGTTCTAGCATTTTAGTTGAATAATTTGTAGTTTATTAGGAATTCAGTTACTCTCTTAATCTCAATTCCTCCTCTGTAAAATAAATAACCCTGAGCCCGTTAATTCAGATGTGTTAAATAAAATAGAGACAGACACTCTTTATAAATTATACAAGGTTATACAGAGGTTGATTATTGTTGCTGTTGTCATATTATAAAAAGGTGCAATGCTTTAACCAAAGATGGTGTTATAAACATTTGTGACAGGCTAGGAAGGCAAGAACTTGTGGCAAGGGAGTCATCAAATCTCATGGGATATCCTATTTTATTTTTGTGTCAGCTGTGAGCTTAGCCTGTACTCTGTGTCTCCTTTCACAGAGCAGTAAGCAGAAGCCATGAAGTGCTGGTGGACTCTCACAGGCCCATCGATCCTGTTCACTCAGAGAAGAAATTGCTAGAAATTTCCAGTTCACCCTGGAGCAGAGACACACATAGCACTGTGATTGCTCATGGCCATAGAGGGGCCTTAGCTAGTGACTTTATAGAGCAAAATAGCTAAGCCTCCAGAGTTCATCCTGATATTTAAAAAAAAAAATCTTTACAAATATATGAGTTGTACAAGCTGGGATTTATGTAGACAGTTAGATCTGTTGATGTAGAAAGTAAATTTTTAATTCACACGGAAGATGGAAACCCAAGTAAACCAATGATAGGATATTAGCACCATCTAGTGGTTGTATGTAGCCAGTGCATACACTAGAGGAGAAAAGGATGAGCAAAGGGAACGTGTGCTCTCTGAGCTTTGGGGGAAGACTACAGAGGCAATAGCCCCTATAACAGGAAACTGTAGTCAGTAGATCTGGCAGTCGGTGTGGGTCAACATGTCTGTGTCATAGATAATGGCATCATGAGACATTAGCTCAAGAAAATAACCTTTTCAGAAACCTGACACTGTCTATGCTGGTCAGGTCACTAAACTCTCTCCGTTTCTTGGCTTGTAAAATGGGGATGATCATGAATGCTTTATGGGGTTGATGATGAGATTGTATTACAGTATTAATCAGTAAGCATTTGGGAAAGTGTCTGATATGGAAAATTGCCTCGGTAGCTACCAACTTGATGCCAGCTACTCCACATCCCCTATCATCTCCCTTAGATCTCAATATCGGTAGCCATCGATACCTTAAGTTTACACTTAAGAAATTGAGGTCCAGTATGGGTTCGTGACAAGTCCAAGGTCACGCAGCCCGTGGGCAGCAGAAATGAGATTTGAGCACAAGTTTGACATGCTCCAAAGCTCTCATTTATCCCTTTAGATCAGATAGTAGACACACAAAATCGCTCTTCCTTCCTTTCTTCTTTTGCTTAAGGTAAACATATAGCTGCTCCAATGTGTCTGACTTTGTGCATTCACTACTTTATTGAACTTTGAAATTTGTTACTCTTTGTATAGATGAAAAAGCTAAAGCTCAGAGAGACTAGAT
Source organism: Eidolon dupreanum (assembly GCA_028627145.1). Classification (NCBI taxonomy): domain Eukaryota; kingdom Metazoa; phylum Chordata; class Mammalia; order Chiroptera; family Pteropodidae; genus Eidolon; species Eidolon dupreanum. Next base: position 149,030,572 of record CM053509.1, on the reverse strand, counting down.
AACCTACCAGATGCCAATGATTAGTGAGAGCTGGGATTCAGACTTTCTGATTACAGACCTAATCCATTCTCTACTGACTCATTCACTCATCATTCATCTCTCACTGTGAAGTATATTTCTGTTTTTATTTACATCCCAAGAATTACTTGTTTATTGAAATAAAGACATCTGCATTTATTAAGGTCATTGCATCATCTAATTGTGATCTGTTTCTCTGACCATAGGAGGACTAGAGGTTAGCATTAGTGTACAAAATGGTCATTATAAAGTCCCCTATATCTTGGAAAAGAGCAGTCTGTCTCATGGAAGACAATCTGCATAGACGAAAAGGTCAGATTTGAGCCCATGAAGCAGCCATTACTCCATGGTTAGGTTTAAAAATGGAGACTGACAAGCCTTACATAGACAGCTACGAGGAATGGTTAGGAAAAGAAACACACAGACTATCACGTTTCTTGTAGACATTGTACTACATGCCTAGAGGAACACAGAGACACAGAGAGCCTGCCAGCAGTTTGCTCAAAGTCTGCGAAAGGGCTTGACCAAAACCAGCTTCCTTCACTCCAAATCCCTGATAGAGCGAGATATTTTGCTCAGGCTCTTAAAGTCTGACCCAGAGAGATTAACTATCCATAGCATGAAGAAATGCTCTGTCTAGCCATTGCTTCCCTCTAGTGGTCATATTGCCACCAAGCAAAAAGATATGACTGCATCTCGGAATTAAAAATCTAAACATAAAAACGAGATGCTGTTTGAACCTGGCCTGTCTGGTGTAGTCCCCCGGAGAGCCTCTGAGAGAGTAAGATGACCCTAGAAACGACAACACATAATGTTGGAAGTTATTTGTATTCTTGTCTTTGCAAAAGTATGTGGTCTGAAATACATGGTAGAGGGTAAAGCTAGAATTTAAAATGTTCTAGTCTGAGCTGTGCACACACATACACACACACACACACACACACACACGCATGATCCTTGGAACACAACTTGAGAAATGCTGATCTTGTGTTCTTTTTCCTGCACCATAACATTTATTTCCATTGTAAAGATGGGACAGTTAAGGCCCACAGGACAGTCTTCATACAATGGGCCAGCGTAGTGCTTATACAATGACAGTGTCTTCTGGAAGCTGTGTTAAGACAGAGCATACATCAGCCAGTGTGCTGTATGAACGATGATCAGCAGACCCATGTCAACCCATAAAGGACTATAGTGAGAACAGGAAATTCACTGTAAGTCATTGAGATCTCTGGCTGTTCTCCATCACGGCACAACCTCACCTACCCTGGATAAATACCATAGCTTCCATTTTTCTCCCCTTTGCATTAAAAGGTTCAAGGGACAAGAACATGGGCTATTTATCGTGTCTAATTGATTTCTCATTCTCCAGTTCTAGTAGAAAATTACAACTGTTGTTTTATTTGTTCTTTTGTTTGTTTGTTTTTCTCTTGAGGGCAATTTCCTTGATTCCTCAGAGGTTCCACGGTGAACCTTCCTCCCCTACAGTTTCCTTGACCCCAGGCTTCTCCAGCTCCATTCTGGAACGTCTGTAGAGATCTGCCCTCATTCTGAGGGCCTTTGAAGGTATACCCGCAATCTCTTTTTGTTGAGTTCTCCTTGTTCCTCTCTACACACCTTTTGGACAGGACCCGTCAAGACCCTACTTAGCTCTGTTTCTGACGGGCCACCTATGTGGGAAGAAATCATAGGTGCTTTGCCCTGACAGACTGTAACTACAGGTCAGGCTCAATGTGACAGCTTCTCCTGGCTGTCATGCAGCCCAGCCAGCCCTCCTTGTTCCTTCTAGATTTACTGGATTAAATCCAGGCCTCATATTCAACAAATCTCCTTTTAACTTTGTTGCCTTTTTAAAATCTTTCTTTGAATTCCATTACTTTTTGTTCATATCATCATTATTTATTTAACTCATTAATTCTATTTTTAGTTCTACTTGTTATTTTCTAATTCTATTTTTAGTCTGACTTGTTATTTTCTAACTTGTTAGATTGCTTACATTATTGATCTACAGACCTTTTCTTATAATATGATTTTTTGTGGTGACATCTTTTGAAATACTGTTTTCACTATATTCCAAAGTTTTGATAGGTTAGTGTTTTTATTACACTATATTTTTACTTTAATAAAAGTGTTTATTACATCTTTTTATGTATTTAAGAGTGGCTCTTAATTCCCAAATACATGTGATATTTTAGATAATGCTTTTGTTATTTATTATTGACTTAATTTTTCATTGTAGTTAAAGAACATGTGCCATATGATGCCTATTCTTTGAAATGTTTAGTATTGATTTATTACTTATTATGTATACGGTGTACTTATGGTCAAAAAAATATATGCTGTCTTATTATGGTGTGTATTGTAAGGTTGGCGGCAAAATACTAGAACAGATTCTAGTATGGGAATTCCAGGTTTCAAATCCCAGCTCTGCCTACTAGCTGTATCAGTAGAAGCTAAGAAACCTGGGCAGATAAATTAAATTTTTGTGCCTCAGTTTAAGCATCTTTAAATTGAGATTTATACCAGTATCTATCTCCTACTATTGTTGAAGGGATTAAATTAGTTAATGTGTAGGACAGTGCCTGGCACTTTTGAAACATCACTTATTATTTTATTTTCCTTAAATTAACTTTATTGATTTTGGTGATCAAATCTTCTATAGCTTTCCTTTTTTTGTTTATATATACAGTGAAAAAATTATTAAAATACTTCACAATGATAACAATTTTCACTTTTATCCAATTTCTCTGTTTCTGCCAAATATTATTATTTACTTTGTATAATATGATGTTATTTTATTAGGTGGATACAATTTTAGATTGGAATATCTTCCTGGTAAGGTACACCATGCATTATTACATAGTAATACTTTTATCTAAAGATATTTATTATTTTAAGAACTCTTTTATCAGATGTTAATAAAATCATTTTGGCCTTCTTTGGATTAATATTTTTCCAGTGTATATTTTTGATCCTTTTACTATCATAATTATGTTGTTCTTGTGTTTTAGGTATATCATTTGTATAAAACACATAGCTTTAAAAAATCCAGTCTATCAATCACAACCTTAAAACTGGTGAATTTAAATTACTTATAGTATTGTGATTCCTGCTATCTTTATATGTAAACAATTTATGTTGTGATTTTTTTCTGTTTTCCTAAGCTTCTTTTTCTCTACTCTTTATTTTTAGATTCATTGATACTTTCTTATTTTTTTCTGATTCTGTATTTTCTATCTCTTTAGTCTACAGGTTAGGTGTTTTTTTCCAGTCACTTAATAATTACCCTAAAAAATTTATTATGCATAATTAGCAAAGGCAAAAGTCAGTCAGTATCTTAACTGCTATTCTGAATTCAAGGACCTAGAATCACAATCATTCTGACACTTGAACCCTGATTTGTGTGATTTCATTGATGTGCGTTTTAGTACTTTATTCTAACTCACAAATTAGTTATTATTATAATTATCATTTTATATAGATCCTGATTGTTTTCTTCTTGTATCTCAGAACTTCCTTTGGTAATAATTTTTTTTCTTCCTTCAGTTAATCCTTTAGACATTGATTTAGTGGTACCTGTTGGTAGTTAACACTTATTTATATTTATCTGACAAGTTCTTTATTTCATTCTCTTCCTTGAAATAGAATCTGGTAGGTACACAATTATATACATGTGTACATGCGTGGCACATATTTGTTTTTTCTCAGAACTTTGAAGTTACTTTGTTAATGTGCTTTGAATTTTATTGTTGAGAAATCTACTTTTGGACCATTTGCTATTCCTTTATAGATATGTGGTTTTTTAAAATGGCTGTTTTAAAGATGTGCTTTTTGTCATGTGATGGTGGTGGTCTTCGGTTGCAAAACAGTGTATATTGTAGACATTTCATTCCACTCCATCCTCTATATTCCTTTAACTTGTTTATATTTCCATGTGTGTGTGTAAACTGAAGTTTATTATTTTCTCTACATATCCATGATAAGAGACTATTTTTATTTACTTTTTGTTATTATTTAATTAACAAACCCACACATCATACTTAGTATGTTTATTTTTAAAAAATAATATTGGAACAATTTATTATGAGATAACAAATAATTAGCAACTAGGTAATGTTCTTTTACATTTTTTATTTTATTAAATTTATTGGGGCAACATTAGTTAATAAAATTTCATAGACTTCTACTGTACAATTGAATAATATGTCATATGTGTACTGTGTTTAACTTGTTTCTGATACATCTTTCTGTTTCTTTGTGCTGTACTCTAGCATGATTCTCAGAACTATCTCGTAACAACTTTCTCTTGAGTTATGATTCATCTGCTGTTTAACCCATCTACTAAGGTTTTAATTTAATGGCTTTATTTTTCATTTCTTAGAGTTCTCATTTGTAGATTAGACTTTTTAAAATGTGGTTAGTCATTTTTCTCTATATATTTTGAGGAGCGGGAAGGAGGCAACTGGTCATTTGTAATAGTTACATTTTAAAAAAATTATTTATTTAAATTAGTTTCAAGTATACAGTACATTGGTTAGACATCTACATAGTTCATAAAACAATCTCCCCAATTGCTCCCTCTCTCCCCTGGCCCTCCACCTAGCCATCATATTAATGCTAACTGCATTCTCTATGCTGTGCTCTCCATCCCATGCCCAACTAACAACTACTAATTTGTACTTTTTTAACCCTTCATCCCATTCTCCCAGCCCCCCATCCTCTCTCCCTTCTGTCCATCACCAAATTGTCCACTATATTTGTGAGTCTGTTTTTGACTGATTTGTTCTTTTTGTTCTTTAGATTCCACATGTAAGTGAAATCATATGGTATTTATCTTTCTCTATCTGACTTATTTCGCTGAGCATAATAACCTCTAGGTCCATCATGTCATTGCAAATGGTAGGATTTCATTTTTTTTTAATGGCTGAGTAATATTCCACTGTATATATGAACTATAATTTCTTTATCCAATCGTCTGTTGATGGGCATTTAGATTGCTTCCATATCTTGACAGTTGTAAATGGTGCTGCATGAATATAAGAGTGCATAGATCTTTATGAATTATTGTTTTGATTTTCTTTGGATAAATGCTCAGAAGTACAATTGCTGGGTCAAAAGGTATATCCATTTTTAATTTTTTGGGAAACCTCCAGACTGTTTAATCATTATGTTTTGAATCATTTTTTTTTATATGGAGTAATATAGAGGTACAAATTTATTCTTTCTATGTAGATATCCACCTGTCCCAGAATTATTTGTTGAAGAGACTATTCTTTCCCAGTTGAATGGTCTTTGTACCCTGGTCCAAAATCAATTGGCCATAGATGTTTGTATTTAGTACTGGACTTTTAATTCTATTCCATTTGTTTATGTGTTTATTCTTATGCTAGTGCCACACTATTTTGATTATGGTAGGCTGATAATTAGCTTTGAAGTAGAAAAGTGAAAGTCCTCCAGATTTTTTTTCAATATAGTTCTGGCTATTCTAGGTTCTTAATAATTCTGTGTAAATTTGACATCAGTTTTCTCATTTCTCCAAAACATGCTGTTAATTTTAATGGGGATAACATGAATGTTAGATTACTCTGGGTATTATTATCATCTTAGCAATATTAAGTTTTGCAGTCCATGAACACAGGATCTTCTTTGCACTTATTTTGACTGTTAAAATTTCTTTCAGCAAGGTTTATAGATTGCAGTGTACAAGTCTTCCATTTCTTTGTTTATATTTATTCCTTGGTTTTATATATTAATATAATATTATATTAAATATATTTATATTTTATTCTTTTGGATGCCATTGTAAATGGAATTGCTTTTATAATTCCCTTTGGGACTGTTTATTGTTAGTGTAAGAAATACAACTGATATTTGTTCATTTATCTTTTACTCCCTCCCCAAATCTTGAAGGTCATCATTTGTCATTAGGAGTACTTTTGAGGAAAAGGTTAGAAAAAAATCTTAAGGTTTGGGGCCTTGAAATTAATGTCTCCAATTTAAGTCAATGATTCTTGATTCCAATAGTATAACTGAGCAAGGTTTGTTTCCCAAGCAAAAGAAGAGAGTAGGAAAAGGAGGGGAATTGTTATAAGGGTCTTATAGGTCTAAATCATGTGTACTTCTCTGTTATCAGTAGAGTTATCCAAAGAAAACCTACTAGATGTAGAATTTCATCATATCCTGCCTGTATCATCAGAGGTCATTCTCACTCAAGATTTGGAAGACTTATAAAAAACAAAAAAGTTTCTGTTCCCTCTGTTTCCTGTAAAAGGCTGTTTTCTTTGAAATTAATTTTCATTGCCAAATAGTAGTTTTTAAACTTTTTAAGCTTATTTTTTCATCTGAAAGCCATTGAAGAGAAAAAAAAATTACAGCTTGTTTTCAAGATTTCAGATAGACATAGAAAAATACACAATTCCTTATAGAAGAATTTCAATTAATAAATATAGAAGAAAACAGAGAAATAGAAAATCACATTAGAATGCTACAATAATAATTGCTACAGTCAAGACTCATCAAAGGATGCTAAAATAGGCCAGAGAAAGTTAAACAAAAATGGGATATTTACATGATGTCAAAGAATCTACCCAACTATTACATGATTATGTAGTGAGTTTACAGTGGAGAGTTCCATCTGTCACTCACCTTAGCTAAATGATCAAGATTAATATAACCAGTGGTACATATTGACATTGTATGCCCTGATATGATACAGTAAGAGCCTTGTAGAGCCTAAGTCATGAGTATTCCTCTGCTTTCCACAAATCTGTTCAAGGCAAGCCTTACAATATGGAAAATTTTGTCAGAGCCATCCTGCATGGTTAGAGGTCATTTTCAATTAAGGATCAGAAGACTTATTAAAATCAAAATATATGTCTGACTAATGTATGGTATACTTGAAACTAATAATAAAATTAAATTAAACAAACAAACAAAAAACAAAATTTTTCTGTCCTTTTTCTTTCCTAGAAAGGACCACTTCCCTTGAAATTTCATTTGAGATAGTATCCAAAAGAATTATCTAGGAATAAATCTAAGCAAAGAAGTGAAAGACACGTATGCCGAAAAGGGGCAAATCGCCTCTGTGGTTTTCTTCTCAGTAATGCAAAACCTCAGTCTAATGGAGAAAATATAAGAAAATTCAAACTGTGGAATGTTCTACAAAATAACTGACCATTACTCTTCAGAAGTATTAAGGTCATAAGACAAACAAAGATTGAGACACTGACAAGATAAGAGAAGTCTAGAGAGACAGGATGGTTGTATGCAATGTGAGATCCTGGATTAGATCCTAGAACACAAAAAGGACATTAGTAATAAAAACATGCGAAATCCAATAAACTCTCTACTTTAGTGAATACTATTATACCAAGATTAACGTCTTTGTTTTGGCAATATTGTGTGATAATGAAAGATACTAACATAAAGAGAGAGTTGAGTGAAGGGTATATGAAAGCTACTCTATTTTTGCAACTCTTCTGTAAGTGTATAATAAAATAAGATAAAAATTAGCTATCAAAATAAATACTATAAATATAATTCACAGGGTTTCCTTACCCTTCGTAGCTCTTTTCTGAAGCTATCCCAAGAAATACCTAATGCGTGAAAGCAAGGGTCTATCAGGATTGGAATATGACTGAAAGCGACTATCTTCAGTTCTATTGAGGCAAAAGGCGGCAGACTATTGGTAACCTTCTCGCTACCCACCTCAAAAATCAAGAGAACAGTATGTTCAAAGATCGTGTAAATGATGAGATGACCATCATGGGATGGTCATTAATGTTGTTGCTATTGTTTATATTTTGAGTGGACAAGAGATGATACAGAAAGAATGTAATGTAGAGGTGCTAAAGTCAACAGGAAGTGATATAGCTCCTTTTCAATCTGGATTGAATCTAGAACCTCTCATTTAAGGAAAAATAGCTAAGTTTCTTAGCTTCCTCATCTGGAAAATGTTGAAAGCAATGAAAACTCTTTCAGGACTGTTGGAAGAATTACATGAATACATGGGCACTTAATTACTGATTATTATTATTATTAACTATAAGAACATGGAGAGAGCATATAAAACTTTTATGAAAATAGGAAATCTCTCAAGAGAGTTGCAGTCAAGGGTGCTTGTTTTGGTGAGTGGAGAGCAAGCTGGATTTTAGCACATACTTGCCTCCTTGTTAGGAAGAACTATTTTCAGAAATTACTTGTACAATTGTACACAGTTAACAAGAAGATGAATAATTTGGATAGCCTCTGAGCTCAAGGTGAAAATGAAGTTCAAAGACTTTCATTCAAAAAAAAAAAAGAGACATAAGGAAACTTTTGGAGATGATGGATATGGATATGAATGGATAAGTATTTCTTGATTATGGTGATAGTATCACAGATATATGCATATGCCCAAACTCATCAAATTGTATACATTATATACTTACAGGATTTTTTGTGTATGTACATATATATATGCATGTGTGTATACATATAAAATACCTCAATAAAGCTGAAAAATTGAATTGAAGATGCTGTGCTTAAACCCAACTCTATCAGTAATTAGATTAGTTGTCTAAACACTTCAATAAAAAGGCAAAGATGATCAACTTACACAAATTTTTTAAAAAGACACTACTTAAAAAACTTTCAGATTCTACTATCACACAGGGAAATGCATCTAAAAAGGAGACTCTTTCTGACTATCTTGTCTTTATGTCTCAAAATGCATATTAAACAGTGCTAGTTTACAATGAGGTTGTTTGGAAGGGCAGTAACTGTCCAAGTTAAGAGTTTTGGCTCTGAAGTTACAATACCTGGGTTTAATTCTAATTCTACCATCTATTAGCTGTGTGTCCTTGTGAAATTTCCATAACTTCTCTGTGCTTTGTTATCTTTATCAACAAACTAGGTATACAATAGTTTAAGCCATGGGTTGAGGTAGTTATTTAATGAGTTTATATATCTTAAACATGTAGATAGTATCAGGAATAGAAAGAGCACAGCCAGTTATTTACTATCATATTTTAGGAGAATATGCTTGGAAAGCTCTGCTTTCGTCTGCCTAAAGACAGATGATACACTACTAGTCTCGATCATGTCACCAAATCTTGCTCATACCATGAATCTGGTAGGGGTGATGTTGTATCAGCCCTTTGACCTCCTGTGCCATTTTCAAGTGAGAAGAGTCATATCCAAATAGTCCATCTCACCAAGGAAAGCCTATGAAGTTATTTTTGTTAAGGCCAAGTAAATAATGTTGTGATTGGTCTATGCCATTATACCTAATCAACTCCAAGAGAATTTTCTTAAGCTTCAGTATTTGGTTCCTAAAACATGAACTAATCATCCATCTGTGACCCAGCCTTGAACATCAATAGCTTTTTACAAATGTGCTCATTTTCTATTATATTCTCACCAGTGTGTACCGGCTGGCTGACATTTTCTGTACTATTCAGCAATTTTGTTAAGTGCTTGATAGGTACCAATTTCTTCTGCTGGACAGATAAGAATATCGGCAAATAAGTTGCTCATAGCATTATATATAACTGTGTTTTGCTTTAATTTCTTTTTTTAAAATGACTTTTTTATTCAAAGAGCATATGTGTGTGTGTGTGTGTGTGTGTGTGTGTGTGTGTGTGTGTGTGTATAAAATACACAACATAAAAGTAGAAAATTATCTTTATGTTTCCATTCAATTATAGCTATTCAATATTTTGCCACATATTTCCAGTATTTTTTTCTAGCCATATATGTGTATCTTTTAAAATAAGCATATTTCATTCTTATGGCAGTTACTGACCAAAAGACACTATTAGTTGCCATCCCCAAATTTGCCCCCATTATCTTCAGCCTAACAAAATCCTACTTTAGCTCAGCTCAGTAATATGCCTATTGAATAGTTCCATTCCCACTCTCTTTTCTAGCTAGCCTTTGCCATGAGACCATTACATTTAGAGCCACCCCAACTGTGTGCCACATGGGGTGAAGAAAAAGGAAGATTAGCTTCCCAAAGTAAATTTGGGGTATTGACCAAGAATAAGGGGAAATGAATGCTGGGCAGAAAGAATAATAAGTGCTCACCTTCTTTTGTTTGATTATGACTTACAACTTTTCACTAACCTCCAGTCCAACTACAGTGTGCAAGGTATTCTCAGAAATACTTGTTTCTGACCAATTAATTCTGTTCAATAAGCAGAAGAGGTCACACAGATGTAAGTGACATTTAAATAACATAATGCAACCTCAGCTTTCTCCTTGCCAGGTGTCCTGACACATGCTTTTCAACTCTCAGGTAACCAGAAAATTTCAAGTAATAATACAGTACAATTAGAGTCATTGGGCAGGACATTTTTAAGGCAAATAAGACACAACAATAAGCCCAGCTCGGACCTAGCCTTGAAAAGAAAACAGAAGCTGAAGAAGCAGGCCCACCTAGATGGAATTCTTCTCTTCTTGAATCTTTTCACCTCTTTTAGTAAACATTTTAATTTAATTATAACCAAAATTCGCAAAAGTACACAAATCGTAAGTGTGAAGCTCAATGAATTTTTATGAGATGACATCACACATGTGATCCTAAACCAGGTCAAGAAGCAGGCTGTTACCCAAGGACCTCTTGTGCTCCCTTCTACTCATTACCTTCTTCCTGCCAAGAATAATCACTAGCCTGACTTATAATGCTATTAATTAGTTTTGCCTGTTTTTGAAATTGTATACTCTTTTTAAGTCCTGTTTCTTTTGCAAATATGTTTGTGAGAACCATGCATGTTTGTGAGAACCATGCATGTGTCAGTTGACAGAATAGAATTCCACTATTTGAATATATATCTTTCTATTCTTTTATTGATGGAGATAGATTGTCCTCAGTTTGGCACTATTAGAAATGTGTCTCTATGAACATTCTTGTACATGTCTTTGGGTTTAAATACCTACCCAGGTTCTGGGTTATAGTATATACATATGTTCAGGTTTGTTGGATAATACTATAGTGAATATATCAATTTACATTTTCACCATCAGTGCCTATGGTTCTCAATAGGGGTGGTGATCTTGTTCTCCTGGAAAATTTCTGCAAGCATTTGTTATTGTCATGACTGAAAGCACAGAAGGGGTATAGGGGTGAATGCTATTGGCATCTAGTAGGTAGAGGACAGGGATGCTTCTGAATATCCTGCAATGCACAGGACAGCTCCCAATCATAAAAGATTATATGACCCAAAATTTCTAAAGAGTTGAGGTTGAGAAACCCTGTCCAATGCCAACTTTGTTAGTGTCTGGTCTTTTATTTTCACCAATATAGTACTTGTGTAGAGGTATCTCATGGTTTTGATTTACATTTCTCCAGTGATTGGTAAAATTGTGCACATTTCCATATGTATATTTTGTTCTTTTGAGAAGTGCCTGTTCAAATATTTTGCCTATTGTTCTTTTTTGTTTTCTCGGCTTTTTCCTTATTTATTTGTAGAAGTCCCTCATAAAATCTGTTCATAAATCTATGAGTCTGCTCAATTAATCTGTAGATCAACTTGGGAAAAATTTGCATTTTAACACTATTAATCCTTTTAATTCATAAATATAGTATGTCTTTCTACTTATTTAGGTTTAATTTACTTTCAGATGTGTTTTATTATTTACATTTTTATGTCTTAGACATATGTTGCATTTATTTTCTGTTGTTTGTTGTTTTATTTAATTAAATTTATTGATATATATTTTAACAACTTTGTTGAGGTATAATTGAATGATAATAAACTGCACATATTTAGAGTATACTCTTTCACCAGTTCTGACATGTGTATACAATTGCAAAATCATTGCCACAGTCAAGATAATGAACATATATATCATCTCCCACATGTTTTCTAGTGTTCCATTAGGATTCCTCCCTCTTATCAATCCCCTTCCTATTTTTCTGTCCCTATACATTAGTTTGCATTGTCTTCAGAATTATATAAATGGACTCCTATAGTATATGCTGGTTTGGGCTCTGCTTATTTTTCTCAGTGTAATTATTTTTAGATTTATCTACATTTCAGTATGTGCCAAAAGTTTCTTACTTTATATTGTTATATAATATTCTTAGCATGAATATACCACAATTTATTTATTTATTCACCCTTTGATAAATATTTGGGTTGTTTCTATTTTTTGACTATAACAAATACAGCTACTAAGGCTATTTGTATATCAGCCTTTATACAACCCTACGTTTTCATTTTTCTTGGATAATATCTGGGAGTGGAAGGAGTAAGTCATATGATATATACTGTATGTTTAAATTTTTAAGAAATTTACAAGTTATTTTCAAAATTGTTTGTACCATTTTACATTCTCCCCAGAAAAGTTTGAAAGTTGTCCCACATCATTGGCAATATTTGTAATGATCAGTTGTTTTATTAGCCATTGTAGTAGGCATTGTGGTGTTTAATGTAATTTTATTTTTCATTTCTCTAAAGATTAATATTTCTGAGCATCTTTTTGTGTACTTATTTATAAGATATATACATTCTTTGATAAAGTATCTTTCAAAACCATTATATTTGTAAAATTGGATAGTTTGTTTTATTCTTATTCAGTTTTAAAAGTTTGTTCTACATTATGGTAAAAGTCATTTATCATATATATGATTTGATATTATTTTCTGTAAGTCCACATCTTGTCTTTTCATTCTCTTAACAATTCCTTGCAAGAATAGAAATTACTAATTTTGATAAAATCCAATTTACTCCTTATTTCTTTTATTCCATTGTACCTAAAAATCTTTGGATAACCCAAATCCACAAAGATTTTCTTCTATGTTTTCTACTAGAAGTTTTATACTTTTAAGTTTTACATGTTAGTCTATGATACATTTTAAGTATATGGTGTGAGGTGTGGATCAAAATTAATTTTTTACATGAATGTATCTAATTTTTCTAGTACCCTTAGTTGAAAAATATCCTTTCTGCATTTAATTGCTTTTATAACTTTGTTGAAAATCTATTTACCATATGTGTGGGTGTATTTTTGGACTCTGTTGTGTTTCATTTATCTGCTTATCTATCTTAATGGCAATACCACATTGTCTGGCTCAATGTACTTTATTATAATAACTCATGAGGTTGGATAGCATAAGTTGTCCAAATTTGTCCTTTCCTTTCAAAGTTGTTTTGGCTTTCTAGGTCATTTGTATTTCCTTATGTATTTTAGAATTAGCTTTTACATTTATATAAGAAAAAAAATGCGTTGAGATCTTAATTTGAATTGCTTTGAATCCATAGATCAATTTGGGGAGCATAGAAATTTTAACTCATGAATATTATTTGACCAATAAACATGGCATATACCTACATTTATTTAGATCTTCAATTTCTCTCAACACTTTATAGTTTTCAGTGTACCTTGTCTTGCACATATTTTGTTAGATTTATCTCTAAGAATGTGTACTTTTGATGCTATCATAAATGGTAATTTCAGCTTCTAAATTGTTCATTGCTAGTGTATTAAAGTACAATAAATTTTTGCTAGTCAATTTTGTATACTACAATCTTGCTAAACTCAATTATTATTCATAAGAGATTTTTTTGTAGATTCCATTTGATTTTCCAAAGATGATTATGTTGTTTATAATTAAAGACAAGTTTAATTCTTCCTTTTCAATCTGGGTACCTTTTCTTTCTTTCTTTTTCATCATCCACTGGCTGTGGCCACCACCATTACAGTGTTGAAAAGAAGGGCTAAGAGCAGATAGCCTTTCCATATTCCTGATCTTAGCAGGAAAGTATCTAAACTTTTGTGATTAACTATGATGTTAACTGTAGATGTTTGGTAGATGTCACTTATCAGTTGAGAAAATTCCCTTCTATTTTTAGTTTGCCAAGAGCTTTTTATCAGGATGAACTTTGGAGTTTGTCAAGTGCTTGTTCTCTGTTTATTTAATCAATTTTTTCTTTTTGTGATTTATTAATAATAGTGACTTACATTAAGTGATTTTTTAAAAGTAGAATTGGACTTGAATTCCTGGTATAAACCCAATAGACCATGATGTATTATCGTTTTCACAGATGAGTTAAAATTTTGCTAAGAATTTTGCATCTATTTCATGAGAAATATTGTTCTGTAATGTCTTTGATTTTTAAATCTTTGTAATTCTGGCCTCATAGTTGGGAAGTAAGCATTCCTTTTCAATGTTCTGTAATATTATTATAAGATTTCCTCATTAAAGAAATCTGGGCCTTGAGTTTTCTTTGTGGAAGGTTTTTAAGTAGTCATTCAATTATTTTAATAGATATAGGGCTATTCAAATAATCTATTTCTTATTGAGTAAATTCGATATTTCGTGTTTTCCAAAAAAATTATCTATTTCATCCAAGTTATTGAATTTACTGACATAAAATATTTAATAATTTTCCTTTTAATATCGGTGAAATCTAAAGATGTCATCTCTCTCATTTTTGATATTGGTAATTTGTCTTTACATTTTCCACATCATTTTGACTAGAGGTGTATATATTTTATTAACTCAAAAAAAAATAGCTGTTTGTTTCTTTCTTCTGTTGATTTTTTTGTCTTTTATTTCATATGTTTTCCTAAAATATTTATTTCCAAAAAGTATTTATTGTTATAAAAATTTCCCTAAGTATGTTTTAATCTTATAAACTTTGATGCCATATTTTTACTAATTTTAAAATACTTTCTAACCTCCCTTTTTATATCTTCTTTGATTTATTTGTTATTTATAAGAATGTTTAGTTTCTTAATATTTGGAAATTTTTCAGATATCTTCCTGTTATTGATACCAAATAAAAGTCCACTGTGGTGAGAGAGCATCTTTGTATAACTTGAATCCATTTAAATTTTTTTAAATTAATTAATTTATCTTTTATGGTGACGTTGGTTAACAAAATCTGATAACTTTCAGCTGTAGATTTTAACAGTAAGGAATATATATATTTACATTGTGTGTTCACCTCCCATAGTTAGATTTCTTTCTGTCACCACATATTTGAACCCTTTTACCCTGTCTACCTCCCCCCTATACCCTCCCCTCTACCCTCTGGTAACCACTAATCTATAGTCCATGTCCGTGAATCTCTGTTTGTCCTGATCATTTGTTGCTTTTAGATTTATATCCCACATATAAGTGATATCATGTGATTTTCATTTTTTTCTGTTTGGCTTATTTTGCTTAACGTGATTATCTCAAGGTCTATCCATGCTGTCGCAAATGGCAGTATTTCATCTCTTCTTATGGCTGAGTAATATTCCACTGTATATAGGTACCACAGCTTCTTTATCCAATCATCTATCATAGAACATTTTGGTTGCTTCCATGTCCTGGCCACTGTGAATAATGCTGTTATGGACATTGGTGTGCAAATATCTTTTTGGATATGAGTTTTCAAGTCTTTGTGGTAAATACACAGTAGAGGGATTGCTGGATCATATGGTAGTTCAATTCTATCTTCAAATTCAAAAGATTTTTCCTGGGTAAATAATTCTGAGTTGAAATGCTTCTCTTCCATACTCAAAAGCTATTGATTCACTGTTTTCTCTCTTCTACTGTTTCCAGTAAGAAATTCGCACTCACCCTTATCTTTGTTTTTTCTATATATTTTATGTTTTATCGTCTGACTTTTAAGATTTTCTCCTTATCACATGTATTAAAGAATTAGATTCGAGTGCTTTACTTCATATTTTTTGTACTTGAAGTTATGAACTTCTTAAATCTATCAATAACTTTATATTTACAGAAACTTTGGCCTTTATTATTTTTTAAATGTCTCTTCTTCTTCATTACCCAACCTGCAGAGACTCCAATGACATGCACATTTAAGCTACTTGAAGATTTGCTAAAGATCACTGATGTTCTGCTTATCTTTTCTTTTTTTCTATGTTTTATTTTGAATATTTTCCATTGCTGTATCTTCAAATTTACTTATATTTTCTTCTGCATTGTTTAATTTGCTGTTAATCACATTTAGTGTGTTTTTAAAATCTCGAGCACTGTAGTTTTAATCTCCAGAAGTTAATTTGGAGTCCTTTAAAAAATATCTCCCAAGAGGAAGTAAAAACAAGCCATAGACTAGAAGGAAATATTTATAAAACATGTATCTGATAAAAAGACTGGTGTCCAAAATATGCAAAGAATTCTTAAGATTCAACAGTAAGAAAACAAACAACTCCATTAAAATGTGGGCGAAAGCTAAAAAAATTCTCAAATTTGACAAATGACATAAACATAGTATTTTAGAGGATAAGAAAACCACAAATAGAAAAAGAAATCCAAAAAACCCACACCAACATACATCATGAATAAATTTCTGAAAACCAATGAAAATTAAAAAAAAATTTTTGAAAGCAGACCAATAAAAATGACATACAACCTATAGAGGAGCACTAGTTCTAATGATAGTGGATTTTTCATCTGAAACCATGGAGACCAGGAGGAAGTAGCACATTTTTCAAGTGTTTAAAAAATTTGTTAATTACTATTTCTATGTCTGACGTAAAGGAATAATCAAAGAAGCAATTTTATAGCATTAGGAAGGAAGAAAGAGAAAGTACAGAAATATGTGTACATACCACAGAAATTCTTTCTCCTCATAAAGTAGTGCAGGGCTGGGTGACATTCGGCCACTTCAAGCGTCTGGTTCCCTTAATACTGATTGCAGCATGCTGAAAAAGTGAGACATTTCTGATTGTTCCCATAAGGATCATTGAGATGAAAATAAGAAACAGCATTCTACACTCTCGGAATGTCCTGCAGAGATATCTCTTTAAATGTTTATTATTCAGAAAACTTCTTGATAAGGTACAACTGAGATTCCAATGTTCACTTTCCATATTTAGTTATGATTCAACAGGAGGCATGGGCATATCTGTAATGTTAAAGTATAAAGTATCATAAGGTTAATTGTAGCCATAAGAAGACCATAGGTACTCTATGGGTTAATTATTAATTGTATTCCTTTATATTGTCAGAAGAATCCCAGATAAACTGTATGATTGTCCTGTATAGATGTTGCAAAATCGAAACACCAGACAGGAGTCTGGGCAGGTAATGAGTGATACGAGCCAAGTGAGTAATGGTAACTGGAAACTGACAAGGCTCTATCTCAGGTCAATTGCCCCCAGCTAATGGCCATGAAAGTTAAAATCCAGTAATATAATATATTATGATTTTTCAAAAGAAATGAGTCACCTGCCTTTAAATGAGAAATATTTTTTAAGACAAGTTTAAACGAAACTCGATAAGATTTTGACAAGGGTACTGTGGTTACATACATGGCTTTTCTTGTTCTGAGGAAATACAAGGAAATAATTCAGAGAGCATGATGTCTCCAACTTATTCTTAAATGGTTCAGAAACAACATAACCATTGGTGAGACTCATATTTTGGAGTCCCTTGTACTCTCCTTGCAACTTTTCCATAAGATTGACATTTAATTTAAAAAAAAAGTGTTATCAAAAGACTTGAAAAAAAATTAAAAGGAAACAATCAAAACTAACTAAGAAACCTAAGCTGACCATTTTTTCCCTGTGTACCCAGAAAACAATTTCTTAAATAGTTTTAGATTCTTATGTCTCAAAGAGAGAAGTTAAGACCTTGAGGATGAAGGAGGCCTGCAGTATGTGAAAGACTTGTCCAAACACAGCCATTCAGTGGTGAAGCCAGCTGAGGAATAGTCCTCCTAACATCCCTGCCCCCTCCTAGTTCTTTTCCTTCCCTAGATGCTTTTGTTCCATGGGCAACCCCCCTTTTTTCTCTTTTGGTATTCTCCATTCTTTTTCATTTCAAATATTCAATTCTGGAACAAATACTGGCATTTTTGAAAAACACGTGAAGAGTTTAATCTGCCAATAAAAATTAATTTTCTAACTTCATCCATCCTGGTGCTTATTTAGAACCCAACAAGACCCACTCACTTTAATTGGAATCAGTATTTGACTCCCACATAAGATATTAGTTGGTGACAGATTTCTGAGACCATTTTTGATCAAGATAACAGCTTCTCCCAAGAACTCAGAGCCTGAGAAAATGGAGCCAAGTTCAGGAGATGAGAAACTAAAAGCTGCCAGTAATGCATGCTGCAGTTGGGAAGATGTTTAGGATGACTGTGGTTATGACATAGAATATTGTGTCCTTTCTTCTTTATAAATTACTCAGTGTCTGGATGAGAAATAATTTGCTGAAAGCACTTGGAACATTTTACCTACCTTGGAAACAATGTAGAGGTTCCAGAAGGAAGACTTGGCTCGTCAGGATGGTTTTGTTTGGCCTTAGTTAATCGCTGAAATATGAAGAACAAAATAGAAAGTAAGGTTTGGAAATATTGGGAATTCTCAAATTAAAATCTCATGTTCATGGATGTTTAAAATGAATGACTTCTATAATATTTTTCAAGAGAAAGCAGGTATTTATCATTTCCACTCTATCTGACAGAAACTTTATATATATGAAAATCTAATCTCATAATTTTTGTAAGGTATTAAAGCAAATGTCATTTTTAAAAAATTATTCAGGACCTGGACAGAGTAAGCAACCTCTCCAAACTGATAGCGTACTGATGAGCATCTTTAGAAAGGATTAAACCAGTTGTAAATCTACCTAGAATTTAGCAGCTGCTTCACACTGTTATTTTTCATGCTTTTTTAAAGTTGATAAGTATTTTGAATCCTTACCAGTGCCAAGGTATCACACTATGTCTTCTCTATTATCCCAGTCTCCTCTATTTTATTACCCTGTTTATCTCTTTTAGAACACTGATTACAAGCTGCAATGCCTTTCTTTCTTTCTCTTTTAATTTCTTTCTTTCTTTCTTTCTTTCTTTCTTTCTTTCTTTCTTTCTTTCTTTCTTTCTTTCTTTCTTTCTTTCTTTCTTTCTTTCTTTCTTTTCCTTTCTTTGATTATTGTCTGTATTCTCTATTAGATGGTGATGTCTATGAGATCAGTCCTCTATTCTATCATCAATGCTCTGTCCCCAGCATCAAGTACCAGGTATATCTTAGAATCTTAGTGAACTTTTGTTTAATAAAAACTGCATTGAGCATCAATGAAAAGCCAGGCACTGCCTATTTATGAAGCTGTGCTGTGAAATTTCAAGTAGATCGCTCGATCGATCAACTGACAGATGAGAAAAGGAACCCTTGTACACTGTTAATGGGAACATAAATTGTGATGGAAAACAGAATGGAAATTCCTCAAAAATTAAAGATAGAATGACCATATGATCCAGTAACCCTACTTCTGGATATATGTCCAAAGGAAATTAAAATAGAATCTCAAAGAGATACCTGCTCTCCCTTGTTTATTGCAGCATTATTCATAAGAGCCAAGATATGGAAATAACCTAAGAATCCATCGCTGAATGAATGGATGAATGGAATATTATTCAGCCATTTGCAACAACTTGGATGAAACAAGTGAAATAAGTCAGACAGAAACAAATACTGCATCATATTACTTAAATGTAGAATCAAAAAAGCCAAATTCATGAAAACAAAAAGAGTAGAGTGGTGGCTACCAGGAGTTGGGGGTGAGAAAAGTGGGGAGATATAACTAGCTTAGGTTCACAGATGAAGGAATTGAAACTCAGAGAGACGAAGTAACTCATTCAAGAACACACTATCAGTAAAAGGCAGAACCAGTATTTAAACTCATACAGATCTGATTTAAAAGCCTAGGCCACCTGTGCCAGCCTCTGCTAGCTGCCCACTGTTTAACACTGTTGACACTGACCTCCAGCCGTTCACAGTCTAGGGAGATGTCATATACACACACAAATGACCATGACAAAGGACAAATTGACTTTCCTGTTGCAAAAAAGTTCACGGGGCTCCCAGTATACAAGGTAGAGAGAGAATAACCCCATGACAGGTGCTCTAGGAGCTTTCTGGAAAGGAAACTCTTTGAACTGGGCCAGGGGAGAACCCTGGCAAATGCCTTTCTAAAATCAAGATTCTCTGCTTCCAAAGCCACCCCCAATCCATCAGTGTAGTAACCCTATCAAAAAAGGAAATGAAACTGTCTGGATAATGTTTTCCACATGTTCTCTTTCTAAATGGTTGTAGGTTCCAAACCACCACAGGCATAGACAAAGAAGCAGAATGAGGTCATCATCATTTTCACTTGCTCTTCTTTATCTTTGCAGCTGGTCTCTGGACCTATTTGGCCTACCATGGCCAGGGATGAGTGGGTAATTGTGACTTCTCATATTTATTAAGCCCCTACCGTGTGCCAGACATGGTTTTAAGATTTTTATTTGCAGTAACTCGTTTGTCCCTCATAACTACCGAATTAGAGAGGTACTAAAAAATGAGGAAACTGAGGCATAGGGAGATTAAGTAGCTGGCCAAGATCGAGCAGCCAAACAATGAGAAATCAGGATGTGGCTCAGGAAGTCCAGCCGGCTGCCAGGTCCTACATGGTTAACCCCTGAGCTCTCTCTAATGCCTCTGTGGTGTCCAGAATTTTTAAATCATTAACAAATATTCCTGGAGCCAGAGGTAGGACAAGTTTAAGGAAAGCTAAGTCCCCTTTGAAGTTTCTTGTCGACAGGACAACCCCTCTCATTCCTTTTGATCCTTCTCCCCTGATGCCAGTGTCCTAAAGAACAGCAAGGGGACAATCACTGGGAGTGCCCAAGAAACAGGTCAACTTTGTTACACATACTATTGTCTTAAATAACACTAGAATGTATTCTCGACCTCTTCCTCATGTCACATAGGAATCCTATTTGGACCAACCTACCTGTCTTATTCAATTTTATGTCTCCAATTCATCCTCTCCTCCTCAGTTGTGTTGTAGCAGGGAGCAGTTGGCATACTCAAAAAATGAATTAAAGAGAGTTGAATGAAGCAAAGATTTAGGGAGAGAAGCCATTACGCCCTGAGGCCTGAAGGGGAAAGAGACAGAGGATAGTTACTGGAACCTGGTCGGAGCTGTGGCTATGGGAGAGAGATGTCTATCATAAAGTGATGGTCATAGCAGAAAAATAATGATCACTTGCAGAGATGAAGTGAGGGGTACGAAGCACTTCCTCTCTCTCCTCCATCTTTGGTGACTGCCGAAAACAAGAGGGCCAAGAGCCCGTATGATGTCGTCAGTAGAGCCTGAGAAGGGATCTAGAAAGGTAAAAAAGACTAACCAACAGAGGTTATTCCTCTCTAATATTTTGTTCTGTTTGGCTTTTGATAAGCAATGCCATAGTGAATATCGTATGTACATCCTTGCATACTGGGCTTTTAATTCTGTTAGACAGATGGCTAGTTTTGGGACTGTCACTTAAAGGGTTCTGAAAGTTTTAAATGTTTACAAATGCTACTAAATAACTACACCAAATATCTATAGTGATTTCACCAACACCTTCATCAGCAGATATTTTTAATGTCTGAAACTTGTGTTTTATTTTGCATTTCCTAGCTGACTAGTGAGGTCGAGTGTGATTTCTTAAGTGTATAATGAGATAACTTTTGTGATATTTCTGTTCCTATTAGGGATATTTAGTACCTTTATTTTCAACCTTTATTTCACTCTTCTTCTTGTTTATATAGTCTTTGCCGTATACAAGTAAATCTGACCTTCACCTTAAAACCCTTCAGTGGCTGCCCCTTATGTTTAGGATAAAGTCTAAATTCCCTTGCTACCTTAAAGGGCTCTTTCAAGAAGCAGTTTCCAGCAAGCTCCTCAGTATTATATCCTGGTCCTTCCCACTGACTCCCCATCCATATTCCACGTACAGGTATAAACCTGTGATGCTCTTGCTTTTATCTTCACTGCATTTCTATGCATTAGTTTTTCTTCCTGAAATGACTATCTTCACTTCCTCTTTGCCCATTAACTTCTGTCCTCTCTCCAAGATTAATTTACACATTGTCTTCTCTGCAAGGCTATATGTGCCCCAGCCTCCCTTGTCTTCACAAACTGAGTCTCAGATGGCTGTCAGGCATGGAGAACAGGGTTAAAGGCAACCCACAGACCATATGCTGAGGGTGGGAACTATCAAGATGAATAAGCTCCAAAACCTGTGTCCCAGAGGCACACAGTCCAGTGGCTGAGTTACAGTGCCCACACTGAACAGAATGACCATCAGCAGAATCTTAACAATCCTCACTTTGATTTTTCCTGCCAGTGGTCTTCCAAGAAAAGAATCAAGGAGGTGATTGTTCCTAGGAAAGCCACATATCATTTGTCAAAATCCTTTGACGATGACTTCAGTAGACCAGCTGCAACATTCTAAGGTTACACCAGAGAGTCATACAACTACAATAAAACTTCCTTCAACTACCATTACCAAATATTACATTTTGATGTCCTATGGCCTCAGGGATCCCCCGTGATATAATGAATGAGGATTCACTGCATAAGGAGGTACTGTTCTAATGCATCACTTTCTCAGCAGGCCTATTTCCCCAGGGCACGATAGGTAAATATACACTGGAAATTTTAGCCCTATTTTTTTGTACCTACTGAGACAACCTTCAATAATCCAATACAAATACTTCCTGCCACATCCACTTTAAACAAACTTAAGCATGCCTCACAGAGCAATGTGATAATCTTTCTAAAATAATTCAAATCAAAATTAATAATCCAAATATTTAGTTCTCTGTTACACAGATTTAAGAGGGACTGTGTCAGAGCATGTAGTCAGAAATATGCAGGTCTTCAGGTAAACCAAGGTAAGCAAGGGTCTCTGCCACTCTGAGCCTCAGTTTCCTCATCTGTAAAATGGTATCCCAAGACATTAAATTCTTTTGAAATTTGTTCTTTAATTCTTTA
The DNA here is from genome assembly GCA_028627145.1 of Eidolon dupreanum. Taxonomy (NCBI): domain Eukaryota; kingdom Metazoa; phylum Chordata; class Mammalia; order Chiroptera; family Pteropodidae; genus Eidolon; species Eidolon dupreanum. Next base: position 149,007,807 of record CM053509.1, on the reverse strand, counting down.
GACAAATAAAAGCAGCATAATAAATAACAATTAAAAATTTTTTTCATGAGGTTGAGTCAAGCAAAGCCTGCAGAGCCCAAGGGTAAATTTCTATGTGCTCCTCAGGCATTGTGATAGATTCAATTGCCCCACAGCCCTCATTTTTAACGCTGAGATGTTCTTTACACGGAAACTTTTATACTTTCTGTCACTAGCCTCTTGAGTGACAAAATTCCCATCATTTTCAGGATACTGATCTTTTCTGCTAGGAGGAAGCATGAAATAGGATGGAGAAGGGACTTTCTCAGGTCTTACAGGACTGACCATTTGTCTAATACAGCTTGATGTCAACAGTTCATCAAAAATATAATGGAAAGAGTGGTCATAAACAGAAGAACAAAAGGGGTTATCGATGTGTCTCAATGTTTGGGAAGAGCAAGAATACAATGTTCCACTGAGTTCATTCTTGGATAGGACAAGTTAACTCATCTGTATTTAATCCTTTCTCTTCATTTAAGAGAAAGAACTGGAGGTGATAGGTAGAACTGCAGAATCTCAGACTTAAAGGAACCTTGGGCAAAGTGATTGAACAGAGAGCGTGTGGGCTTATGCTTCCAAAAATACATGTTAAAAATCCCACTTAGGCACAAAGTAGCTGGAAGACTTTAGACAACTTTTTAAAGCATTCTGATCCTCCTTTTGTTTATGTACAATATGGGAAGAACAATAAATACCCTGAAAAGATGTCATGAAGATTAGAAATAATATGAATAAAGGATACCGTTCATGGCAGACATCTAGTAAAAGACAACTACTGTTATACCGATCTCCTATATTTACCCTGTGCTAGGAAGGAGTCATCTTCTAAATGCAAATACTTAATCACTAAGTGCTCAATACACAAAGATCCTTTAAAAAAATTTTTTTAAAACAAATGAAGCTTTTGCACATGTCCTGTGCCATTTAGACTAAAACAGTCATATCCCACAGCACTAACGTATTCCTCAGTTTTAATCTCCATTATAGAAGCTTACTTTGATTTTTTCAGCTATCGTAATCTAGATATCTTTTTCATGTTCTATAAAACTTCAAACTGAAAGATAGTCACTGGGATAAAATTCTGTGATATTAATGAACTTCTTCATTTGTTGACATTGTACTTTGGGAAATTAGATTAGAAATCAATTAAAAAGCAATTAAATTAATATCTTTTGGGGCCAAGCTATAGTGATAAAGATGTAGAAGATCTGAAGAACAGTGTTCTAAGCAAAGTTTGTCTAATTACTATTAGTATTAACAGCTTATATTCTTCTAACACTTTACACTTCACAAGTTATCTTCAAAATACATCTTAAAAATGAATTAATTGAGAAAATTTATTTGGACTTGCTTAACAAACTGTAGGTTGCATTATCTACAAGGGTAATGTTTTCTGTACATTTGAAAAATCTTGATCTAAAATTTATTCTGTTTAGGTCTTAAACTGAAAAAATGCAGATTGATATCAAACAAAATGTTGGATTTAAATGGTAGCTTTTCCACATAGGGCTGGTTATAACTTGGGCTAATTGTTTAACTTCTGAGCCATAGTTTTCTCATCTATAAGATGAACGTACTGTTTTCTACCTCATAGGTTCATTGTAAATGTAGAGCACTTAACACAGCTCTGCATTGCAAGACAGGCTTCCTGAAGCACTGTTCTTTCTTCCTCTCATTCTTCCTCCACTGCTTTCAATAGTTCTTTCTTGTAATAGATTAAAGATGCAAGTCCTTACTTAGCTGTCAAGATGTTTTGTATTCTGACCTAGGTGTACTTCTTTTCAAAATTCTTATTTCATGTGCCCTGCATATACCCAAACTGAATCCCTCGCTATTTGTTTCACACATGCCAGAAGGCCCTACCTCATGTCTTTGCTTTACTCTTTTCTCTGATAATCATGATCTCTCCAGTATATCAAAATTTTGCCCAGCCTTCAAGATTTAAGTTCAAATGTTTCCATTTCTTTGACATTTTGAAATTTATTCTGATACCCTCAGACTGAAATGCTTTCCTCTCTTTTCTCCATCTTCTTGGAATTCAAGTCAACTTTCATTCATCGTGGGACAACTGTGTGTCTAGTTCTGTGCCAAATACTGAATACATAAAGACAAATTTATTCTCTAATATAAACAAGATATTTCATATGGAACTTAAGAGAAAGTTCTTACAATGATAACATCTCAGATTCTCCCTTTTCTTATTTTGCTATAAATCTGCCTAGCTTAATATAGACAAATTATAAGAGTTAATCCTAATGATTAGTATTATCTCCATCTTAACAATGACAGCAATAACAAAAACCTAAATTTCAGAGAGGATAGAAAATTTGTTAACCTCTAAGTTTTATAACTTAGATCTATCTTCTTGCTTATGACTGCACTATTCATATCTAAGATTACATAATAAAAATGAAAAAAGCATTCCTTCTGAATTCAGGGAAGGCTCAATTTCATTAAAAATGAGGGATTGTAAAACTGTAAGTTGCATTAGTTAAGGGGCCACATTTAATTAATATGTATTATTTAATTAATACAGCACATGTTCAATGCTGGGTTATTGAGTAGAAGTGAATTTGGGTTATAACCACTGTATTAAGATGACTTAAGTTATATTGCTATAACGAACAACACCCAAGTCTAACAGCTTGCAGTGACACAGGTTTAATTTTGCTCACACTGCATGCATGCTCATTGTGGGCTTCTTCTAATCAATACCTTGGCTGACAAAATAGCCACACCAGCTGCACATTGTCATTTAGGTAACAGAAGAAAAGAACTCTGGGAGGCTCTGCACTGAAATCATTGGTCCCTCAAGACTTAACTCATTCTCTGTTGTGTTTGTTGTTGTTGTTGTTGTTGTTGTTGTTGTTGTTAAAAAAGAATCTTTGATCATCCAATATGTACCAAGTAACATGAAATCACTGGCAATAGAGCCGAGACTAAAACAAAAGTACCTATACTCTAGGAGAAGTCTTCAATGTTAGATAAATAATTACTCCAAAATTATTTAATTAAAATTGTGATAAATGTTATAAAGAAAATTACATGGTGCCATGAAAGGATATAAAAAGGATGCCTCATAGTCTAAGAATTCAGAAAAGACATCTCTAAAAATATAATCTTTATTCTGAAACCCAAAATATATTGAAATAAGCTAGATAGAGATGGAGGTGATGAGTGGGAAAGGTAAGGAGAGTGCAGAAGAATTCTGGAATCTTGCCACATACACTTCTCCAGAATTGGGTTAGCTGCCATTTATAATGTACCCAGAGCCTACTGTTTCTTTGTGTTAGTGGTTATCATATACTATTAAAATTGCTGCTGTTAGTATGCTTGTCTGTCCCCCTGCTCTAGACTGTACTTCATAGATAGAATTTTGTTTTCATCTCTGTGTTTTCAAGGTTTTGGACTCAATACATTTTTTCAGAAATCTTTATTGAAGTGCTAGAACATTATACCTTGATAGGCATGTAAAGCAAGCAAGTATTGAATAAAATACTGAATTTTAAAACTATATGATGTATAATAATATTTTAATATAAATCAACACTAAAATTCTATTCGAATTTGATTTATTTCTCACCTTGTTCCATTCTCCAATATATTTAATATTTTATATAAGCAAGATAATATTGTTCCCATTTGTATATTTATCTAATTGTAGGCACCAACAGATGATTCTAGGTGCATTTTCCTGCTAAGCAATGTTAAGGTAAAAAGAATGTTGTTAAATTTTGAAATTGATTAGAGAAACAATATAAATTAAAATATATATCTCTTTAATATTAAAAAAAAGATTTATTTACAGAAATGATTAACTCCATCAGTGAAAGATGACACACATGAAAACAGTTGACATTGTAGGGTGTTAGGCTATCAAGAAATTAATGTTCCACTTATTCAATTTCAAAAATAGTTGGTAGGACTTATTCCATTTTTTTTGCAAGAGAAAAAGAATATTTACACATTTTGGGCAAGAAGATGGCTTCCTAAGTTGCAGATAAATATTGATACTGGCTTTAAAACAGCAAAAACTGCACACAAAACTAAATACAGTAGACATGTGGAAGACTTTGTGGAACCTTACAATCCTTCATTCAGTATCTTTCCATTTAGGGTAGACTTTCATCAACATTTTTGTTATTGAACATCAACCAAGCCAAGAATTTGGCTGTCAATTCAAAGAAGCATACAGATTTTTTAATGCGGTATTTTAAAAGATAAAATAAAATTCTGGGAGATACACAATCTTAAGTTTTGATTTCATTAGATTTGACAAATGTATCCACCAATGCAACCCACATACCTATCCATAGAATATACCTGTCAACCTAGAATTTTTTTCTCCAGCCACTTCTTAGTTAAAGTACTCCCCCAGAGGCATGACTGCTCTAAATCTTTTTTTTTTTTCAACATAAACTAGTTTTGCTTATTCTAGGAATTCATACAAATGAAATCATACAGTGCATTCTCCTTTGTGTCTGGCTTCTTGTGCTCAACAGTGTCTATGTAACCCAACCATATTGCTGAGTTTATAATTAAGTTATTGTTTTTATTACTTAATATTATTCCATTATGCAAACATATCACAATTTGCTTATCCATTCTAGTTTAGGCTATTATGAATAAGATTTCTTTGAACATTTTTTACAAGTCATTTTCTAAACATAGATTTTCATTGCCTTTGAGTAAACACCTAAAATTGCCATGTCACTCAGCACAGGTATGTTTAATTTTGTAAGAAAATATCAAAATTTTTTTCTTAAAATAATTGTGTGATTTTACACATCCACCAGAAATATATTAGAGTCTGCTTACTCCTCAATCTCACCAGTATTTGGTGTTACCATTCTTTCAGTGGCATCTCTTTATGGTTTGAGCGTACATTTTTCTGATGATTAATGGAGACCTTTTATGTGGTTATTGGCTATTCATAGTCTGCTCTGTGTTAGAATTGCTGTTATAGATACTTTCATCATATTGATAAAAGTTCTTTTCTATTCCTAGTTTGTTAAAAGTTTCTATCATGAATAGATATTGAAAGTTTTTAAATGAATTTTTCTGGAACATATTAAGATATTATTATGGTTTTCTCTTTTACTCTGTTGATATAATTAACTTCATTAGCTTGATTTTTAAAATATGTAAATGACCTTTTCTTCCTGGAATAAAGGTCACTTAATCCTTTTTATATCCTATTGGATTCAATTTGTTAATATTTTGTTCAGGATTTTTCTCCTTAGATTATGAGAGATATTGCTCTGTCATTTTCTTTACTTCAAATATCTTTTTCAGGCTTTCAGGTTTTTGCCTCAGGGTAGTGGCCTCATAAAAGTAGTGAAGTGTTTTTTCATTTCCTACTATTCTGAAAATTTGTGATTACTATTATTTATTCCTTAAATACTTGATAACATTCATCAGTAATAATGGCTGGATCTGGAAATTTTTTTGTGGAAATGTTTTTGACAGTAAATTCAATTTCTTTTAAAAAGCAGTTGTCAAAGATTGGCATGCATCAGAATTGCCTCGAGGGTTTTTAAACACAAATTGTTGAAAATCATTTTCAGAGTTTCTAGTTCAGCAGTTTAGAGGTGAGGTAATTTGGGATTTATTTGTCCATTTTCTTAAGGTAGAAATTTAGGTAACTGATTCTAAAGCTTTTTTCTTTTCTAATACAGGCATTTAAACCCCCCTCTCCCCGCTCCCCCCAAAAAACCCTACAAAAACAGAGAGTAAGATAGTGGTTACTAAGGGATGGGAGGATAGAAGTGATGGTGTTTAAAGATATAAACTTGTAATGAGTAACAAGCCATAGAGATCTAATGCACAGTATAATGAATAGACAATTATAATGTACAATAATTATGTATTGTGGTACATATCACTACACTTGCAATCATATTTATATAATATATAAATGTATCAAAGGAACTCACTGTACACCTTAAACTTACATAGTTACATGTCAAACTTATTCAATTAAAAATATAAAAAGAAACAATTTTTTCCTCTAAGTCATGCTTTAGATGCATAAGTTATATAGAAATGTGCTGTTTAGTTTCTCTATATAAGATACATAGCAAGATACATTATTTTTGTCATTTTCAAATTTAATTTTGCTATTAATGAAGAAAGTTTGTAAGAAAATAATTTTTCTAGGTCATTGAGGCTTTCTGTGACCCAATGTATTATTTATCTTAATGAACATGACAAGTGAAGCTGAAGAGAAAGTGTATCATATGGTTGTCGGGTGTAGTTTTCTATGTCAGTTAAACCAGTGTTTATGGACAGTGTTTAAATCTTTTATAACTTTGCCGAATTTTTTGGGCTAGGTTTGTTTGTTTGTTTGTTTGTTTGTTTACTGCTGAGAGAAGAGAATTAAAATTTCTAAATCTGGTTGCAAATTTGTTTATTGCTTCCTTTAAATTGGCTCATACACATATATGAGTTCATGTCTTTCTAAAGAATTTTGTCTTTTATTATTACAAATTGTCTTTGCATTCTTCTGGTAATATTCTTTGCCTTGAAGTCTATTTTAACTAAAATTTATATGACCACCCCTGCTTTCTTGTAATTGGTGTGAAGTTATGATTTTCATTGCTTTTCCTTTTATTACATTTGTAGGCAATGGTTTAACCTTAGTTTATATCTTTAGGTATATATACATGAGTAAAACCATATGGACTTATTTTTACATCTATAGGCTTGGATGTTATCTCCTATAGAGTGGAATTTGCATCCAGTATAATTTTAAAAGAATCGCAATGATTTTCTTGTAATGCATTATCGTCTATCATCAATTCTACTATATAAGCATTTATAGATCTTTAGAGGGCATTTAGTACTGCTCCTATTAGTCAAAATCTATTGAGTAGTTAAGATATTATGTGCTTTTTAAGGAATTTTATGTGAAATAAATTAATTTAATCTCTATATTAACCTTATGAAGTAAGAACTATAATTTCAATTAAGGAAACTGAGGCATAGAGAGGCTTAGAAATTTACCCAAGGTCACATAGTTTTGAAATGGCACAGCAGGCTTCAATCCAGACATTCTGGCTCCAGAAACTTCAATCAGGAGTTGAGGGGTATGTTGTATACTTTTTTTTTTTTTTTTTTTTTTTATGAATAAAGAAGGATAGAGGCATATAGGCCCAAAAAGAAGGGAAGAGAGAGAAGGGGATGGATGGAAGGAAACTAATACGGCAGAGATTGTGAGTAAGATAATAACTGCAAATAGCAGCAAATGTAACAGAGATTAATTGAATGGTAACAAAACATAATCATTGGATTCAGTAATTAAATAGTGACTTTAATTAGAAGGTCTCAGCCAAGTACAGGAGGCAAGTGTACATGACAGAAGAATAAGAAATAAAGTGGAGGTGATGAAGTACAGAGCGCAAACCTTTTCTGAGAAATTTTAATGGAAATGTGTTTGTGGGCGAATGGAAGTGGAGAAGGGAATTGTGATCCGTTATCTTTTTGTTTGGGGGCAAGTTGTGTTTTTGGTTTAGGACAAGAGAAATGTGGTTGTGTTTATAGATAGATGAGCCAGTAGAAGGGAAAAGACTGATTACAAAATAATTGTGAAGACCCAACTAAAATAAATAGAAAACAAAACAGAGGGGTGTATGTCTTGGAAGGAGAGGTGTGAAGCCACTTCACTGCTTTTCTATATGTTTCTCACAAGCCACCCTGCCTTGTCATCCCAGACAGAACCTAATTCCATAGTCAAACGCTAGAGGCACATGGGAATCTGTTTTTCTTACAGATGATGAATTAAGTGTGAATGAATCAGATACAGATGGACAGAATTTCACTGAAAATAAATGTGAATTACAAAATTGGAAGAGGAAAAATGCCCAAGGAAAAAAGGACTTTGTGCCAACTGAAAATTATTTGAATGTTAATTTTACAGCCACGCTCAGTAAATAGTCCCATCCATCCCTTTGCCTTCCTTTAACCTGCTCCCAATATGTCTGCGTAGATGACTTTTATCAGTCCTTTGGGGCCTTTGGAACAGATTTGGGGAAACCACAAAAACGGGAACTGCTGGGAAACAGTGACACAGGATTTGTGTAGGCATTTATTAGTCAGCATGGGATCTGTTGGGATGCTGGTGAGGAAAGATTCTAGCATGCCTCAAGGATGTTCTTCTTCCTTAGCTTCCCAGACTCAGACATGAAAACATATCTGAATGGAAAAATCCACGAGCTTCAGAGTCAGATGGACCTGGGTTGGAATCCTGGAGACACCATAATTTGCCATGTGCCCTTAATCAAGTGACTCTACCTCATAAGCCTTGGTTGCATTATCTGGAAAATGGGACTAACAAGTGCTATCTATGTCACACAAATATTAAGCTTTGGTGAAGCTGTGCATTCACGAAGCAATCAGAAAGTGCCAGGCAAAGCCTATGTACCCAGAAAATATAAGCCAGTTTCCATGCAGAGAGGATCATATAGATCTGGAAAGCTATATAAAAAGTAGAGCAGTGTTTTCTAGCTTAAGTCTCCTTAAGTAGAGACTC
>CM053509.1:148978221-148998759 GCA_028627145.1 Eidolon dupreanum | reverse complement strand
ACCAAATTCCAAGCCCAATACGTAGACACTAAATATGTATTTCTGAAAGTGATCTGAACTGCGGTCCTAGTCAGGTTCTCTAGTTTCTTAAGAGTCCAAAAGGGCAGCTCTTCAAGGATTCCTTTTCCATAACTTAAATGGACAACTTTGCAACAGCTCCATGGCAAAGCCATGACATCACTGATGGGGCTTGCGACATTTATTTAAGTAATGTTTCAATTGTGCTGTTCCCAAAGTGTAGCCAAAACAAGCTGTGTTATTCCCTGAGGCAAAGGCCAAGGCTCGGAAACACTGAGTGTACACACACATAAATTTTAAGAAGAATCATGTTTAAACCTTTAAAGAACTTACATGTATTTAGGTCTTCAAAGTTGTTTGGTTTTAAGGTAAACAGGATAGGACTCTCCAGAGAGAGAGGTGAACATTTAGGGAAGGAGATGTGCGTGTATGTATTTCAACAAAGGTGGTTGAATTTTGTTAAGTACCCAGAGAGTTACGAAAGGGGACTCAGATGTTCATGGGTCTGCTTCTTTAGAGATGAGTTCTCACCAACGAAGAGTACATTTTACCTCTCCATATAGACACGTGATCCTACTGAGAGAAACTGCAATCCCTTAGCATTGTGCTCACCCCTGTGCAGAAGAAGGGGCCCCGGACAAGGGCGTAGGGGCTGGGATTGTCAGATATCCTATTGACTTCTGTGTAATCTTGCGCTGGTTGGTTTTCTCCTCTGGACTTGTTTCCCTATTTATTAATTTTTTATAATTCTATGATCATATATTTCATTTATGAACATTTACATTATAATTTATAATACATTATACTTATATTATAAATATTTTATATGTATAGTATATATGTGTATATATATATATATATGTGTGTATATATAGAGAGAGAAGGAGAGAGGGGGAAGGGCCGAGATAGAGAAAGAGAGAGAGAGAGAGAGAGAGAGAGAGAGAGAGAGAGAGAGAGAGAGACGCACATGCCGAGAAAAGGGACTGGCACATCAGAGGTGTTCAACAAATCTACATTTTCCTTTCTTATATTTGACCATAATACATATAACACCTACCTACAAGCTGAACCAGTTCACCTACCTGGTGAACTTCAGGCAGAACAATTCACCTATTGTTAGCCTGAAAACAAACAGACAGACACCTTTATATGAAGGCCTCTGAATATCTCTGTGGCTCTATTACTTGAGACAACTTCTTTGTTGGCTTATTACAAGGCATTTGTGATTTCCTAAATATATCATGCATTGGCAGGGCTCATGCTTTTCTTTATCCTGTACCCTCTGCAGGAGTACTTTTTCCTAACTTCTCTGCCTAAAGCATTGCCAGATAATATAGGATACCCAGTATAATATGAATTTCAGATAAACAAAAGAAAATACTTTAGTATAGATTTGTCCTAAATATTGCATAAGACATATTCTTATTTCTTTTTGCTAATTCTGTAGATGATATCAGCATGGTTAGTGCTCACTCATCTTTCAAAACAGGTCAAGTATTTTACTATCCATGCTGCCTCCCTAATCCTGCCCTCTCTCTCTTTCTCATGGAGTTTGTAATTCTTTTTCCTATGTTATCCACACATCCATTATAGTGTTTATATATTATATTAAAACGTTATAACATCTGGGTCTATCTGTATCCTTATCTTCTTTTTCACTTTCCCACTTATTGCAAGAGACAAATACATCTCTCTCCCTTTCAAAGATCTAATCTCTCCACCTGTGTTCTGCATACCACCCTGCAATACCCTTTAATACCTGTGTCAGCCAGTCCCACATCTGTATTTCCAGCCTAGACTCTCCATTCAAGTTCCAGATCTGCACATAAGATGGTCTACTTGACACTTCTGCTTAGCTATATCATAAGCATTACAGGCTTAATATACCAAACAAGGACCTTTTTCTCCACTCCTCTCCCTGCCTGTGTCCTCCTGCAGTTCTTATTATTCTCCATTCCAGTAATTTATTCCTCACTGGCACTGTGACTCAGGCCAGTACCCTGAGAGATAGTGAGAGAATTTTCCACCTATCCCCACTTATCCTCCAGGTCTTAGCCCTCCTATCACCTCCTCAAGGAAAACTTGGTTTTTGACCACACCAGATTAGAACCTCTACACTTATTACATATCCCCTACTTCCCCTTTGCACCATTTAGCACACTTCAAATAATATGTTTACTTGGGTGGCTATGCCTTTCTCTTTTTAGGTCCTTGATGGGAGGATTATATCTATTCTAGGTATTATTTCCCCAGTTCCTAGGAGAGTGTGTGACTCATAGTACAGTATTCTCAGTGAATATACACTGGATTTCCATATGAATGAATGAGTGACAATTTACTTAGATTTCTCCTTAGTTGAGGGAAGTCCTTCTTATATCTAATATTTTTGCTTTAGATGTCATAATGGTTAAAAATCCAGGTTTTGGAATTTAGCAGACATGGATTCAAGTTTAATGCTACATAACTAATGCAATTGTGGTCGCATTAGTTCACCTTAGTAACCCTCACTTTCTGCATTTGTATATGGAAGATAATACATATCTTATAAGGTTGTTATGAGGATAAAATTAGAGACATGTTAAATTCTTGAGAATATTGGTACATAGTTTATTAAATGTGAACTAACATTATGATTTTATTTTTTAATTTTTCCAGAATAATGTCAAATTATTTTGAAATAAAGAAAATATGTAAATGAAAACAAAATCAAACAAAAAAAAGATATTCATTAAAATCTTTTCAGCAGGAGGTGAAGAGAGAGGACTTCTAAAATTGAAGATCTCATATTCTTTAGAAATTAATTATGTGTTAAGAATGGAGAATTCAAGAGAAATAATAATAAATAGAAATAATAATGATGGTCTCCATAGTAACAACTCACATTTTCCCCATAACTTAAGAAGATTTATTGAAGTAAGATATTGGCCATTTAAGGGCTTGTCTAGAAAAGATTTGCAAGGGGTGAAGCTCAATGTTAATTATTGGGCAGGGGGCACATTGCATGGTTTGAAATGCAGAACACTGTTGAAGTTCTCAAAAGCCTTATCAGAGTATCAGTCCATGCGAAGCCCCAGGACCAACTATAAACACAGACAGATTTTATTGTGTTTAATATTTCTGAGCTGGCCCCTAACAGCTTTTATTCAAGGTTGTTTTATGCTTCCACATTTGGACTGCACCAGTCTATGAAAATAAAGTAAAGAATAAAAAAAAAAAACAAACAAAAAACAAAAAAAACCTTGAGCCTTACGTATCCTTTTAAAGAAGAACAGTTACATTTGGGTCGAGAAATGAGTCAAAGTAGAGAACAGAACTTACTTTATTTGGCAAATGCATCATGTACTGAGTTTGTTGGGAACTTTCATAAGCATCTCTCTTCTTATTATGATCTGGAACAAGTATTACTATTCGCATTTTAGAGATAGAGAAGCCAAGTTTCAGAAACGTTAAGCTCAAGACTTGCTAAATAATGGTGGGATCCAGTGAAAAGTTAAAATGCATGGCTCCTTATTCAAAAATTGTTGGGAATTTCCAGATAGTAGCAGCAGAATATTAAACCCAGTACAGTGCCCTTCTACTACAAAGTCTTATGTGACTACACAAGCCATATGCCCATGAATCTGTCCTTGGTCAAGCAACTCACTCAGTGTCAAAGTTTTTAAATGGTAAAGTAAACAGTTAGTATTCAACCACCTAAAATTTAAGCCATTATTTTCACTCCTCTGAAACTTCCAAGTCCATCAGTCTTCCTCTCCCCCTGCTACTCCTCTGTCTGTTTCTCCTGCCCTTGTTCTATTTGATGAAAGGCCTTTCTTATATAGTTATAGCTAATAAAATACTTATTGGGTGTCGATTACTCTATAGAACCACACATCTTTTGAAACAGAAGTAATCCTTCAGATTACACAATCCCATTTTCATTTTGTGGTTTTGTTTTGTATCATTTTAATTTCTTTTTATCATAGGTATACTGAGTCCCAGATAAATCAATGAGTAGCCCAAAGTCATAAAGTAAATTAATGATAAATTGGGGAGAAAAGTATCTTATACAAGAAACAGATTATTTGTAAAAAGTACACAGTCAATATCTAGATCAGTGTTTCTTTTTTGGTTTATAAAGCAAATTTTTCAAGAGAAAGATATATTTTTGGATTAACAGATAACCACTTCTAAAAGAAAAATTCCCTGCGCCCAATAGCCCGGACTGTGAGATGACTCTTACAGTTGTGTGCCTCTGATTCTGTGTGGGAAGGGGCTGCCTGGGTCACTTTGAATGTGGTGGGCACCCCTCAAACACTATAACATGCATTTGCATGTTTGGAATAGGGATTCAGTGGCCTGTGGAATTGTACAACTCTTTCAAGACAGTCCAGTGCCTCTGAAACTCTCATTAACTGCTGTTTGGAAAGACTTCAGTTGCTGCAAAATAAACAGGAACTGAAAAAAAGCAAGCTGTCCTCTGTTCCTGGGAAAAGCTAGCCGTGCATACTGCTCCCCATCCACAAGGGACTTTACAGTGCCAGGTAAAGAGTTGATTGGATTTCTGAATATTTTGTCTATTAAGTAATCAAACAGTGAGGTGGTATAGAACATATTTTAGTGTCCTATGTAGGTAATACATTACTATTTGGAGAAGTGTTATTGCCCCTAATGACTCTACCACAAAATCCTGACTGCATTTTCATAAGAAACCTTGATACCAGTGAGAGAGTAACAGCAGGCATACAATAAGTTCATGCTGAGTATCTTGTCAGACACCAACTAATGCAATGAAAGTAGAAAACTAATTTCTTGCTTATATTTAGTGGTTCATAATTTGTAGAGTGAATCTCAGGGAACTCTAACTCAGGTCAGGGCTCCTGGAAAACTTAGTTTTCTCTTAAATACTTATTGATTTAATGCTATGCCAGTCCATGTGCTAGAATTCAGCTAGACAGTGCCAGACGACCTAAAATTCATCCCTTTCCTTCACATTCTCACCAACATTTACCTTTTGTTTTCTGATAACAGCCATCCTAACAGATATTTGGTGACTTCTCACTGTGCATTTGATTTCCATTTCCCTGATGATTAGTGGTTTTGACCATTTGTATGTCTTATTTGGAAAAAAATATTTATTCAGGTTATTCTAGTCTTCTGCCCATTTTAAAAATTGAATTATTTGATTTTTTTATTTGTTTGTTTACTACTGAGTTGTATGAGCTCTTTAGGTGTTTTGAAAATTAATCCTTTATTAGATAGAGGTTTCGCAACCATTTTTTCCCATTCCACAAATCCCCTTTTCACTCAATTGATTGGTTTCCTTTGCTGTGCAGAAGCTTTCCTAACAGGTAAATCCACCTAGCCTGACAGGATATGTATCAGTTAGCACAGATTAGGTTATATACAGCATGGTGACAAACCTTAAATTTCTGTGGCTCAAAATAACAAGGATCTATTTCTCATCCATATTAAAAATCCGTTAGGAATCAATAGGAACCTCTGCTAATTATACATGCTTGGGGACCCAGGCTAAAGAAGTAGCAATTTTTGGACATTATTGGTCACCATCCTAGGGAGAAAGAGCTTGAGAGAGTTTCGAATGGGCCAGGAAATGCTCTGACCTAGAAGGGACATAGGTTTTTCTGCTCATTAGCCAGAACTAGTCACAGGGTCCTGTGCAACAAGAGGCAGCCAGGAAGCTTATCCCATCCTGTGGCCCAAAGATAAGGAACTCCATATATTTGGCAAAGAGCACTAAGGAATCAAAATAAAAATTGTATAGCTACCTTTGTGTTTAATGGTAAAACATCAAAACATAACTCTCCTCATAATAGCGAGAACCAGAAAGGATTCAATAAGGTCTGAGAGATCCTAACCACCTCAGAGAGACAATAATAATTAACTCATTAATTAATTAATCAATCAAATTAAACTAGTAAATGAGAAATTAAAATGCTTATTATATACTCTATATATGAAATCCAAAATAAATTGACAAATACATGTGTAAAATAAACAAGAAAATAAAACAAGCTTGCTTGTATATAAAATTAACATGTTATATTTAAGTGCTTTCTTATACTAGGGACAGTTATACAATTAAATTAGAAATAATATTTTAATATCAAATACTTGAGATCCCAAAAATAAATCTAACAAATGACATGCAAGACATTTTGTACAAAATTTTTAAAAAAGCTTGTATTGAAAAAGATTTTTTAAAGTCCTAAATAAGGGAGAGACATGATTTATTCATATAGAAATACTCACTCTATTAAAGATATTAATTCTCCCAAATTAATAGATAGATTTAATGCACTACTAAGGAACATCTCTGCAGTGTGTGTGTGTGTGTGTGTGTGTGTGTGTGTGTGTGTGTGTAATTAACAGGTTAATTCTGACATTAATATTAAAGGGCTAAGAGAAGTTAAGATACTCCTGAAAATGACAAATAAGACAGGGGAACTTGCCCTAGCATAGAGTGTGGCTTGGTTGAAGCCATAGTAATTAAGGCACTTTAGATTACTGAAGATATAGACAAATAAAGTAATGGAGTCAAGTAGAAAGCTAAGTGAAGGGACAAGCATTTATGTGTATGACAAAAATGACCTTGCAGAACAATGGAGGAAAGAATGCATAATTAATAAATAAGACTGGCTATTGGAAAAATAAAAGTACATGTTTTCTACTACATGTAAAAGTCAATCAAACACTTTAAAATTTTAGGAAAGAGAAATATATATATGTGTGACTTGAAGTGTGAAAATAAAAAAAAAAATACTTAAGTACAAATCAAAAAGGGAAAGTGACAAATCTAACTGTATTTTAAAAATTATCAGTCTCTGTTAATCAATAGTTATCATAAAGAGAATGGCCATGAATTGCTAGATGGTATCTGCAACATTTGACAACAATTAAAAAGTTTAGTATCTAGAATATATAATGTACAGAGCATATAACCACATATGTAAGGGAATAAAGACAATGACAGATATTTTATGAAAGCAGAAACATGAATAACTATTAAACGTTTGAAAAAAATGCTCATTCTCATCAGTCAGTTATAAAGAAAATGCCAAATAAAAAGATAAAAACAAGTTCAAACTATTGAGACTGATGAAAAAGAAAGTCTAATAATACTGATTGTTGTAAACAGTATAGACCAATGGGATCTCTCATATCTTACTGATGGAATGTAAATTAATTCAAACACATTGAAAATAAATTGACATTATCTGATAAATTTCAAATATCTGAAATTCAGCAATTATGTCCCTAAGAATACAGCCCAGAGATTTCCATAATCAATGGAATGGACACATTGTAGTATAGTTATTACAATGGAATGCTATACAGCAGAAAGAAAATGAATGGACTACAGTACAAATTTTGACAGATTAATTTCACAACATAATATTGATTGAAAGTACTAATTCATGAGGAATTATGTGTAGTATAATTACCTTTATGTAATAGTATAAAACAGGCACAATCAACAGAGGGGCATGTCTGTGAAAAAATTTATACAGAAAAACAAGGGTAGTTAACACAAAATTTAGAATTGTAGTCACCTCTGGAGGTTGAAAAGGGGATGATGGAATATACATAAGGAGGTGCATAGAGACATCTTCAAAGGCTCTATTATGTTTTATTTCTGAAGCTGGGTGGAATATGCTTGGTTCTTTGTTTTCTTAGTATTCTATTATCTATCTATCATCTATATCTATCTATCTATCTATCATCTATTAATAAATCTATCATTTATCAATCAATCATCTATCAATCAATCTATCTATATACATTAGATATATTTTGTATACATGATATATAACATTTAATAAGAAAAAAATTACAAGGAAAATTAATTAGGAACTTGTCAGCAAATAGAAAAAAGATTAAGGAAAATCAAGAGAAAACAACATGGACAAAGGCATTAACATGTGAGAAGCACTTATGAATGTCTGGACTTTTGAAGAATAACATCTAACTCAAGCTTGTATTCTTGAAGATGGAGCAAGTTTCAGAGTCAACTAAAAACTGTTAGATATGTACTCTTTTGGAAGTAGTAAATTGAAGAAGAGTCTGCTTGTCTTGTTTCTCCTTTTCTAAATTATCTAGGCACATGTTAAGTATGATCTATATTCTGCTCTCAGGGGAAAGGAGACATCTTAAGATAGATGGAAATGGGCTGAGTCCCCAGGAGCTGTAGCTTGTTTGGGGGAAAACATGGAGCAAGATAAAGAATGTCTTCCTTCAGTTGGTGTTAATAACATATTGTCAATGCTAACTGAAAAGCTTGGCACACAGTTCTGCTCAATAAACATTTGGGGGGATAAATGAATAAAGGGAGCCATTGACAATGAGGAGGCCCGGGAACATGTCTCATTTGTTAATGTTGTCTTGTTCTCGTTTCTTTTTTTGGCTATCCTCACCGTGGCTGGAGAAACTTTATAACTTTTTCCCCTTTCCTTTTCAGTAGCTGGTAGGGGTGGGAAGACTAGAAGAGGTCCAAGACAAACTGTGAATGGCCTTGATTTCCAATGGTCCTCACAGAGTGCTGACAGATGTCTGACATGAGAGCGAGATTGGAGAAGCTGCCAGCTGGGACCAGGAGCCAAGCTCCTTTTCTGAGGAAATCTCCATAGATGGTGGCAAATCAGATGCCCACTGCATGCAAGCTCTGTGCTCTTTCCTCCCTCCGCTTCACCCCTTATTTCTCCAGCACACGTCACATTCCGTCCCCTACCTGATCATTCTCTTTTGCTTATATTTCCTAAGTGAGCCCTCTCTGTGCCTTTGCCGTGGTTACTTTCTTCTTGGACTCTAAATTTAGTCCATTAGTTCCCTTCCTGGCCAGGAGGATGCACAAGAAACTGGAGGCATGGCTGAGGTAACATGACGTGATTATTAATTTCATGCTTTTGAGAATTCAATTAGATTTAATGTCTTCTCAGCTTTGAATTTTATAATTTGTACCAGAAACATATTGCAAGTTTATTATAAATGAAACTCAGAGAGATATAAAAGAGAAAAAAAACTATAAAAATCATCTAGAGATAACAAGTGTTCCATGCATTTTAGGGAATACTGCTCTAGTCTCTCTCTGTTTAATTTTTATGATTATTTTGCCTGTTGGTCATTAAGGGTACTACTCATTTAATATTCCTTTCCAGGTTATAACAAACATTGGGAAGAAGCACAAGGGGTCAAATATGGAGATAAAAACAATAGAGGCTCAGTAATTTCTAACCTATGGGGATCCTTTATAAGGCAGGTTTGAAGAATATGGCTGAGATCTAGAGTCAAAAAAGGGTCCTTTTATAACCTACGTGACAAACCCATGCTGTCAGATCTATTGTGGGGAGAATTACATCTGCTTGTACTTACCTACTTAGCTGCATGAAGAATGGTGCCTGCCTCACAAACAAAAAATGAAAAGCAGAGGAAAAGACCTAAATAGTGAAATGTCAGGCTTGTCTCTAGGAGGCTGACCCTAAGCCCTTCTCTAGGTGTTGTTAGAACTTGGAAGCAGAAATATCAATGAGGAACTCAAGGTCTTCTTTCAAATCTTTGAGGCAGGAAAGGGTGACTGCCTGTTTCTAAAGTTTGGTACAAAGTTGCCTAGCCCATCAGTACTGTAGGCATCTTTTTAACAGAGAGAATTTAATATAGGGAATTGGGAAATAAAAAGAGAAAAAAGAGAATAAATAAAGTAACAAAAAAAGTAACTGGAAGAGGCAGGTACCAAGGTTTGAGAAACAAAGTGAAGAGGTTGGGATGATTCGTACCAAAAAGCTTAGAGGAGTGATCCTGTGGTTACTGGCCAGCAGATGTGGGGATACGGAGGAGGAGCTTCAACAAGCTGTGACTTACATCTCCAGGAAGGACAGAGCCTGGTTGGAGTAGGTCTTTCCAAGGGTACATGATGAAACTGGTTCTGAATGTGTGTAGAAAAGTCTGGAAGCCAGAATTAATTGCCATTTTGTAAATGAGGAATCATTACTACAGCCGGGCTGATGAGTGAAGGATGCAATCCAGAAGGAACAAGTCCCTTCAGCCTCCTCCAGACCAAGGCTGTTTCTAGAGCTTAATGGGAGGAGAAGTGACAACTGAGATGTGGTTTGCAAAGCATGGACTCCAGGATCACAGTGCAGAGTATAGACAGGTGGTTTTGGAACTAAGATTCACTTAAAAATGGGATGCAGCCAAATGGATACCGAGGTCAGCATTTTACCTACTTGGCAGAAATGGGATGGAACACACCCAAGCTCTGGTTTAGATATAGAGACTAATGACACCATATGCACACCAAAAAGATATGAAAAGGTATATTACTCATGTAATTAAGATTTCTGGGGAAAGTAGGGTTGGTTTCTTCCCAAGTTCTTCTGAAGAGCATGAGAGTACAGGAAAAGGCCACTAACTTGGGGTTGTTACTGTGGTCTAGGGTGGGCTGCGGTGAGGGTTTCCCTGTGGACAGGGGCTTGCCCAGTTTGACTCTGCCACCAGCTGCACAGGAGGGAGAATGGGCTTTCTTATCAGCTTGCTCAGATGTGGGGCAGAAGTAGAAGAGGGAAGGCTGAGACTTTAAAAGCTCTCAACAATCAAACATCAGAAAATGATGTCAGACACTTTATTATACTCAGCCAACAGAATGGCTACTTTTCCTCCTGAAAAGTTGAAGGTGCTCTTGTTGGCACTCTCCACGTTGAGGACATTTATGGGTAGATGATGGCATGGGAGAAGGGGAGGGTTTCCTTTTCAGTACCCAACTTGAGTCCATGCTGTACATGGCATCTAGGAACATATATTTCTTGCTTAACAGTATATTCTGAACATTTTACCAGGTTATTCATTATTCTTATAAAACAGTAGTTTTTGATAGCTTCGTGCTATCCTATCTTTGTACATTTGGGTAAACTGTGCTTTATATTATACCCGTTTCCAAGTGATGTGCATTTAGGCTGTTTCCAGGTTTCCTTATATTTTTGAAACTAGTAGCCTATGTTGAGAAGTCACCAAGCCAGTCCCCAAAGATTTACTGAGTACTATTAGGTGCTAAGCAAAGAATTAAATAATTAAAAAAGCAGCCTCTGGTCTCTTCTTCTCCAGTAACATGTAACATGCATGAGGTCAATATTCATGAGAAGCTCAGCCCTGCCTTCAAGTTCCACAAAACCCCATTCATACCAGGCAGCCACTGCCTCAGGGAGTTTAGAGTTGGGAGAGAGGCGGTCAGGCACTAACAGGACTGCCTGTTATGTCCACAGGCAGGGGAAAACTACCAGGGAGGCATCAGGCCACTTTTTTTCCTTTTTTAAAAATGAGCATGAATACATGCTCATTCAAAATATTTATACTTTATCAAAATGCATAAGTGAAAAGTATAAATGTCACTTCATGCTCCCTATCTTGAATACTTTGCCTTCTAGTCTTTTTATGAAAAAAAGCACACACACATATGGACATACACATGTACATATACACACATAATACACAGTATATAAATATATATACTCATATAATTTGTAGATTCTTTGGATATGAATGGGACTAGCAAATAGAAAGATAGATTTTAGATTATATATAGTTAACATATCTTAGAAATTTTCTATTTTTTGTAAAGCTACACTGTTCTCATAGGAAGAATCTTTGAAGATTAATATAACCTTTTCTCCACTATTGAACATTCAGTTTTCTCATTTTTGATAATTACGAAAATGCTACAATATGAATGTTCTTATACATATATTTTAAGTGGGAAAATAAATCTGATCACAGTATCTTAAAAATAAAATTATTAGCTATGAGATGGATGAAATTTAAATTTAGTATAAATTCTTCCCCTACAAAAGAGTATTAATTTAAATTCTCAGCAAATGTTTCTCCTTTGAAATTATCTTGCCATGATTATTTTTTAAATATTTTTAAATATTGTCATTCTAAAAAGAAAAAATCTCATTCTTCTGTTTAATTTTTAACTCTTTAAAACATAAACTTTCACTGTTAAAGATCATATTCATGACATCTGTTTACAAGATTAAATGCATAATGTGTAGACAACAGAATTTTATTTCTTTGACCTTCACGTTAAATTAGGCAGAAGCTCTCTTACCACTTTCTAAATAACATTTTGTTTCTAGAAAAAATTTAATGGTTTGAATAACTTTTCAAAATAATTACTTGTCAAACTTGAGAGCATTCTGAAACACCTAATTAAATATAACACAAATTCAGTAAAAATCATTTTTATATTATCCATGAAGATGGGTCTACAGTGAAATCTGATGGACTATTAAGAGTTATTAAATAGCTACTTAAAATGGATTGGGATGAGCCAGGTTGGGTTTTTACATCACCTGAGGGCCTCTATCTTTTTGAACTTCCTTAGTGATCTTTAAGGCAACTTGATGCACATAGCCTGACTTCTTGATCTTCTTCCCTGATATATTGCAATTTTTCCTCCCAGATGAAATTTGTACTTCATATTAGGAACTCCCACAGGATCTTGACTCCTTTCATGGGACATAATCCTATGCATTAATTTGTTTTATTTCTGCAGCCTCTGCTAGACCATAAGCCTAAACAATCCTGATTCCCTAGCACCTAGCACAAGTCATGGTGCTTGTCATAAATTCTCAAATCAGTGCTGAGTTACTGAGTTATTGCTCTGTGAAAGGAAGCAAAAGTTTCCCTTCCACAAAAACGTTGGGGACTATCGAGCTGTTGTATATATTTCAAAACACAGTGAAATTCCACCTACGCTGTGGTGAGACGGTAATTTTAGGATTGCTCACTTTTACACTTATGTAACTCAGCTGTCATTTGGATTCCCTGCCAGAACCTCCTCCTCCCTCCTGGATTCCATGATCTGTGTATTTCTTTGCCGGTTGAGGAAGTCAAAGCCTAACCATATATTCAACAGACACCCAGCAGTCATTTCTCAAGGCCTCCTCTGACTCCTGAGCTCCTTTATTGCTGGTCTCCATTTCTCCGACAACATGCATGACGTCACACTTAATGAGTAAGTCAGCCCTGTCTTCAGGTTCCACAAAATCCCATTCGCAGAAGTCAGTCACTGACTCAGTGGAGTTCGGGTTACTTCAAGTAACAAAATGAAATACAGTAGTATCTCCATTTTTTAAAATTTCCTTCCACATCACCAAGGACTTCCACTAATCTTTTCGTTTTTTCTTCCGTTTCTAAACAGACAAACAAACAACACAAACCCATTCCTTCACCATTCTTAAGAAGAGCTACTTTGCCTTTTTTTTTATTCTTGAGTTCTGGAATCGGCTAACATCGAGTTCCTCAATTAAAGAAACTTACTCCCAAAGAGAAGACCAGTGCTGGTTGTTAAAATAATAGTATTTTGCTGTACTAGTTACATTTACATACATTACATCGAAAATCTGGGAACGTTTTACATGTGTGCAGTTCAGTTTGCTTTTGTAAACAAAAGAGCCGCCCTGTAATGACAGCGTTCTGCTGCCGCTGACCTCGGCGCATGCGTATGTTCTCTTTCAGCGAAAGCAGACTTGCTCTCTCTTTACCCTTTCAGAAGGTGGGTCATGAATGCGGCCCAGAAAAACATGCCTTCACCGCCACAGTCATTCGTGAGAAGGGCGGATTCAGAAGTGTTTTGCTGAGAATCGCAAAAAAAAAAAAAAAAAAAAAAAAAAAAAAAAAAAAAAAAAAAGGCAGCATAGAAGAATGCAAGTGCAAAAGTCATTAATTTTCAAACCAGTCAGTAAGGAGTCAGGACTAGTTTGGAATTTAAAAAAAGGAGATATGAATTACACAATTACATCACAACAGATTTATGCAATACTCCCCCTGAGCACTGGAGAAGAAGTTAGCTATCTTTTCTGAAAAACTGATGTAGGTGATTCGCAACAAAGTTAATTTTTTTCTTATCTTTTTCTTTTTTTTTTTTTTAAATTAGTTTCAAGTATGCAGTATATTGGTTAGACATTTATGTAGTTTATGCAACAATCGGCTTAACTGCTCTTTCTCTCCTCTGGCTCTCCACCTAGCCATTACATTAGTGCTGACTGCATTCCCTATGTGGTGCTCCCCATTCCTGTGACAATCTATCAACTAATAATTTGTATTTCGCTAACCCTTCACCCTGTTTTCCCAACCCCACAACCTTCATCCCTTCTGGCTGTCACCAGATAGGACAATGTTAATTAAAAAACAAACAAACAAAACATTCCATTGAAGTATAAAATGCACATAGAAAAGTACACATATCAAAAGTACTTGGCTCAATAAATTTTCATGACTTGGACACACACCCATACCCAGCATCCAAATGAGAAAAAAAAAAAACATTGTCATTTACCCAGAAAACCCTCCTGTTATGCCCTTCCAGCAACCCCACCAAGAGTAATCACTCTCCTGACTCCTGATAGATTCATTTTGCCTATTGTTGAACTTAATATTGGTGGAATGTTGTAGCATACAATCTACGGAGTCTGGCTTCCTTAGTTCAACATTATGTTTGTGAGACAGCTCTACTATTTACTGTTATCATCATTTTTATTTAATATTATTAACCTCACACAACAAATAGCAATTATTGACTTGCAATATTGAATTCTCTATTCGGTGAGATCCAGCATAATAAATGGCCCATACTGGATCTCCCTGTGGTTGGATAACGGGAAGCTAAATGAATGATAGGCTTCCTTCTCTCATCAGGATCGTACAGATTGAGGAATAATTTTGCCATAGAAAAAAGGACACAGTTACCAGACAATGGGGGTTGTACAATCAGATTGGATAGGAGAAAAATATGGACACTCTAGTATACCACGTTCAATGCACATTATAGCTAGTTTACAGATGATGTCTTAGCTTATGTCATACAACAATAACATGAAGGAGGATCAGAAACTTGCAGTCAGTTCCACAGCCAATGTCTGGATCTGAGAGATGTCTCTCACTTGATGTAAATACATTTTTAGCAAAATTTACAAAAAGCTTGGCATGGCTCCAATTTGATTGGCTAGGAAGTCAAGCATGTCCCCATTATACCTATAGAGAGAAGGGGGGTGAGCTATGTGCTGCTGGACCAAAGCCCAAAGGGGTTAGCCAACCCCCAGCATTGGCCTTGGACAAGGCTCAGTGCATAATTAGCTTCCCTGTATATTCATGTGCCAACAGAAGCCTGGGCTTGTCTACTAAAGATACACATCCAGGCTTTCCAGGTGGCAGCAGGGATGCCACATGTCTGACACCCCTATCTCATTACAGCCTGCTGTCCCTGGGAGATAACAGCCTTAATTGGATGGATGAAGGAGTGAGAAGGATGCCTGATAGGAGTTTCTCTGGTGTCACCATCTCTGGTAGCAGATAGTACATCATTGGTACAATTGTTGTACAGGCTACTGTTCGTCCACATTTTTAGATAACCAGGTTAGGCTTTTCTTTTAAGGGCCATTGTACATCATTTGGATGCAGATAACTAGTAATATGTAGATACTTTAATACAATGGCTTGTATTGGTACTGGCTTGGCAACTTAAGTCATTGTTTCCTGGGCATTTATAACTGGAGATTGAAATGAAATTAATGTACATGATGCTGCGTTAATTTTAAGAAATATGTGATTATACTATGGCTAAAGGATGGGGCATCCTCATCCGCTCATACCTTTAATGTGATAGGTAGGTAGATAGGTAGAGTGATAGTTAATTTTACGTATCAGCTTGGCTAGGCCACAGTACCTAGATATTTAGTTAAATATAGATGTTTCTGTGAAAGTATTTTTAAGATTAGATTAACATTAAAATCAGTAGACTTTGAGTAAAGCAGGTTATTCCTCACAATGTGGGTAGGCCTCATCCAATAACTTGAAGGCCTTAAGAAAAAGACTAACCTTTCCCAAGGAAGAGAGCATTCTGCCAGCAGACTGCATTTGGACTAGAGCTGCAACATCAGCTCTTCCTGGGTCTCTGGCCTGCTGGCCCACCCTTAAGATTTTGGACTTCCAAGTCTCCAAAATCATATGAGCCAATTCCTTAAAATCTTTCTCTCTCTCTCTTCCCCCTTCCCTCCTTCTTCCTATTGGTTCTACTTTTCTGGAAAACTTTGATTGAGGCAGGTGAGGAGGGAGAGGGGAAGAGAAAAGGAGGGAGAGAGAGAGAGAGAGAGAGAGAGAGAGAGAGAGAGAGAGAGAGAGAGAGAGAGAAAGAAGGAAGGAGGATGGAGAGGAGAGAGAGGGAAAAAGAGAGATTACTAAATACTCAGAACTCAGGTAAGAAACCCATGAGAATTATTTTGTCTCATCCTTAGAACGTGCCTAAGAGATATTAGTCTAATTTAACAGATTAGAAGCCGGAGTTAGAAAACATAAATTTCTTGTCCAGGGTCTTATAGTTAGTGGCGGACCTGCATTCTAATTATGGGAGTTGTGCCTTCGAATTTTAAGCTCCCTTTTCTATGGTGTCCCATTGCCTTTGAGGGACTCAACACATATTTGATTCATTCATTCTATTTTACACATGACCACCATACCTGCTCACAGCAAGAGCAAATGGCGCCTGTTGTCTCTGCATGCATTCAGAACAGCTCTGTTCACACCAGGGGAATTCTTCCCATCTGCAACTTTGGTCTACAGTTTGTTCACACAGCCTGGTGCTAATAGAGATCCCAGAAGCTCCTGGCTTCACTGACAATATCAGAGGCAAAGAATGTAAAATAGAAGCAGTGAATACTTTCCAGAGGAAAACAGGCTCCTTGCTTGAGCAGACCTTGCTTGACCTCAAGAGAGCGAGGGCAGAATGTGGGAATATGGCTGAGAGAGTCAGAACTGAGGGGCCCCAAGTTGCCATGGAAACATGGGCAGGTATTAGAAGCATTATTAAATCTTTCCTCACCTTTCCTTTTAAATTCTTACAAATTATCTGCACTAGTTTGTTTAGTCATTCATTTATTTACTTATCCAATCAATGTATTTTTTGAGCGTGCATTATTTGTCAAATGCCATGGCGCTGCACGTGATGGAGAATAGATAACCTGCTTATGAATTGCTAGAGTCTATGTTTCTGGTGAGGAACAGAGGTAAATAGGCAATTCCAATACAATTGTGATAGGAGCTATGGAAGAAAGAAGTGTGTTATGAAAACGCAGGGAGGACACAAAACCAAATGCTATTCCCTGTGAATCAGGGAAGACATTCTGGAGGAGGTGACACCTAAGCCAGTACCTGAGGTTGGAGGGCTGAATTTAACAGTGCATGTGGTGGCTGCAAATAATTCAAGATTATTCAGTGTGACTTAGGTGAGATATCAAGGGTGGAGCAGTGTGGAATAATATCAAGAGATGAAGTGGGGGAAATTGCTTGATGCCATTTCAGTCAGTTGCTTGAAGCCAGATTCTGTAACAAAGCTGGGCTAAGGAGGCATAAGGAGAAGAGCGAGGAAATGATGGAAAGCACAAGGAGAACACAATTTGCTTTTCTCATCTGTAGGTGTTGGTATAAGTTTGGTTTCTGTTCCTCACTGACTGTTATCACCCACTGAGGAGCTCACACTCATCCATCAGAGGAGAATAGCCCTGCCCTGTCTGTTCCACAGATATTTTTTGAAGATCAAGGCAACAGTGGCTGGGAAATGACTGTGAACTTCCTGAATCCCCTCTTTCTGTGGAGGTCTCCAGCTCAGGACGGAGATAGCGCTCAGTGACCCAAACACTCAGAGATTTTATTCTTCAGTATCCAACAGTTTCTTTCACTGACAGGTTTTCCTATGGAACAGTTCAGCTCTTTAACCCATTGAACAAGGCCACTAGCCTCTCCAATTCATCCTGCCATGAATCCAATGCTCTGGCCACATGGAACTGTGGAGCTGGTGTTCCAAAGACGAGACAAAGCAAACAGGATGAAATAATTCCCCCCACTAGTCTACACGTCTGATTCCCACCCACCCCACACCCCACGATACAAGGTTAATGAAAAGGACCTGAGAGTTGGGTACGATTTCAGACATCTGTACACAGGTTGCTCCCATGGCCCAGACTTCCCCTTTTGATCATTTTCCTGAGTTCACTTGTACTCATTTTTCAGGCCTGTCTCCTTAGGGAGGCTTTCTTGATCTGGTGCAACTGTAGCTGGAATCTCTCTACGTTCACAGCAAACTGCATTACCAATATTATTAAACCTCCAAGAACTGTCTCTTGAGCTCAGCGTAAAAACTGTCACGTGTATTTTCTTAATCTCTCGGATCCCCCTTTGCTTCATTACTGTTTATTACTCCATTATATTATTTCCTTATTGCACAGTATCATGTTTTTAGAGTACCCTTTCTCCAAAAACTGTTAAAAATAATAATAATGACAGTAATAGCAACAAACAACATGCGCTTGTAAAATCCAAAAGCAAAATCAGTTCAACCTGTAAAATGAAGAGGAGTAAGATAAAAAGCCATCAGATACAAGTATTTCTGCCATTCATTGCTAACTGCCCAATTCATCACTTTGGCACTCCCTAATTCCTGCTCTGAGAGGCCACACTGGCTCATCTTTCCACAAAGCCTCACTTGTCCAGTCTCTGTGCCACCTGCTGTTGTTCCTCTGAAGAGAGCAGGCTCACATCTTCTAAAGCCGGTGAGGCTCAGTGGCCCCACGGTCGGGCAGCTGGTGTGAAAGTCCACATGATTCTTTCAGGTACATAGCCAGCCCTCTCTCAGGTTATCAGCCAGACTCGAGAATTCCGGTCAAATTGATTATGACACCTGATGTGTCACTGATGTGGAATCCCTGGCCCCATCCCGCTCCTGGACACTGGTATAAGAGGAAAGGCAGCATTTTCATGCGCACAGGATTGGATTGCCTGTCCCCGTACGATGAGGTCACACATCCATCCTTCCAAAATGTGTGCCCTTAGTTTCTCAGATCCCTTTGAGTCTCTAACCTGAGTGACTCAGGAGTTTTACCTCTTTAACAGCAGTTCATCAAGTTAGTCCAATCTATCTACATATACATCCATATTTCCAATATACTTTACTCTGCTCCTGCCCCTTGTAAGAGAGACTGCTCTCAGTGAGTTGAAAGGAGAGTTCTGGCATGTACCTTGTTGAAGAAGAAGAGGAAAACAAAAATGTAAACTCTGACATGCATTCCACCACAACAGAATTTATGATTTTATATTGCAGTTACTCAGTTCCTTGCCAAGATGCATCATTAAACTGCGGATTTGTTCTGAGTAGGAATTATAACTCATGTATAGCCATAAAGTATTACATCATATTTCTATCTATGCATACCATTTCTCAAAGAAAGCCTGATTCAGCATTGGACTGTTGTGGTATACTACTTATTATTTAAGAAAAGAAAGAAGAATGAATAACTTCCTGCTAGAATCCTCTCTGAGTTCCATGTTCAAAATGAAAAAGGCTCTTTATCTGTGTCACCAGAATTATATTCATGAAAAAGCCTTTCAAGTTTTCCTTTGATAAATTCACGTGCATGTTATCTGGCTTTCTGGCTATATTCTATTCAGAAGCAGTACACCCAGACTTGTCTAATAATAACAATACAAATGGAAATGCTATGTGCAAAGACCTCTACACAGTCCCACTATGGAAAGACCTACTATGAAAAAAAGTTGCAGTTTCCTATTTGACAATACTGAGTAAGAGTGATATCAAAATCTTTCACACATATGTACCTACTTGTCAACATGTGAGTTTGTGTGAACGTAGCGTCCACAGGTTATTCCTACATCAGCTCACTGAGTGACCTTGGATAAGTCTCTGTCTCTCTCTTGGTCTCAGTCTCTCCTTCTCTTAAAAGCAGTGGCATTAATATACTATTTCTATGCTTACTTGAAAAAGTATATTCATGTTTACTCAATTCCTTGAAGCTCTCCTGGGCTGCTGCCTAAAATTAGAGGTGATATGTTGTTCTGGCTCACACATCCCTCCCTTCATCGTGTACCTTCATTTGACGACTTGGCCTGGCGAGACAGCAGGATGTTGAACCCCAAGAGAAATAGTTACATGATAGCGGGTACTTGGAGTTTTCAACATTCTGAATAATGGCCATTTACTGCTCCCTGGTGGTTCAAGGAGGTTTCTGCAGATGTCCAAGGAAAATGCCTCTGAGATGTAGACCCCACTCCTACCTTATTGGAAGACTAAATGAACAAAATATGTAATGTGTCAACACAATGCCTGCTACCAAGTAGCTGCTGAATAAATTCATGTTCACTTGTCCCTTCCAAAGCAAATTGGCTTCACAATGTTAAGATCCTTTAAAAGTGTTAAAGTTGTTCAGTAAAAATATGGAATATATAATAATGGAAACAACAGTAAATAGAGGGCATTTATTAGATAACATCAAAAATTAAAAAGGATCCAAACAAAAAGGAGGTAAAGCAACTTGGGAAAAATAATGAATATTCAAATATTCATTTCTTCTTTCATTTATAGTTCATGGAGGTGACAGGAATAGGGAAAGTAACACTTATTAGCTTCTTCGTCTCCTATGCTTTGCAAGTTTTATTACATCTTATTCTTATCTTTATTCTATA
>CM053509.1:148957302-148977721 GCA_028627145.1 Eidolon dupreanum | reverse complement strand
AAAAGAACTAAATCTCTGACATAAGACTGTCTTTATGAGAATGTCAGAATCAGGTTTTCTTGAATGTCACATCTTTCTCTAACTCATCATAATTCCACATAGCCCATAGAGTGGGGGAAAACATGACTACATAACCAGAAACACCTAAGTTCAAGTCCTTATCTGTGGCAATGGTTATCTCTAGGCAAGTTACTTTTTAAAGTTATTTCCTTAGTCATAAAATGAAGATAAGAATATCAATTTGGTGAATTGTTATGAAGGCTTGTATTTGTAAAACATCTGGCTTTATAGAGGATGCTCAATAAATATCCCATCCTATCCCTTCATTCAAATTACCCCTAAGGAAACTCTTTCAAAGCCCCTTTGTCTATAATTTTCCTTATATTTCTATTGTTTATGTACATTATTTAGGCAATATACCATGAGCTTCTTGAAGACGAGTGATTACTTAGTAAACGATGCAGTTTTTGTGTTCTTCCCTGCTTGATAGTTAGTGAGTCTCACATAGTAGAAACTCAACAAATGGAGTAAGCAGTTGAAGGAATTGGAGCCATTCCATCTCCTCTATCCTGTACCTTGAGTTCTGAGATTTTTGAAGGTAGGGACCATGTCTTATTTGTCTTTGTACCCCTTATTCCTAGCACGATGATTTGCATAACTTTGGTGATCAATAAATTCTTTGCCTCAAATAAAACTTGCTTAATATTTTAGTTCACTCCTACAATCTCTGATTCTGTGCTCAATAGAGCTCAGCAAATCAACTTATTTAATAAACTGGCAGAAATTCTCTACGAAGCCACAAACTCATCACCCAAGCACTGTGCTGTTTAAGAGTTATACGGACATACCACATTTATGTCTCCTGTCTTTGAACATACACAGCTTATGTTGCTTTAATTTTATAGGTTGGAAAACAGGTCAAAATACATACCCCGAGTCACAGATAAAACCTTCTCTGTATGGTTTGCCATGCTTTTCATGATGGTTCTCCCTAGGACTTCATCTCCCAGTGCAGCTCACTTGACCTGCCCTTACTTCCAGCCATACTGCTCCCCTACCATCTCCAAATCAGTTCTCCCAATGTTTGGATGGTCTCATGGGCAGACTTGAGAGTGTCATGCATGTAATATGTGTGTATTCTTTCTGTCTTGCTTGAGATCATCTGGCATCATCATATGGCAGGAACCGGTTTGCTTGTGTAAGAATATATGAACTTACACAAGCATTATCAGTCGCCCACAATGCCCTCGTGTTCTGTCTGCCAGAGAGCCCTATTCCTCCTGCAAAACACGGTAGGAGTTGCACCTCTTCTGTGAAATAGTTCCCCGAATTCCTAAGCAGAGTTAGATGAGGTCTCCTCTTGCCATTCGTCGTGACCCCACGTCAACCTCACAGCACTCATCGCTTCATAACCTGCTCTTTCCTAACGTTATAAGCCACTTAAGAACTTCATGTCCAGCACACACAGCAGTACCTGGCACAGAGAGGGTGCTTGATAAGAATTTTCCAAGTTCATAGGTTGTTCCTTTACTGATGTGAAAGAATGATATGAATATATACTGTTTATCAATAGATAAGCTCCTTGATTTATGAAAAAAATTGTTAAATTTTACTTCCTGGGAAATTTATATTTTGAAATTTAATGCTTCTTCCTTCCCAGAAAAGCATCCTAGCCTGTTGGAATATTTTAATGGTTAAATATTTTAACCATGGCAAGGTGGAAATCTGAAAGCTTAAAAAAATGCTATGTGAAAGAACACATCAAACAAACAAACAAAAACTCTGTTGTGTCTGCAGTTTACTTTTACTTAGGTGCATAAGAAAATTCCCAAACCACCCAAAGAAAGCTCAAATCTCAGATTAACTCACATTTTCTAGTTGTTGTTCAGTCGTGTTCTGATTTCCAAGTCTGTAGTGCTAGTAATTTTTCAGTGATCTGAGGGACACACACACACACACACACACACACACACCGGGAGTCATTTTCAGCTCAGAGCACGGTAGCTATGGGGACAACCCTTTTTTCTCTTTGACATTTTAGGTCTCAACTTTAAAAATCTGACTGCAGTTGGATTAAGTTTAAATGTGATGTCAGGTTTTCCACTGCTTCATGAGAAAAATATGTCTCTCCTGAGTTTTAACTAAGTCTAATTATGCTTATCCTGTTAATCTGGGGGAATTCCTTGATTCTTTTACAAACAGGGGAAACAACAGTGTGCTACTACAGATGATAAGGGGAGTGGGATACAGAATGACATGTGTCAGCTAGCAGGATCACATCTTTATGAGTAAATTAAGATAAAGTAGAATAGGAAAAGCTGATTTGGAGATTGCAGATATGTTTTAGAAAACACTTTTTGCTGAAAGAAAATAAAAGGATCTTCATTTTCATGAGCGCTGTGTCCTCAGCATCTAAAATACTGCATTTAGTAATTGTTCAACAAATTTTTGTTGGAAAAAAACTGAATGAATAGGTGATACTGCCTCACCAGGTAGAGGTTAGTATATGTGAATGGCAGGAATTTTCCCAGATTCCCTTGCAGTTAGGCTGTCATGTGACTAATTGGAACCAATGGGCTGTGACAAGTTCACTGTCAGGAAGAGGATGAATTCTCCGTAATTTCTCTTCCCCCCAAAAGAAAACAAAACAAAACAAAAAATATGTTTTGATAGTGGAGCCACAAAACGAAAGTACTATAGCTCTCTGCAATGCCATATAAAAAAAGTTATCTAGAAGAGCTGCCTACCCCCCATCCAACTTGGTATGAATAAGAAACAAACTTTTGCTACGTTAAGACATTGAGATTAGGAGTATGTTGGTCACTGCATCACAGCCTACCCTATCCTAACTGGTTCACTTAACTAGTTGTTATAAAGGTTAAATGAGAAATTATTTGTCAAGTGTTTTGAAAAGAGTAAAGTATGCTAAATATTAATTGTTAATAATTTTGATGAAAGGTTTTCTTGTGGCAAGTTTTTCTTATCAAAATGTTCAAATAAGTGCTAAAGAAAATGTTGCAGAAAATACTTCTATAGTTTTTCAGTAGGAATTATGTCACACTTGGTATCAAAACATCTATAAAGGCATAGTAAGAAAGAATATGCACTTCGGAGTCCAACAGACTTGCACGCAAATCTCAGCTCTGTCATTTCCTGGCCTAGGATTTGTGGTAAACAAATCAAATTCCCTAAACTTCAGATTTTTCATCTGTAAAATGTGGTAGGGAACAGGAAAAATGCCTTGAGTGAATTATTGTGAGAATAAAAACATATTTGCCCAATAAATTTCAGTTTCCTATATTTAGATCAAAATACTAACATTAGGCAATATTCAATTAACATTAAATATTTTCCGATTGCTAGAAATTAGAATGAAGGATGAAAGTAAATAATTGACAAATATATTTGGCCTTTGTATAATTTTATCCTATGGAAAACAAAGAGAATAAAAAAAAGTGAGAAACAAAGTCAGTAGAAGGTTCTGGTTATGATCCACCTTAAGAGAAAGTTTCAGAAGGAGGTAGCTGTCTCTCTATTGACGTTCTATTGATCAAGTTCAATGTTGACATTAGCTACTTAAGAATACAAACTCTAAAGACTGAATTATGTTTAGGCAATTAAAACCAGCCCAGCCGAGTGATGTGAACAAAGATTGTCCTCTAGGGCCAAGATGTAGCTGTCATCAATCATAAACAGACATAAACCCAGGATGGAGTGAATCTTTTTAAAAAAATATTTATGTCGGTTACTATGCAGTTGGTATTTGCGGGATATGTCTATTTTTTCCAATAGTTAATGACATGTATTTTTATGTGCTCAGGTTAACTCTTAACTGTTTTCTGTCTTCTCCTTTCCTTTTCTTCTTTTCTTTCTCTCTCTCTCCTCTCCTTCTCTCCTTTCCTTCCTTCCTTCCTTACAATGACCTGTTCCCGTATATTTTGCCTATTCATTCCCAATTTCAGATACACGAAATAGCTAATACTCATATGTCTTTCTTATCCCCATTCCTGGCTTTGGATTAAAAAAAAACTGTATAAAATATCAGGAATAGCCTTACTATCAACTGCTTATTTGTTTGAATTCACTGTCCCTGGTTAGTATTCAATTCTAGTCCTGTATTCCAAAATAACTTTTTGAATTTTATCTTTAACTGATATCCTAGAAATAGTGAATAAAAAACTGTGGAAAGATTTCAGAGTTCTTTTTACAGATGAGGAATCTGAGACTCATTTTATGTCATCCAGGACTACCAAATTGACAGAGCTGAGGTTCATCCAAATCCCAGGATTTCATTGACCCCATTTCTATTCGTAATGAGCCATACTTACATCTCTTATGGGGTAAAGCATGCTTAAATGCACAGATATGGAGCCACTTAAGATACACTGTTTTCTTGATCCACTTCTCCAAGTAAAGTCATCTCTGTTAGCTAAATGACCTCATAATTCTTTGACTTAATACCTTTTCCAGGCTAAAATGAAACTTCCTTGAAATTTTTCCAGTCTAGAAGAGCACTAATCAGAGAGGAGAAAGTCATGATACCAAGTTTTTGGGAAGAAAGAAGGAACACCAAGAGCAAACTTTTTTTATCAGCTTTTGCCTGGAGCCAGCCCGACACATTTAATAGCCATATTCATATTCACTTTTATTTATTCGTCAAACTGTTTTTTTCTACAAAGTGAAAATCAGTACCCTAGGTACTGAGGCAAAATAGTTTATTAGGGAATGATTGCAAATGTCTGGGACCTCACAGCTAAGAAGGCAGTCTGTCTCATGTCATTTATTCTAACTAACACAGTGATAAAACAGAATGAAATGCTTGCAATAAGGGACATACACTCAACACTCTCAGAGAGTAGAGAGATTGATTTTAATGGGGAAATAGTGGAAATGGGAAAGAATTCCTTTAGGATACAACCTTGAAACTGGATGTTTTAGAGTAAGCAGCAAGGAAAAGGCATTTGGAAGTTGAATGAATGTCAATAAATGGTTATCTATTCAGCATCTTACAAATATTTATTGTGCTCTTTGCTGAGTCCCAAGATTACAGCAAAGAAGACATAGTCCATGACTCAAGGAGTTTTCTACTTCATATAACTATTGGAGAAAACATTAATTTAATATGAAGTACCAGGAAGTGAACAAAAACGCTGGGTTATTTTTTTTTTTTAGCTCTCAGCAAATGGCCTATCCAGTTTATTCTCTATAGATGGTGCTTCTTTGATTATATTTTCTTTTTTTTTTTTTTCAATAAATGCAAAGGAGATAGTCTGCATGGAGCAGACATTCTTGTCTGGGTTTGTTTTTCCTCCCTATGCTCTTTGCACTATATGCTTGGACCACAGAAGTAACCAGCCCTCTCAAGAACGAGCATTCTAGGCCTTCTTTTGTCAGATGCTATCCTCAATAAGTTTTCATAATTTAATATTGTTGGAAAACTGTTTCTGGGATCCCCAGGTCAGGCTCCTATCATTTAGGCACTATTTCTGATTAGCAGCTCCAAATTATGTGGTTTATGGTATGGTCCCTGGAGAAACCTTGTGTCTTAATGTTCTGTGACATCAGAGAAATCATAGTACCTCTCTCTAAACTTTAGTTTTCCTACCATAAAGTGAAGATAAGTTGTACTTCATAACAAAATGAACTGCTTCTTTATCATGTGAGCCTGTGTGCACTTACACAGAATTGGTGGAGTAGAAGAAGCTGCTCCAAAAGTCAAAAAATACCAAATCTACCCCTGGCTGTATGCTTACTTTGTGTTTGGCAAATTGTTATGCCTTGTAATGCCTGAGTCTTTTGTTGAAGGGTGAATACATGAAGATTAAAGTTAAAACTGATCAATGATATAATCAAATAAGTTAATTGGTGAGGAGAAAAGGGTAGAAACAGGCTGATTGATTGCTTGACCAAATCATTGATTATTTGACTCAACTGACCAAACTAATCAGAACCATTTGTTTAGTAGACAAGGGTATGTGCATATATTAAAACAGTTTCAGAAAAGTAGACAGGAACATCTGCTCATTTGGACTAATGTAGATAAAATATGTTTGACTAAATGCTTTGATATCTTTTCATTCTAGTTGAAGCTGTTAGGCGGAAAAAATGATACATATAATGAAATCCATGGACTTCACTAAGCCTTGGAGAGTAGACAAAATTGTGTCCCTACATATTTATTTAAAAATTAGGATGTCCCTTCCATGATCCAAATACAAACTCAGTCATTTGTATTTCTTGTTATTTTTTGTTGTTTTTTGTTTTTTGTTGTTTTTTGTTTTTTGTTTTTTATGTGAGAGCAGAGGAGCCATGACAATAATAAGATGAAGAAGAAGGAAAGAGAAAGAAGAGAAGCCTTCTCCTTTTCTTTCTGTGGCACTTAGCATCTCATTCTAATTGTTTCCTCTTTCCCCTACCCTGCTCCAGACTTTTTGGTTTTCATTTCCTGGAAAAGAATTCATCTCTTTCTCTTTGTTCGCTTTCTAAATCTTCACAAGACACCGTGGTGGCTCGGCTTATATTACATCCTCCACTTTGATTTAATTATCCCTGACCTCAGACTAGTTTACAGCTGCTGGGACCCAACATGTAGGTAGAGAAGAGAAGGAAGTTTGAGCAGACAACTTAAGATGTATCTACTTCAAGTAAATTGAATCTGGTTTCAAAGCAAATACTGTCCGAATAAGGATTTTTAGCTCAGGTCTGCCTGGCTCTGAAGTCCAAGATGCATTTACCACACAATGAAGCCATCATGCTTAGTTTTCTGTGGCTGCATAACAAATTACCGCAGATTTGGTGGTTGATATCTATTTCATCACAGTTCTGGAAGCTGAAAGTCTGAAATCAAGGCATCAGCAGAATCACACTTCCTCTGAAACTCTAAGGGGGAACTCTTCCTTGCCTCTTCCAGCGTCTGGTGGCTCCAGGCATTCTTCTGTTGAAGCTGTGTATGTTCTCCCCTCTTATCACTGGAAGAGGATCCACTCCTTTAATTTAGGATGATTTTATCTCACAATCCTCAATTACATCTACAAAGGCCTTTTTTCCAAATGAAGTCACATTTTCAGGTTTTGGATGTTAGGACATGGACATATGTTTTTTAGGGGAGTGGCTATCATTCAACCCCTATAAGTAATTAGGAAAATTCTTTCAAGTTTTTATAAGAAACTTAGTGGAGTTCAAAACTCAGTCCTAAATAGTTGACTTATAATGGAGATCCTTTCCATGTTGTTCACAGTGAATGCCCTGGGGCCATTATCAAATACAGGACTCTGACCTGGGAAGACAAATGATTCTCAGCTGGGGGGAAGCTTGTTTTGATTTAATAGAGCAAGAATAAAATACACTTGGAAATTCCCACTTTCCCTCTCTAAAATAAAATACTAACTTTCTTAACTACAACTTGAATTGGCAAAATACTCGTTCAAGCTCAATTAAATTCATATGTTCTCATTTTCTGTCTTTTGAAAGGCTTTGAAATGTCATTTAGATATGTTAACTGAGCAAAAGGAGAAAAATAAAACTGTGAGACAAATGAGTAAAAAGATTAAAAATGAAAAAATAAAATAAACTTTAAGGATAAGAACAGATTTGTATATTACTTTTAATATTGGAGCATGTATTCTCACTTATCTCCTATGTTTTCCAGATCAGACTTTTTTGAGTATCAGAGATCTTAAAATTTCAAAAAATTTTCATCAATTTAAAACTTGAAATAGCTTGAGTTCTTAGAGGAGAAATGGGATTGTGCTTGGGTGAATATGAGAATACCTTTGAGAAATGACCTGAATATTTATCTGAATATCTGTTGCTATAGAATAAATGTTTGTGTTGCCTTGGAATTCCTATTTTAAAATCCTAACTCCCAACGTGATGGTATTAGGCGGTGGGGCATAGGGGAGGTGATTATGGTCATGAGGCTGCCACTCTCATGAATGGAATTAGTGACTTTATAAAGCAGATCCCAGAGAGGTCCCCCTCCCCCTTTCCACCATGCCAAGATGCATGAAGAAGATGGCTGTCTATGAATCAGTAAGTGAGCCAGCACTTCATCTGCCAGTACCTTGATCTTGGACTTCCCAGGCTCCAGAAATGTGAGAAATAACTTTCTGTTGTTTATAAACCACCCAGTCTATGGTAATTTGCTATGCAGCCTGAAGGGACTAAGACATGTGTGAATCTCAAATTGAAATGGTTACGCAGTGGTGAGAACCTGGGCAAGAATCTAGGGCATTTTGTTCCTTATCCTGGGGAAGCAGCCTTTCTCAAAGTGTGATCTATAAAACAGCTGAAAAATATTCAGTTCCTTAATTCTAACATATAGCTCCCCATTTTAATGTCTCTGAAATTAGGCTGCATGTTACACAGTGTGAAGTGGTATTTGTTAGCCACCAGGCCTTACTTGTGCAAACTTAGCTGTGTG
This sequence comes from Eidolon dupreanum, assembly GCA_028627145.1. NCBI lineage: Eukaryota > Metazoa > Chordata > Mammalia > Chiroptera > Pteropodidae > Eidolon > Eidolon dupreanum. The sequence continues at coordinate 148,969,299 of CM053509.1, read as the reverse complement.
TGGATAAGACCCTTTTATTGGCTAATCATGTCAGTGGAGATATTTGCCATTGTTGTACCTCATGTGGTTAAATTTAACTTGGGTCCTCAATTTTTGCTTATAAAAGATTACTCTTCAATGTTGCTTTGAAGTAAAACATTTTTATGAAGGCAGAAGATTGACAATCACAGAACAACCCAATTTAAGGCGGCTGACATTGCCAGATCTCTTGATGTAGGTCATAAAATGTTGAAAGCTGACAGAGCTGATGTGACGTATTTAAGCATTCAGCTGTCAGAGGTTTCCAGCTGAATTTCAAGAGAAGCTGTTTAACTTTTAGAGATGCAGACTTAAATTAAATAGATAATAGGAAATGCAGATAAAATTTTAAAAACCTTTCCTGTAACATAGAATTATAATGTCAATCCTGTAGTTGCTAAAGAAGTCAATATGGTAAACATAATTTATGAAGACAACATGTCATTCTGATGCTATATTGAATATCTTGGGATGATGGAAGTCTTCTTTTTAGGATTTCTAAAGGTGTATCAGCTCATTAAAAGCTCTTAAATATTCTAGAATAAAGAAATCTGATTAGCTTTGATTTTGCCATTATTTCCAAACATATATGAAACTAAAACGATGCTACCCCCACCGCCACCCTCCTCACACGCACACACACACACACACACACACACACACACACACACCAACTACTACCATTTATCAGTGCTGCACCCTGGTGAACATACCTTAAGAAATGTTACCCTAGAGACTAGCTTATGATGCTAATTTATCTGTTCCTCAGTTTTGTAAATGATAAATTCTCAGACATAATTGAAAAAATACGACTGTACTTGAGAAGACCCTACTATTATTTTTTCATTAATTTGCTTTATGGTCATGAGCAGGTCTCTTCCCCTTCTCTGAGATGAGTCCCCTATCTCATCAGTAAATATGTTGTACAAAGTACTTCTTACTGCCCTGTCCTTCAATGCCTACAATGAGGTCTCTCCTATGGGGGATAGAATATCAATTTTGATGAAACAGACACATCTCTCATGTGTAAATCTTTGCAAAATATAAAGCTCAACTTATTTTCTGTAGTTTTCAAGAATAATACATTAATTTATTTGATGCTTATTCTTTTCGATCAGTCACCCTTCAATGCCACATTCTGAGAGTGTTGTGCCAGCCATCACAAGGAGAGCTATGAAGTCAATTGTACCACTTGGTGTTTGTTTATTAATTTCCTTTCATGGGCTAACCCTATTCTTTGCATTGAGTAGAAGGTAATCTGAGGCCTCAGTAGGGGTTTTTAAATTTTTGGCCATATACTTCTCTTTGGTGGTGGTGGTGATGGTGGTGATTCTTCTACTCCTTCTTTTTCTTCATCATTATCATTATCATTACCATTACACCTCACCTCCAATCCACATTTTATATTACTTCCTGTAAGATTTGATCCTGTGTGTCCTTGCTTAACACTTCAGATGCTTCCCATACACTCAGGAATAAAGTCCAATTTTCTTGCATGGTTTATCAAGGATGTTGTCTCTACCCCCTCCACCTTCCTCCTTCCACTCTCTCCATTTGGTTAGTGTTTTAGTATGATCTCACTATCATTCTAGATATAAATCCTTTGGGAGAATGAATAAGCCTTGATCACCAATATTGTATCAGGTGGTCCTCCCATCAGTTCCCACAGCTTCTTATACTTATCCTTATACTGCACTGCAGCTGTATTCTGCTGTGATTGCCTTCTTCCTGTTGCATCTCCCACTAAATTTCAACTTCTAGGATGACTTTTCAGCTGAATAATTTGAGATAGTAAAGGAGTCCTATAAAACTCCAGAGCTCTGTTCAGCCATGTGATCAGGTCTGAAGTCTGCTGTACAAAGCATAAATATGAGAATACAAAGAATACAACTTGTTAAAAGTCATTGTGAGTGACATGACCTTTTCAATCCTCCCAATCCAATGTAATAGCAAAGCAGATATACAATGATGCACTGGATACACAAAGCCTCAAGAGCTATGGCAAATACCATGCTTTGGAAACGACCCTACAATTGCCGAAAGAAAGGCTTACACTCCAGAACACTCTTATCTAGTCTGGAGATGCAAAAATTTCTCTGTACTGTTCTAACTTCCCTCTTACTCACATGCCAACTAACCACATGTTCGCCTGACCTGGGGAGTGAGTTGCTCTCCTCTCCTCCTACCACGCACAGCTTTCCTTTTCCTTTTGTTCCAGCATAAAGAATTGAGGATTTTTGGACTTTACAAAATGAATTCCATGGGAGCCATGACAGTAATATCAACTGGCACGTAATGGGAAATGCCTAAGGGTGTCACCGGGATGCCCCAAGCCACAGAAACAACAGCCATGACTGCCCTGAATAATGCCCCTCTGCAGGGGCCGTTAAGCATGAGGATCCCTCCTTGCAAGGTCCGTATAAGCTGAACACCTTAGACAGACGAAGCTCAAGCCTGACCTGAGCGCCTCACAGACAGGTGTGCTGAGAACTGAAACCTCTGATCTTCTGACCATGGTAGCTGCTATCTTGGGACTGATGCACAGCTGTCCGTGCTGCCAGTCAACAGAGCTCACCTGGGAGATGCTAAAGACTTTCATCCCTTTGATCCTCTTTGTGGGTTGTGTGTTAACTTGCATGGGTACCTGATTGGTTTATCTGAGAATGTTCCACTCAATAAACCTGGCAGTGTGGAAGGACACAAACGTGTCCAAGAGTGTTACCTCAGTAGCTGCTTTTCTTATTCATGACACTTTTGAAGCTGTGAATCAAGCTAAATGTCTGGCACTCTCTGATATTATAAATATAAGGACCATGTGTGAAGTCGCTGGATATAGAAAGCAAATGTTTTATAGCTACAATTTATTGATTTATTAATGTTAATGTAAAGCTAGTGATAAAAACTGTGACTTTTAAAAGAGTCCACCATGATCTAGGCACCCTGAATACACTAGGAAGGTTAATCCTCTCGACAACCCCACAAGTAGGTATTATGGACCTCATTTCAAAGATGAAGAGACGGAAGCTCTCAGTGGCTTAATGGCATGTTCAAAGTCATGCAGCTGGGATGTGTCAGAGCTGGTGTTAGCCGATTCCAAAGCCTGTGTTCTTCCCACTCCATGAAGATGCTCTTTAAGGTTTCACAACAGGATATCCAGTGCTTACAGAATTGATAAAAAAATTTATTTGGAAATACTTGCTTTTCATCTGTAGTGGATGGGAGGAAAAAAGTCTCTCTCTGGGCCACCTATTCTCACAGGTCCCTGAAGTGGAGGATTGCCCAGCAATACCACCAACCAGGACACATCTGGGGTCATGTGAGGTCACTGGGGCTCCATGTCCCCTCTTCTGAGGAGCGATCTCTGAATAACCCTCCTACCCCCACTCAGCAGTTGTGTTTCACTGTCACGTTCTAGGATCTGACAGAGAACTGCATTTGGGGTTAGGCAGACCGGAGTTTGAGTCCTGACTCTGCCACTTAACACTCACGTAAACTGGATAATGACTAAATTATTTCATCTCTTGGGGAGGAGACAGGGCTCTCACAAGAGAGGGAGGCACCTGAGTGAAGCTATGCATGTGAGAGAACCCTGGAAACTGTGAAAGCACTGAACATACATAAGGCAGTATTGCTAAACCTGGCAAACCAATAGCCAATAAAAACTGAAGACACTAAGATGCCATGCAGACATGTTGTCACCTATTTTGTGAGCTCTTTAGGAAGGAAGAGACACGGTCTCGGCAGTTCCCTGTTGGCTCCCACTTAGCCCCAAGGCCTTAAACAGAAATGCAATTCCACCATGATTTATTCCTTGAGACCTGCTGGTGATGATCACAAGCCCACACTGCTCCAAGCTGGAAGGAAGTGGCTTCTTACTGCCCTGAAAACACTCACTGTCTGAAATCATCATCTGTACATTGAACCTGCTGGCTTAGTTTGTTTTAGTTTTATTGTTTTCTCTCACATGTGCATAATAATGCTAACAGTGAGTATTTTTTAAATGTTTAATTTGTGCCAAGTAAGTTATAATTTACAGATATAATCTAATTTAATCTTCACAGCCACCTCACATCTTATCGTACAATAGGTATCACCATTTTTATACGTTGTCAAGTCAGAAAACATGGCTTAATCATAATTTTCTTCTCCACAAAACCAGCACCTTGCATAGAATAGTTATTAATATTTTCAGATTCTTCTTCTGTAGAAGAGAGATAGTAAGAGTCTCTCCTTCATGAGGTTGTAAGAGGCTAAAATGATGCTAGCTATGATACTTAACAAAGTGCCTGCCATACATAAACATTCAATAAGTGAGTGGCTATTATTATCTTTTCTCGTTAAATGATATTTTCCTTATTCCTCTCCTTTCTCTCAAGCGCAATATCCTCAAGCATAGTGTCAATTCTAATATTCCCCTTATTTTTGGCCCCCCAAAAAGCCTGTACCAGATCTGTAGCCCACAAAAGATGTGAATGGACAGGATGTAAGGTCTAGGATGTCTACTGGGATCCAATTCACAGGGTTATCAGTTTGGGGATTAGAATCAATGATCAAGTGAGAATAGTTCCTCACAGGTAAATAACACTCTACAGTTTAGAGTTACTAATCCACACAATAGCTGGTGACATAGGCTTTGGAGTCATTAAAAAAAGAAAATCTGGTATTTTTATTGATTCTCAAGTACAAAATAAGTGCTCTCTATATACCAAGCCTGGAAAGAAATTTTATACTCACTAGCTTTGTGAACTCACAGAGGTCAATGAATTTCCTAAGCTTCAGTTTTCTTATCTGTAAAATGACATAACACAGTCTATCTTGCAGTGTTGTCAGCTTTATAGGAAACAGTATATTGACAGTTCTGAGAGCGGTGCCCCAGTGATGGCAGCTCTAACTATTTGGCCTCTAAGTGTGACCTCTTTACCTCATTTGAGTCTCACAACAATCTTGAACAGTATTTTTATTACCATGATCCCCATTTGAGGGGTGAGAGAATAGAAGAGACTTACTTGTCCTCCCCACCTATTCTTGTGGGCAACACTAAGAACCTAATGGTGAAGAATAAGTGACAGCAGGTAGTCATCAATCCTTCCTGAAGGGCTTCTAGAGATGACTGAACTGGGTAGGTTGCCCAAGAGCTGCAAAGGAGAATATTAGCCCAGCTATTTCTAAGTCTTCCCACCAGTGAGTCCTAGAGAACCAGACATGGCCACATGAATTTACTGGGCCTCTACAAGCTGAATGGAGATGGGAAATGTGCCAGCCTTGGCCTCATCCCTAAGGAAGTTCTGCCACCCCTTGCTGCCAACTCAGATGCTTGTCATATTATTTATGCATGTGGTATCTTCCCAAGAAGCCGTTGGCTCCCCTAAAGCTGGCATCAATAGTTAGGCATGGGGAGCCCAGAAATCCAGATCAGCAGTGGGAGAGCCTGGCATGAATTTCAGTACCTGCTGGACTCATCAGTATGTGTAGATTCTGAGCAAATCAAGAATGGTCTCCTAAGGCTGGCATCCTAGGGGGCCAGTCTATCAATCACAGCATGGAAACAAAGCACAATGCTAGATGCTGTGAGGGAGAGTGGGAAGGGAGGTGCCTTAGTTTGCTCAGGCTGCCATAACAAAATACTAGGTGGCTTAAGCAACAGAAATTTATTTTCTCAAAGTTCTTGGAGCTAGGAGTGTGAGACCGAGGTGCCAGCATGGTTAGTTTCTAGTGAGAGCACTCTTTCTGACTTGCAGATGGCTGCCTTCTTGTTGTGTTATCACATGGTGGAGAGACACAGAGCAAGCTCTTGGTATTTCTTCTTATAAGTCACTAGTGCCCTAATTACGTCCCAAAGGTCCTGTCTCCAAATACCATCACCATGTGGGGGCCAGGGCTTCAGCATATAAATTTGGGGGAGGACATAATACAGTCCATAGCAGAAGGGAAGCATTTGATTGCTTTAGGAGTCTGGTCAATTTGAGCTGATGTATTTAAGGGGATCAGTGACAAACCAGGAAATGCAGAGAAGAGAATTCAGAATAGTAAAAGATCTTTAAAGCATATTATACAAGAAAAGAAGAAGAAGAAGAAGAAGAAGAAGAAGAAGAAGAAGAAGAAGAAGAAGAAGAAGAAGAAGAAGAAGAAGGAAGAAGAAGGAAGAAGAAGAAGAAGAAGAAGAAGAAGAAGAAGAAGAAGAAGAAGAAGAAGAAGAAGACGACGAAGACGACGACGACGAAGACGACGACGACGAAGACGACGACGAAGACGAAGAAGAAGACGACGACGAAGACGACGACGACGACTCAGGAACTGCTGGGGTCCTGCATTAGGGTAACAGGAAAAACTTACAAAAGTACAAATTGTTAGGGTGCTAACAGAAGTATACTAGGGCCCTAATTACAGAGTTATTAGGGTAATAGCTAAAATTTAAGATGGTATTTACAAACATTTAGTATTTTTATTATAGTCTTAGGGTACAAGTTATATGGTTGGAGTGTTCATCACAAATAGTATCACTGAGCAATCATTGCAAATGACTAATGCACTCATTTAGTAATTAGCACATTAAAATTCAACCTCTCTGGTCAACCCTTCTATTAATATTTAAATGATTTGAACAGAACTTTTTGTTTACTCTGCACCCATAAATGAGCAGCTATATTCAGTTTTGACCTTTTGTGGCAAATAAATCAAACCCCAAGCGAATCCTTATGCCAGAGGCCTTTACTCATTTGCTTGGGGGTAAGAACCCAATCTGAGAAACTGAGAAAGTCATAAACCCTTTCCTCAGAAAAATGTATTATTGGAGAAATCTTTACATGTAGCTTCAGAGAGCTAAGAACCTTGGCTTAGCTTAGATATTTGTTGAATGACTTAATGAAAGCATAAGTATTGAAACCTATTTTATATTTCATTTATATGTATAGTGAGGATATTTCATTTCATATGTATAGTGAGATCCTACTTTTACCTTCTGAGGCAGAGGCTGTTTTCCAGAGGTTTTTAGGCATACCTTGTGACCTCAGTTGGGCTCTGTTGGGCTTTGCTAGGTTTAGCTTCCAGCTGTAGACCTGAGCCAGGCCTGTTCTTCCTGTCTCATTATGCAGTCCAGGGTAAATGAGCAGTGGACACCCAGACCATGTGCTCACAGTAATGACAGGAGCATGTCACATCAAGTTCATGACAAAAGAACAGCCTAAAATCTTGGAGCAGAGCATACATTCCAGCTGCCTTGAGGCCATAGCAAGAATGTGGGTGGTTAATACTATTACAGGAGAATGAAAAATTGAGACAAATAATTCAATCTGCCAAACTCTTCCCATTTCATTTACTTTATAGAACTTCAGAGAGCTGGGTGGGTTTTGAAGGACAAATTGAAGGGGGAAACAAAAAATTACAGGCAAAGAAAACAAAGACAAAGAATTAGAAATAAAGGAAGAAAGAGAGGAAATGAGAAAGGGAATCTGAAAGAACAAACTGGTGGAAAATTTCAATAAACATTATCAATGTTTGGAGCCAATTTTTTATTTGTTTACTGTCTGAGAATTTCTTTAAATTCTGAGTCCTGGATGAGATACCAGACAACCTGGACAGTTTCAGTTCTAATACTGTAGGTACCTAGTTAAAGTTCTTCCCCTGTCAGTCCTGTTTCTTCTTTTGTGAAGATGAAGGATTCACCTGAGAATAGATGAAAGGCCCCTATAGCTTTAAGAATGTTTATATTCTGATCCGCCTGGAACAAAAAGGGCAACCCTGGAATTTCCCTCTAGAACCGGGAGAGAAGGAAGGAAGGAAGGGGCGATGAACTGGTTGTACCCCTGCCAGCATGGTAATGAATTGGATGATACTTTTCAAAAGAGAGTACAACCACCTTGGGGAATCCATGCTAGAATGTTTCTTCCAGGTTAGCCTTGGAAATCTCTGAGGATAGAGCACTCTTACCTTCAACATGTTGGAGGGGAAAAGGAGGGCAAGCCTATGTCTGATGCCAAATACATAAAGGCCATTCCAGTTAGTTAATAGAATCCACAGCTTGAAAAGAAAGCAACTTGTTATTGCAAGAAGCATTTCTGGTGAGCCAGCTCCTCTGTTTCCATTCACACCAAATGACCTCAGGTCGTCAGAATATGGAAAGGACAGCCTTGGCCAAGGCCTCCAATAGCCAAAGCTAAGGTGGCTCTAGGGGAAAGCACTTAGAGTCCATAGATATTACTTATTATGTCTGCCAGTGAAATTTTTGACCAACAAAGCAAGACCGCTAGGTTTAGTCAGGCACTGGGAAGTGTGCAAATGCCACATTAATGGCCGTTGACCATGGATACTTCTACAGGCTGCTTGTTGGAGGCCTAGTTTTGCTAAGGGGATATGCCAGGGAAAGCCACTTCCACCTAATTTCTCTAAAGAGTTAGGGAGGCTGGGAAGTTGGACAACATGCTTATCATCACCCAGCAATGGGTACCACAGGAAGATACTTGGGTTCTAGCTCTTAATCAGCCTCCCATTCCCTACAACTCCTGCTTATACAGGATACTTTCTCTCTCTGGGCCTTGATTTCCTCACTGTTAACAAAAGGATGCTGGGATATCCATGATGCTTTGGAAATAAAAAGAAATGAGCTTTGCTTTAGGCAGCTAATATGTGGCTCAATATTTATTTTAGGTGGCTTTATGTGTGTGCAGCAACTTTATAATGGAGGAAACTAAGACTCAGAAGCAGACATTTCCTAGGATCAGTTCAGCTGGGTAAACATGGGTTAGGCATATTACAAGATTCAGGAGATAAAGAAATAAGGCTCAGTTCCTACTCTTGAGGAGCTTCCAATTGGTAGGAAGACAACCCTGCAAAAACATAATCATAGTACAGTATGGTTGGAGCAACAGAGAATCCAGCACAGCTGATTGGGAGAGGGAGAAATAAGATAGTGGCAGAAGTAGACCTTCCTTCAGTAAGTGATGGGAGGAGAGACTGAAAGAGGCTTGCCAGTAGGAAAAGAATTCCTGATTTTCTTGTATGATGATTAAGTGTTGTCTTTAAGATAAGTGAATGGGAGTGGCTGAAGGAAAGGATTAGAGAAGGTTTTCCAAGACAAAATGCAAAGAGCAAGACATGGAAATGTAAAAGTAATAGTGTAGCATGAAATAGAACTAAAAACTATCTGATTAACTCAGTATTGTTGGAATGTAAAATAGAAGGAAATGAAACAGTGGCTAATCTGGGCTCAAGCAAATATCTTCTCAAAGCCAAGTCATCCTTCATCCATGAAACTTTTCATTTCCTTGTTTGAAAATACCCTATAAAATATTTTGTAATACAAAATGTTGCGCTAAAATAAGATTATTAGCACTCTTATACATACCATTCATTTTAAGAAATAAAATATAGCCAACATAAGTACAAAGCCTTTCATTCCCTACCCTGGGCAAACTCATGGAGAGCAGATCTATCTCTCAAGGTTGGCATCGCAGTAATTAAACTCTTAGGAATAGGATATAAAATTGGAATTTTAACTTACTAATTTATATTGTAAAATCTAACTGTCACATAGACTGGAATATGACTGTCCCTGAAGTCAGTAAATTCCTTCCCTGTACCAAACTACAGTGTACACCACGTCTTAGGCAAAAGCCAATTTGTCACTTAACGGTGAGAAGTTCCAGGCAGTCTGACCAGTTTATTTTCCCAGTGGCTACTTCCTGTTGAAATGTCAAATTATAGACAGATGTTCTCTTGATAAATTTGGAGTCACATGAATCAAAAATTAATGGAACCAACTTAAAGTAGCTTGATTTATATCTTCTTCCCTCTCTTTCTCCCTCCCTCTCTCCCTGACTGCCTGCCTTCCTATCTTCTCTCCTTTCTAGGGTTGTAGGATAAAGATAAAGTACAGAACACCTAATTTCAGGTAAACAACTAATAAGTTTCAGTGTATGTCCCAAATATTGCATGAGACATAATTCCATTTTTAAAAAATCATTCACTGCTCATCTGATACTCAAATTAAAGTGGGCATTTTATATATTTTTTGCTAAGCCTGGCAATCCTGTAATCATTCCTTTTGACAGATATTTATTGAAAATTAACCATGTGTTGATGAATCGGTCATTTTTCATAATTTCTAGCTTCCCAGTACCTTTTAAATTCCTATATTATGTTTTCAGGAATTTTCAGCTTTCTGAATCATGTCTTGCAAAGGTAGAATGAAAAAAATTCAATGCCCTGGGTCCCCCTGAGACTGGGTCGCAAGCAGGTCATGTGCTCTACCAGGGAAATCCACTCTTAACGTAGCTTTGATTGAGAAGTCAGCAGCTATGGAAGGAAGCACCACTCAGCATTCCTTTTGTCAGCAAGAGTGGTCTCAAAAGCATCCAGCTTTTGATGGTGGAAGTATTTTTAAGATCAAATGTGGAGAATTTTTTTTTTTTAATAGAGTACTTACAGGGCAGTAGTAGGGACAGAGGTGCCCTTGTCATCTCGGTTCCGCAGCATGGTTTGGAGCATTGTTTTATTCTGAAAGTTCAGGCCTTATCATGATGTTCTAGCACCATTACTCTCAACGGGACTGTGAATGGTGACCTCCTCTCCTTTCAACAACTAGTTACTGCTTAATCATTCAGAGTTGGCTTCTGTTGACTACTTATAAGAATCTGTTTATGCTAAGAGCTGTTTAACTAATGACAACACACAGGCCTTGACCACATGATACTTAGAGACTCATAGAGGAGGCAGATGTTAATTAAATAAATATAGAATTAGAAATTGTGATAATTTATGATTATCTCTATGAAAAAAAATATATCTGTAAAGAATCTACATCATTTTCAGGAGACTCTTAGCAGTCTTCAGGTGGATGAAACAGAATGGATAAGATATATCTCCTGAGGACAATGGGAAGCCATTGAAAGGTATAAGATAAGAGTATTGCCTGATCTATTTGTATTGAGTTCACTCAGTGTATGTAATGGATTTGGCTTCCACCAAACCACCACTACCCTGAGGGCAGTCTGTGCTTAGCGGTTCACACCCAGAAAATGGAGTGTGGAAAGTGGTAAAACAGTAACTTTACAGAGAATAAACCTGGTAGATACATCCTCCACCAAATGTTAATGTTACCAGCTGCTATAGATGAAATGTTTGTGCCCACCTCCCCTGCCTCACCCACCAAAAAAAAAAAAAAAAACAAACCTATGTCAAAACCTAATCCTCAGTATGCTGGTATTTGGAGGTGAGACCTTCGGGGTGAAGCTCTCAGGAACAGGATTAGTGTCCTTATAAAAGAGATCCCAGAGGGAACCCTTTCCCACGAGGAAACAGATGTCTGTACACCAGGACTTGGGCCCTAACCATATGCTGAAAATGTTAGCATCTTGATCTTGGACTTCCAGCCTCCAGAACTGTGAGAAATAGATTTCTGTTGTTTATAAGCCACCCAGTCTACGGTACCTTGCTATAGGAGCCCGAACAGACTAAGACATCAGTAGTAGGCCAAGCTGATAGTAAATAACTTCTGATACGATGTGATAAAGAGGGAGCTTCACCTCTATGGAATTCCCTCAAATCTATAACCTTAGTCTAATCATGAGGCAAACATCAGACAAACTCAAATTGAGGAACATTCTACAAAATACCTGACCTCAGATGCTCCTCAAAATTGTCAAGTCTTGAAAAATAAGAAAAAAACTTAGATACTGTCTTAGGCCAGAGGGGACTAAAGACATGAGGACTAAATGCAACATGGTATCCTGGATTGGAGGCTGGAACAGGAAAAGTACTTCTGTGTAAAAATTGGTCAAATCTGACCAAAGTCCAAAGTTTATTTAGTAGTAATGTGCCAATATTAGTTTCTTAGTTCTGAGAAATGTGCCGTAGCAATTTAAGATGTCAACATTAGGGGAAACGAGGTCGGGGGTCTTCAGAAACCCTTCACATTCACTTTGCGACTGTTGCATAATTCTAACATTATTGTACAATAAAAAGTTTATTTTTAAAAAGTAGAAC
>CM053509.1:148938596-148956802 GCA_028627145.1 Eidolon dupreanum | reverse complement strand
AAAATTGTACGGTCATTTTCATAATTGATACAAAGACCAGGACTGGTCTGCAAGGGCGGCTCTCTCATTGTGGTTTTGATTTTTCTAAGCTCCATGGAAAAATGGAGCTTTAATAAAATTGTCATGAGATCAGGATTAAGAAAACTTGTTTTCACAAAGACATTTTAGCTTCATTAAATTTTTACCCTATATTGTATATTTGGGAATACAAAATCAAACCATTGTTGTAAAGCTATAGAGATTTGGGGATAATAAAGAATTTAGTTAGTTGTGGTCATTAGGTGCTCGGCAAACACCTCCTCTATGCCCTTTAGCATATCAGAAACAGTCTTCTTAAACCACGAGTAAACCTAGTGTGCCAGAGCTCTCCAAGCTTGGGGCAGCTTTCTCTTTTATACCCAAATAACATAATCCAAGTCCCAATATCAAGTGCATGCAGGAAACTTGCCTGTTTCCCAAGTATTTCTGAGGATCCCTAGGAAGTAATTATATATTCCATAAATCTACCTTGGTTGGGCCATCTTTCATTCTAGGTCAATGCCCTCAGCTTCTCCTCTATCACCTGGGGACATTCTGTGACCATTTCTCTTTGCTGCTGTAGCTCTCTCTTCACCTCCATGTAAGGGAAGTATCATCTTACTTTGTTTCCTTAGGCACAGCTGAAAGAGTACACTTGACTTTATAAAAATTGACTAGAGCTTGAGCATCACGAGGGATAATGCAGAGCTAAACATCAAACATCTCTCTCCTGAGTGCACAATATTCTGTTTATATGGCACACACTATGGTCATCTTTCTCCCTAGCAGATGGTTTAGTCCCTCTTTTGAGATGCATGAAAAACATTTCCTTTTCTCAAGTCACCTCTCTATGAATGTAAGGCCTCAGCCTGCAGTCTCCTAACCCCATCAGAAAAATGAAAAAATTAAAATTAATCAGCATCATCATAACCCTTGAGAGATGTACCCTGCTTATGATGACCATCATTCGTTTGAGAACCTCACAGTCCAGGCTAAGCACAGCTTCCATATTACTGCTTTGGTTCTACTTTCCCTAGAACAAGAAGTAAAAACTTGCATCTCTAAGGAGACAAAGTCTCACCCAAGGTCTTCCTCCAAGAGACAGATTTATCTTTCTCTAGAGAATGCAGAAACCACCCCCAAATAGTTTTGAACTAGTTTAATAGAGCTTAGGGGAGGAGTGGCATCCTATATCCAATATTAGCACTTTGAAGGTCGTCTGATTCTATGAAAAAGCACTTGTGAAACTGAGTGTTTGGGCTCTGAGGATACAGCAGTTAACAATATAGACCCAGGTTTCAGTCTAATGAGACCTCTAGGCAGGACCAAGCTGCTTTCAGGAGCCATGCTAAGTACCACCATCAAGCATCCCACAGGGCTGTGGGGTCTCAGAGGAGCAGTGCTATTTCTTACAAAGTGCCAAGTGCTCTTGAAGGCTGTGGCTTGGAGGTTAAATTTCAATCAAACCTCTTGAGCTTTGACACTTGGAATCCAGGAATACCCTTACAAAAATAAACAACTGCACCACCAGAAAACCACATACTCTACCTCAGAGAGATCCCATGGCATCTTGGATACCAAATAATTCTTGTGAAATGCTCTTTCTCAGGAGTTGAAGAAACATTAGAAAATATCTATTTTAAGTTCAACTGAAAGGCAGATTATTAGAAATAAAGAAAGGAGAATGCCTAAAAATAAAGAATGACTGGGCCCTAAAATGATGAAATAGTTGAAACATAATTTAATATATTGTATAGAATGCACAGATAATTGTGCATTTTCTAGAAATAAAAAATTCAAAATCGTTTCTATTATATTTATGTTTTTATATCAAAATTATTACATATATATTGTAATATAGAGTAGTAACTGGAGCGTAAATTTGTAGGAACAGAAAATCTACTTAAATCTCAGCTCTGATACCTCCCTTAGGCAAATTATGAGCCTCTCTGAGCTTCAAATTGCATATCTATAAAGTGGGACTATTGTGATAAGATTATTGTGATAATGAAAGTAATGTATGTGTTATTTTTTATATTGTAAGCACTCAGTAAATGCTAGTTGTTATTATTGCAAATTAGAATTCAGAAAATTTAGGAAAATTTGAAGAAGGTAATACAGCCAACCACAATTACAGTTGTAGATTTATACATATTTTTCTAGGGTGAGTACGTGTGTGTGTGTGGGTTTGGAGGGGGATGTTGGGGCTTTGTTTCAAGGATATAGATTTATTAAGCATCTAATACATAGTTTTTGAAATACTTTTTAATTGGATTGTATATTAGACATCTTTTTATATCAAAAAAGTAAATGTAATTCATCATTTTAATAGTTGCATTTTATTCTATTGTATGGTGAGGACAATATTTTACTAATATTATTTATGATATTTATATTTTTACTTTGTACTACTTTTGTACTACTATTTTTATAAGCACACACAGTGAGGATCACTGTATATATGCATTTTTATTATCTGTCTTATTATTAATAGAAAGATAACTGTTTGTCAACAGATATATACTCCTTTACATATTTGATAACTATCGTCAAAGTACCCTCTAGAATTTAAACTTTTTACATGCTGTGCAAGAATGTCTGGAAAATGCTCCATTTGAGGCTGGGAACGTGCCTGAGCACAGGGGCTCCCCAAGCCCTGATGTTCTGGAGGTTCAGAGCACCACTTCTGGCTGTAGATAGCTTGGTCAGCTAGACACCTTGTCTGGATTAGTGAATATTGAGCCACGTCATACTTTCTACTGGATATGTGATTCTAGATAAGCTTTTTCCTTAAACTTTCTTGGCCTCAGTCCCTTTGCTTGTAAAATGGGGATAAAATACACACTGTGCTTTAGAAAATTAAGAGGTAATATAATAAAATATACAGTGCCTGATTCATCATAGGCACTTAATAAATATGTGCTCTTTTTCTCCATTCTTTTGTAAACTGTGAGTTTTTATGCCATGGTGTCTTGTAAAAAGTAGATGCTCATAAACCTATGTTGCTATTTTAAATCTTTTTACTTCTGAAAAAGGTTTTAGAAAGTAATGGAACAAAGGAGGATACTTATGGTTTTAGGTAGCCTTAAAGAGTGGAAGAATATGAAGAAGATGGAGTTGGTGATGAAGAAAATGGTGAGGAGGAGAAGAGGGAAGGCTGGATTTTGAAGACAGGTTGAGTCTAAGGTTGAATTTTAGCTCAGTCACTTACTAGCTGTGTGAGTTGGGGTTTTTAGTTAACCCGGAACCTCACTATTCTGATTAATAAAGTACAATTAATGACTTCTTTCTCAATGTGTTCTTGTGAGGATTAATTGAAAGAGTGCTGATAAAGTGTTCAGAATACTTTCAGACAAACACCAAATGTCCAATGAAAGGCAACTCTTATCTATTATTGCCATCATTATGTCCACTGTTGACATTATTAAACATCGCTTCTTGTGATTAACTCTCCTAGAAACTCTCGTGGCTTAATACAATAAATCTATTATGGCCCCCAAAGATCCACTTGAGTAGTTTTTATCCATTTGTCTAGGAGATGGATTGGAACTACACACTGACTTTACATCTCAGCCAGTCCCAGAGCTTTGCAGGTGAACAGTGACTGACCAACTAATATGTTGTAGACTTAGGAATCAATAAGAGTTCGGCATGGAAACAGAGACTCTTTCTATCTTTTGTATTCTGCAGACAATTTGCTCATCATTCACTGCTAACAACCATTGTTCTAAATCTGTAGTATATCTATATCTAGTATCTATCTATCTATACATGTATCTTTATATAAGTCAGTGTCTGTTTCTTTATTTTTGTTTTTGCTTGCTGTTTTGTTTTTTGTTTTTATATTTTGTTTGTCACAAAAGGGAAAAAAAGGATGTGAGACCAGATCTTGAAGCCAGAACAGAGAGTGGCAAACCCACTCCTTTCACTATAAGACCTGGTGATAAAAAATCTCTGAGGGAAGGGTTTTCTGACAGCTGTACCATAACAGACTTACAGAGATGAGATGAAAAAGAGAGTTTTTGTTTTGTTGTGTTGTGTTGTGTTGTTTTTTGTGTTTGTTTTGTTTTGTTTTGTTTTTTGCATTACCTCTGACTTCAAATTCATCAGACTATCTAGAATAGAAAAGAAGCAGAGGTGTAAAGGATGCCAGAGAGACAACATACATGAGTCTTTCAAGTCATGGTCTTCTAGAGCTCCAAGTTGTACATATATTCTACAGGGAAACCAGTTAAACACCCAGAGGAAATTCATCTGAACCTTCTCATCTTGAGAGGCCTTTCTAATAACTAAGGCTTAACCCCCTCTTTAAAGTGTCAAAACATTTTGAAGTAAACAATTGTAGGTGAAAGTTACTCTAAATAGCCTATACACATCTTTGATGATCCTAAACTGATTTAGTTTTTTTTGTTGATTCATCTACTCAGTATTATGTTGTGGGGGAGGTAAATTTCAATGTCTGCTTTCCCTTTATTTTTTCCTCCTCTATTCTCAAGTTGTCAAGTCTTCTATTGACATTTTCACTGTTTCCAACAACTCTTCCTTTTCCAAGATGCTTATATTTAATCTGCTGGGAGATGGAGGAAAAAAAGCAAATAACCAAGCTTGCTAAATAAAATGTGTTTAATAAGATTTCATGAGACCCAGCAGGAGAGCCAGAAGGTTCATACCTCTATTCATTAAATTTCACCTACAAATATTAATTGAGCTTCCTTTGTGTAAAGCCTTGTGATAATCCATAGGCTATGACATTTTCTAGTCAGTAAAGCACATTGGGAGCTGTAACTTTTTGAAAAGCAAATTTCTATTTTCAAGAGCCTTTTCAAATATCTAAATAGCTAAATATCAAATACCTAAATTGTGAATGGTCAATACTGTTCACATCTGAAGATTTGATTAATTTCTGAACCACCCTGCCTATATAGTGTGGAGTTCCATGTCTCCTAAAGCATCAACACACATAATCATTTTGTTTTTTTCCTGCATTTGAGGTAATTAAGGTCAGAATGTTTATCTATTTCTTAGAACATAGGGAAAGGAGACTCATAAACTGTGAATCATTTCAAAGCCTTTAAAACATCAAACTGGAATTGACTCTCTGCTTAGGAAAAAGCCCACGCCTCAAGCTTTTGTCCAAACCTCAAAGAAGGAGGATTTTTGATCTCTTGTTGCCATGCCTAAAATCCCACATTGGAGAGGGCACTGGCCCAGTAATCAGGAGATTTGGATTCTTCCAAATCTTCAAGGAACTAATAAGCAAGCATTTGTCTCTTTTCCTCTGTCCAATGAGAATAATCATATCTGCCTCATAGGATAAAATGATGGCATATTTTAAGATATTATTATTAAACCAAGAATATTACCAAGCCTCTCTGCAGCCTTCGATTTAACCAGAGATAGAGCAAAATCCTTTTCTCCACTGTAGAAGGGTCCTGCCTGCAAGTTTACAGACCTCCCTCCCTGCAGGAGGCATCAGGGAGACACAAAGAAATTGTCTCCGTAGACTGTCTCTCTGGCCCCACCACTCACCTCATTCCTTCCACACTAGTCTGGGCAAGAGGAGTGATTCCGGGAAAGAGTACAGTCATCAGAGGCCTCCCTGGGAACCTCGGTGTGTTTCTGTCTTGCTGGCCGCTGGCTGGCCTGAGGTCACGCACAGGGAAGAGCACCAGCTCCAAGCAGACTCCTTGCAAGAATTTCGGTGATGCGTGCTGAAGACTAACAGATGTGTGCTTATCCTCCTGCATAGTCTGAGGCCAGACACTAGATCTCTGGATGGGGGGCCTCTCTCAGGAGTCCTAACAGCAAGCACCCACAGTCCCTTGGTAGGGCAGGTCCATATACCACAGGCTTTGTCTAAAATCCAGAGATGTAACAGAGAGATGAGGGTGGAGAAGAGACTGAAATAGACAAACCTGGGTAGATTTGGGTTCTGACGCTTTCTAGATATGTAATTTTTCTAAGTGTACTTACTTCTCTTATCTCTTACCAACCTACCCTGTGGATCCAAAGGAAATCATAATATTCCCTGTAAGAGGTGGTAATAAATGAAATAAATATTTAGGGCAAGTCCCTTCTAACAGTTGCACTGTAAAGAGTTTACAGAGATGGAATGGAAAATAGTGTTTTGTTATTGTTGTTGTTGTTGTTGTTGTCGTTGGTTCACAGACCAGTTGGACTATCTAGGACAGATGACCGACCAGTGTCTGTCATATTTTCTGCTGCCCTGGTTCTCATGTGCCTGTCCTACCACCTGTCCCTCCCTGTTCCTAGTGAGAGCAGAAGGGGGATATGTGAAGAAGACAAGGCTGCTGCTCCCTCCTACCCACATGGCACCCCCTACTGTGAAAGGAGACTAGCAAAGACAGGAAATAGCTAGGGGTGGTTCCCTCTCTGCACTCAAGAACATGCCTACCCTCCTCCTCTGAATCTCTGGAGAACCCTCCCTGCCTAGCTCGGTTCTGATCTTCAGGAAGGAGGACTCACAGTCACTGCCTGTTGAGAGCATATAGCAGATGCTGGGGTTTTAAGTGTGATGTTTTATGGATCTATAAATGGACTTAACAGTGCTCTTGGGATGCTCCTTTCTGAATCAAGAGTCCTTTTAGTGGCACTAGAATAATCACGGCAGTCATAATTTGCTTACCATAAGCCAGAGTATTATGCTAAATGTTTTTATAGCCACTACTGAAATTTAAAGACACAAAAAGTAAGAGAGATTAAACAATATTGTCAAGAACTACATTTAGAAAGTGACAAAAGCAGGATCCACACCCAGTTCTGGCTGAATTCAAAGTGGTTTTCTATACCACTAGACTATTCTGTTTCTCCCGATTGGTCAGACAGATGGATGATAGATTAGATAGATAGATAGATAGATAGATAGATAGATAGATAGATAGATAGATAATACTGTAGTGGTGGGGAGTTTACATATTTTTCAGGGTTTGGTGTAGTGAACAATGTTCTGTTTCAAACAGATTTCCAACAAATAGTAAAAATGCTTTAATGATCAAGGAGGAAATATTGCCACAAATTTAATATTTTTTTAGGAAGAAATAAAAAGGAAATTTGTTTTAATTTTAATTGTTGTTACTGTATTGTCTTATTCTCTATATCCAGTACTGTAGCTATTTAAAGATTCTCTCAGGTCACTGATGTGTGCTGTGATGCTGAAAAGTGGGATAGCATGTAGGTGTGATTTTGAGCAGCTATGAGGGAGACTGGGAGAAGAAGTGCAGCCAACCTGTCCACTGCTCTTCTTGCTTCAGGAAATCAAAACAGGAAGCGATTCTCAACCATCATTAGTAACAAGGTTTAAAGAAAGAGAGTGGGATTGGGAATTTTTTAAAAATGTGCTCTTTTGTTATTTTTCATAGTTTCCAGACATACTCAAGTCACAGTTTGAACTGAGAAGTGGAATTTTGCTTGGACTGATAAGAAATAAGAAATGTCATCCTTGAGGACATTTGGGGGGGGGGGTATGAATCCTCCCCTTTCCTATCTGTTGCATCTCAGATGAGCTCCAGAAAGTGGCAATGGAGATTAAAACTTCTTTGTGCTTAATCTGTCCTGTGTGAGTCTGTGAGTCTGTCCTCATGTAAAATCTATTTAACTAGGGGAGAGGGGACTTGC
Source organism: Eidolon dupreanum (assembly GCA_028627145.1). Lineage (NCBI taxonomy): Eukaryota > Metazoa > Chordata > Mammalia > Chiroptera > Pteropodidae > Eidolon > Eidolon dupreanum. The sequence continues at coordinate 148,949,149 of CM053509.1, read as the reverse complement.
TTCACCTGTATCCTGGAACTTAAATGTCAGCCCTTAACTGGACGACACCAACATCAAGGATATTGATGAGAAGTATATTGCTCATTGCCATATATAGGATTATTTGTAATTGAGCAGATAAGGATTGTTTGTAGCTGCTTGAAACTGAATGAGTGGCTGAATATGCTTGAAAAAGTGTGTTCTTTCAAGCAAGGTTATTTTTTTTCTATATGGTTCTATGAATACTACTTATTTTTTGATGTGGGAAAATTATCATTATCATGAAGGAGTCAATCTAAACCACATTTTGTCTCAGTGTTCATGTATACTCCCATATATAAACTTGAAATTAGCAAATTTTCCTAAGCAGACCGCCATCCCCCAATTCCCACTTTTACTATAATTTTTACCTACAATCCTTTCATTTTTCAACCTTATCCATTTGCCATTAGCAAATTATATCTCTTTTCTCTTGCAATCTGTCACAAGTCCTAAGGGAAGTTTCAGAAAGAGTTTCCAGAAGCTACATCTAAACCTCACAGGATCTAATCAGTTGATTAAATAGGAAAGTTGGCATGTAGCCCCATGCTGGGAGTAAGACGAATTTGGGTAATGTGGGAGGGAAACACACCCTCCAGGAGCAAGTTCTAGCATGAAGATCCCTTCCCGTTCATCCAAATCTCTGAGAATATCTGGAAAGGAAGACTTCCAAAGAAATAAATGTTCCCATCTGTGACCACCTCATTCCTGGCTCCTTCTTGGAACCCCGGATCTTGTCCCTGAAGGCCCTGGAGAGGAGCCCTATCTGAAGCTGTGGATAGACTGATTTCAGGGGGTTTCCTTGTTACCAGAGTGACATCTGAGTAACAACAGACAATCTACTCAAGGACATGCCCTCTTTTCCTGTTATCTTCACCCCTCTGTTTTCTCAGATAGAACCGAGTGTGGGAACAGACAGGCATACGTCACACCCCCGGCTCCCTCCAGCATTGTCTGTACCTCACAGACCCGTTTCCTCTCTTCACACTTCTGACCTGAGAAGCCTTTGTTACAACTCCTGTGTGTAGAGTTCCTTCTGAGAAAGAGGCTCAGACTTGCATGCGTGGCGTCGTCTAATCCTCACATACCCTGTGGAGGAGGTTCTGTTATTATTACCATTCAACACAAGAGGAAGCTGAGAGTCCAATTGTTTAAGAGACTTATTTGAGGCTACGCAGCTAGGAAGTGGCAGAAATTAACTCATAATAATGCACACTTCTTTTTTTTAATCTCTCCTTCATGAACTTTCTTTATCAGCTATTTGTTATTTCTTGGAGAATACTGGGGGGGTCTACAGTAGGTCACAACAGTTGTGTGACCTTGAGAAATACCTGCTTCCTCTCTGAATCTCAGTTCTCCTTTCTGTAAAATAATATGATAGGGGTAAGCTTTGTTCATGCTCCAACATCTTTGGACTCTAAGGATGCAAATGGTGACAGCAAGTGACTCACTGAAACATCTTAATTTATAAACTCTCGCATAACTTCTTTGAGAAGTTACCAGCTGGCCATGCTATGTGGTGGAGAAATTGAGTACGTCTCAGCCCTCAGGACAAGAGAAATAAGGCCAGATGCAGAAGTTTGGTCACTTAATATCTTTCTAATTTTTAAAAAATTAAAAAAGAACATTGGCTTCTTAAATAATTGTGGTGTGTACTCTGGAATTTGGAAGACTTCAGTTTATATTCTAGCTCTGTCACTAGCTTATTGTGTGATCTTGGGCAAGTCACCTAACTTCTTGGTAATCTGTCTTCCCATTTGTAAGATGGAGATGCAAATAACCATACTTCCCTCCCAGGGTCAGTGAGAGAACAAACTGACACCACAGACTAGTTTGTTCTAGTTAAGACAAGTTAACCTCTGACTAGTCTATCACAGCCTGAGCATGTAAGAGTTCACAACCAGATACCCAATATGCTCCCTTCTTTTAAGCCACTGAGAGCTGACCTCTTATGGCCATAACTCGAGACAACAGAAATGGTCAGAAAAGGGTGAGTTTTTATTAGCCTTTTTCCACAACAGTCTGACCATTAATGGAATTAAGCAAGAACACAGTCTCTCATTCCTTACACTTGCTCTTCTGAGCCAGTGAGGTACAGGAAGTGACACCCATTGAAGACACTGATTTTTTCTTTTATTTTTTTTTTTTGGTCCAGTGGTTTTAAATACTTATTTAATCTTGACTTTCTTAGTTTTGGACTAAAAATTGTTTGAAAACTCCAATTAAATTTACTACTCTCTCCTCTCATGAAGCAGATTTGTCTTTGGATAACCTTAAATACGAATGACAAACAAAGACGTATTCAAAAGTCCTGCTTTATTTTCCAAAGCAATGACTCCTAGTGGGACAGTAGTCTTGACTTTTATTTGAATCTGTGTCTCTAGGCACAGAGGAACATGCACCCAGAAATGTGCTTTCCCAGCATGCTTTGCTCTGGGGTCTTAACCTCTTGGGTATTAATCATTCTTAACTCATAAGATCAAAACTAGAGCTACATAAAAGCTAAAAATGGATGATTTGTCACCCAGCAAGCACTAATAAAATGTAACCACATGGAAAGATGAGTTAAGCCAAGCCTGTCTTTCTCTTAAAGATAATTCTCTCTGATGTCTCACAAGTTACCATGTTTGTTGCCTACAAATCCTGCCTGACCCAGATAGCCAACCCTGCCCTTCATCTCTCCTTTATGAGCCCACTGGCTCTTTCCTGGCAGGGAAATGTTGTCGCATGTTTTTGTTTCTCTGCGTGTGGGAAGAATTGCGTTTTTTGATGTGGCAAGTGCCATGAATCTGAGTGGACCAGGATTGGTACCACCTACCTGCAGCTGTCCACACACACAGCCAGCACATTTGCCAGTGTCCGGCACTTGACAAAACATCCCAGATGACTTCTGATACAACAGCATACTCAAGCCTGGTTTCTGATAACTGACCTGGTAGAGAAAATAAAACCTAGTTCTGGTCCGTCTTTTCAAAAGATGCTCTTGCCTCTCTCAGCAGCCAGCCTTCAGCATGAGAATTACAGTCCATGCATAGGCTTTGACTATGGGTGGTTTTATTTTCTGTCTTACTTAATAAGATTAATCCAAATAAGAACGCATAAAATAAAACAAAACAATTACTAACAGTGACACTAAACAATGTCGTTAAATAACACTAACAATAAATTTATGATTCTATTAGTAACAGCCCTGACACACATACTATGAAAAATTATAACATAATGTTATAAGAAAAATATACATCATATGTTGAAAGCTCACTCTATATCAAACACCCTGCTACACATTTCTCTAGCACTATCTCTAGGAAGTTGCGAGTAGGTCATATAATCTTCATTTTACACATAAAGAAACTAAGGTTCTAAAAGGTTAAACAATTTATTTATATCAAACAGCCAATAAAGGCCAGGGCCAGGATGAATACCCAGAGCTAACTAAGAAGACCATGCATTTAACCATTCTGCTCCTCTTCTCATCTGTGTGGTCAGGTAAACCATACACGAGAACAGGGTGGGGTTTGGTCCTCTGTCTTCATGGAAGAATCAGCATAAGGGAAAATTTGAGTTGGAGCTACAGGTTCCAATTCTCCTGGGTCTGCATATCCTCCCTCCATTTTCACCAATGCACACCTGAATCATCCTGTTGAGAACAGAACTGGGTGAATGGACCAATATCTAGATATCATTTGATGTGCCCTTATTATACATATTAGGAAAACAAAAAGCCTTTAGATACATGATTTTTTCAATCTCATTGCATGTGCTAAATAAATGATGTACCATTATTATACATATTAGAAAAACGGAAAGTCTTTGGAGGCATGACTTTTCCAATCTCAATGTTGTCTGTTAATCTAGAAATTGAAGGAAAGATAAAAAGAGGAATAAAGGGAAGAATGAGGAAGAGAAGGAAAGACTAGTAGTTATTTGTAATAGAAGTTAACATTTATTGAATTGCTAGTTAGTGAATTGCACTAAAAGTTCTACCTATGTAATTCATTTAATCCTTCCACAAATAAGAAAGATGGCCACTGCTAAGGTTAAGGAATTTCTCCAGGTCACATGGCTGGTAAGTGGTGGAGATGAAATTCAGACCCAGAACTGGTTGCCTCAGGCACCTGAATGTTTTACCACAAGGCTATAATTCCTCCTAGGTGGCGAGCACTGCGCTAGACAGTTCACATTGCACCAAGAACTCTGCTGCAGCACTTAATGCCCTGTGTAGTGAGTGTTTCTTTCCTCATTCAACCTTTCATTCATTCTGTTTAGCCTGGTATTTAAGACCCTGCATGATCTGTTCTTTGCCTAAATCGGCTTGGCTCCTGTCACTTAATTCTTTCATTCTACCACCTGCCGTGTTGGACTCCTTACAGACCATTTCACCTCAGTCTCATGGTCATGTGTGTTATCTTTTAAGAGCACCACTCCTCACCCATTCACTTAGCTCATTCCTTCTGTGGTTTCAAGATTTGGTCTAGGAGTTGCCTCATCCAGGAGTCTTTCCCTGGATTGCTCTAAGCTTAGCTTAGCTTCCTCTTTTGTGTACTTCCTCCACATCCTGAGCTTCTCTCCACTGTGGCACTCACCATACCACATGTGCTTGGGTGGCATGTCTGTCTCCTCCCTCCCCTTAGACTTAGAAGCCCTTGAGTAAAGAGACTGTATCCTGTGCTGCATCGCATCGCCACCACAGAACACAGTAAGTATCTAGTGCACAGTAGACATTTTAAGCATTTTTCAGAAATGAACAAATGAGTGTATGGCTTGCTTGCTGGATAGTTGGAGGGAACAATATTTAAGAATAGTCATAATGAGTTGTTATAGATGCTAAAGTTTAGGAAATGTAATGAGCCACAACCCCTGACAGCCCTAAAGACTACACAGAGATTGCGTTATTGTGTTTACAAGAATAAGCAGACCAGTTAGGCAACAAGAGAAGCATATTCTAGAGAACCAGCAAAGAAACATTTGCCTCACCGCTCATCAAGTTTAATCCTCATATTTTACAAGTAGGGAAGCTGGGGCACAGAGAAAAGGAGTGGTCAGACAATGAATTATAGTCAAGTGGAGACTAGGACCAGGTCTCTTGACCTCAGCCCAGTGTTCTCTATCTTTTCCTCGTCTTGGGATTCATGGAATGGGAGGCTGCCTACATGAAATATTTGTTCTAATGAGGAGCCTGGGGTTGAAAAGGATTCCTCTTAATGAGAAGAAGTGTGCGGAGTGCCAAAAGAAACAGAGTTTGGCCAATAAAAGGCAGTAATGAGAGCTGCAGTCAGAGTTAAACTAGGGTGACAGGAAGTGCATTAATTCTCTGGAGAAGGAGTAAGATGCAGAAGCTCCCCAAATGTATGATAAAACATCACGAGATGCACAGAACTCTGGGTGACCTCCCTGATGACTCTTGGTCATAACACATTCATATAATTTCAGATGTGCATAAGTAGATGCATGAAATTAACAAGGGAGATTTGGTGCCAGAAAGCTCAGTTAGTTGGGTTTAAAAACAGTAAACTCTAATGTACATGTCTCATAACACTGAGATCACTATAATCTAGACTCACGTCTCTAGACTGGTACCCAAGGAACACTACACCTCAAGAGTTTATTCATAATTTCATTATTTCCTTCCCCTGTACATTCTCCATGAAGAATTTAAAGGGATTATTAACTATGACTCAGATCTATGTCACTTTGCTGTTTATGATCTTTCATCTGTCACACTTAGAATGAAATTTGAACTCCACCCAGTGGCTTACAAGACCCTTAGTGATTTGACCCTGACCGACTACCTACCTATTCCTCTACACTCCTTCTTCCTTACTAGCCACCAGCCTGGTTTCTTTTCACCCCAACCTCCCAATTCCGTCTTGCTTCTGGGTCTTTTTACTTGTTCTCTCAATCTAGAATAGTCTTCTACCTAGTTGTTCATAACACTGGCTCTTTTCCATTTTTCATGTCTAAGATGCAATGCCAAGTCCTCAAAGAGGACTTCTCTACTTCTCTGACTACCCTTGCTGAAGCAGCTCCCTGCAGCCCATCTCCCATCAGTTGCCCCCTCCTTCTTTCCTTTGTAATATTCTTCATTATCTGAACTCACTGTATCTGAGCCAAGGTAAGTTCCTAGAGAGCAGGGACCTTGCCAATCTAGCTCACTACTAAATCTCCTAATATTCAGAAGAGTATCTGTCACCTAGAAAGTTATCCACTGTATTTATTCATTCTGTTTAGTGAATAAATTAACAAATAAAAAATGTAGAGGCTTACTGAATGCCTACTATGTGTGAAATATTGTGATGGGTAACCTGGGAAACAAAGAGATGAATTAATCATGGCACCTACTAGAAAGGATTATAGATTTATAGAGCAGGTGATTCTAGTAACTGGTTATCATATCATAACCCCAGTGTAATTTAAACATGAGTGGAGTCATAAGAGAGAGGTAGTGACGTGAGAGAAGTTAACTACAAATGGAGTCAGAACTCAGGAGAATAGGTAAGATTTTCACAAACATTGGAAGAAGAGGGAAGTTTGCCTGCCAGGTTGTGAGCTGTAGAAGGACAGGGGTACTGACCATGGTGTTCATTATTTTATTTCCAGAGCTAAGAAAGGTGCCTAGTGCACAATGGGAATTTGATAAATATATGTTGAGTGAAAAAACAAATACACAAATGAGCTTATTGCAATAACTATTTCTACAATACGTTAAAATATAGTTGTATCTACTTACTGAGAAAACCAGTCACCTATTCTTGTCATATTCCATTTATAATAAAAGTCTCCTTTCATTTCTGTTAAAGCAAGAAAGCACACTCTTCTTCTACGTGTACTCACTCTGATTCCAGAATTGTTATTTTGGCAATAAGCTAGCATTGAAGGAGAAATCAGCACTTATCCCTTCCCATCCTATTATCAAAGAACTGGGAACTGAAAATTCTGAATGACCTTGCTGTGCTTAAATGTGACTGTGGCTGTAAAGGAAAATGAGGATACCATATGCAGGAGAGGAGTAGCTATGAAGATGAAGAAGGTCTTTACAATTTCTGCATCACATGATTAATTTTAACAACTTTATCAAGGTTTAATTTACATATCATAAAATGTACAAATTTCAAGGTAAAACCATCAATGGTGAGTAGTAAATTTATAAAGTTGTGCGACCATAACACAATAAATTTTAGAAGAGTCCCATGAACTCAAGAATACCTCTCATGGCCACTGCATTTCCTCCTCGTGCCTACCCCCAGCCTCAGGCAACCACTTCTCAGCTTTCTATCTTTATAGATTTACTTTCTCTGGACACTTCATATAAATTCAATAATACAAACCCACATCATTCATTTTTATGTCAAGATTTTGTACCTCCTTGTTATTTGGGGAGAAACCTTAAGCATAACTCTTTTTTTTTTTTTTTTGCATGACTTACTAGACTTTTTGGGCCTCAGTTTTTCCATCACTAAAATGAGATTCATCATATTCTCACACATGATTAAGTCATTTAGTGTAATGCCTGGTAAGTCGTACATGCTCAAGAAATCATAATTATTATATATTATTATTAGTAGTAGTAGTTTAGTTTATTATTTTATTTTATTATTATTACCCATGACAGTTTAACAAGGCAGGGGTAAAAAAATCAGAAAAAGAAGTCCATGGAAACCTATACAAAGGCACATTAATAGGAGATAGAGTATTTCCATTCAGATTCTAGCAAAAGAAAGCTTGTTTCCATTCCAGGGCTTTCTGTTCACATTCCTCTTTGGGGATAGGATGTGGATGGATGGGAGCAACTGTCTCATTCATCTCTAATTCACTGCCAAAGAAATGATTCTGGAATCTACGTAGATGCGAGTGGAGGGAGAGAGTGTTTTTCTGTTTTACTAGAAATGAAAGGAGACCTTTAATATGAAATCCAAGTGACAAGGACAGGGAACTGGTATTTCCATTAAGCAGACATAGCAGTGTTTTCATGTCTGATTATGGCATATCCATTAACAGAAAATTGAAAAATATCCATTGCTATTTTTCTTTTCCTGAAGGAAATTATTTCTTCCTCCTTTCAAGCTAAAGAGAGAAAATATATAGTTCATGATTTAGCATCCGTTTAGCCCTGCCCCTGGAGCAGTTGCCTCTGCATAAATCGATTCCCCTCTCTGGGCCTCTGTTTAGTCTTAGCTGTAAAAAAGAGAGGTTTGACCTTAGAAACTCTTCTCCAAGGTAAGACGGCAGCTCAAAGACTCTGGGGTTCTTAAAGTGAGAGCAGGGCTGATGACAGATGGAGAAGAGCATAGAGAGCCATGAATTTTCCTACAGTATCATGCATTTTATAAGGTAAAGGTTTGTGTTGGGTGAAACTTCAACTTCCTCATAAATCACAGATCACTTACAGTTTCTGTAGCAAGGGTGAGTAAACTACGGCCTTTAGGCTAAATCTAGCCACTTCCTTTTTTTTGTAAATAATGCTTTATTAGAACACAGGCCCATCTATTTGTTTATTGTGGCAAAGTTTAAAATGTTTACTGTCTGGCCCTTTATAGAAAAAAACTTGCTGGTAGGTTTTATAAACCACTCTAAATAAAATTTAAAAATAAGTTCAGAATATATTCGAGCATTTTCAGAAAGCCCTGAGTAGTGGCTAATATGAATACACTATAGTCACAGAGGTAGTGAAAAAGAGTCAGTAAAGGATGATAATGATGATGTTGATGATGGTGATGATGATGGTGATGATGATGATGATGATGGTACTTACTGAGTGTTCAAAGAATCAAGATAATGACTTAAATACTTTATATAGTAATATGTTTAATCCTCAAAATGATCATCTTATTATTGCCCATTATATTACTTTATAATGAGGAAAATGAGGCCTGGGAGTTTAAGAAACACTATCAAGGTCATAAAGCTAGTAAGTCATGACTTCAAATATGGGACTCTGTGGTCTGGTGTAACTTTTTTTCTGTTACAATTTGGGAGACAACAATTAAAGGAGAAAAAAGACTTGCACAAAATCCTCTATGACAAAGAAAAGGGGACCCAGGCTTCCTGACTCCATGACCGGTGTTCCTGCCATTGCAACATGCGCTCATCTATCTGCCAACTCATGGGAGATTTATGTACCTATATATAACCTATCTATTCTATCAACCACTTTCAGGCTATTTACTCTAAGACAAAGATCATGTCTCCTATTTCATTTCCTAGAGCCCTAGAAGATGATAAACATACAATAAATGTCTGGTTGTAATGATAGCAAACATTTGTTGATACAGCATAATGTTACAAGAAATTATTTTAGCACTGCACATAGAGTACATAGAATCTACCACTGAGGGATCCTTAAAACAGTTTTGTATTTTAGGCATTCTTATTATCTGTAAACATTATATACAAATGTTTAAAATTAGTAAGTGGAGACTCACAGGTTTCTTCATTTTTTCATGGTCTCATAGCTAGTGGAAAAGCTTGGATGTGAACTTGGGCAAATGACCATACTCTAAGACCTGGTCACTTAGTGTGATGCACTGACCAGCAAGCATGACATCACCTGGGAGCTGGTTAGGAATGCAGAATCTCAGGCCTGCAGAATCATGATTTGCATTTTAACAAAGTCCTCAGTTGATTTTTATGCATGTTAAGGTTTAAGAAACTTGGCTTTAAATCAGCATGTTATGCTCTCTGTTAATTGAATAAGAAAAGGGTGAATGAATGATTGCTTTCTATGCAATGACAAGAAACACAATGGTCAGGTGAAAACCATACTTACTCTAAAAGAAGGGCTCACAGTATCCATTCTATAAATCAACACTGTTCCAAAAATGAATGCTTCTTCTGTAGATTCTGTACTGATTTTGCTGCCCCTGCAGGCCCTTCAAACAACCTCACTGCAGATGTTTATGTTCTATATTTATACTCTCGGCTGCATGATAAATACAGAAGCCAATGTTTTTAGGACTGAGTAATAGAGCTATAACTAGGCGGGGCTTTGCTCATGACACAACCACTGTGTACATATTTAGGCAAAGAACAATTATCCTCCTCCTTTGTAACCATATCCTTTGGATCTTGTGGTGATTATAATTCCTTTGACCCTCAGTTTTCTCAATGGTTAGATGAAAATAGTGACACTTGCCATTATCGCGTCTTGATGAAGGTTATTTTTCTTCATGACACTGAACTGTTTATAGAGCCACTAACCTAGTGGTTTCCAAACATTCATGAGGATAGCAATTCCCTGTGAGCTTATGAATCTTTAGATCCCATTCCCAAATAGTCTAATTTGGGTAGGTTCCAATTACATATGGATAAGACTCAGAAGCTGGTATTTTAGAGATACAATCCAAATGATTTAAATCCAAATGGTCTCGAAATCATAACTTTATATCTCTCTCCAGTGGCTCTTTGCATTTCTCTAATGCAAACCCCAATTCCCTAAACAAACATGACCCCTCTCACACAGGTTAAGACCCAATTTGACTCCTTAGCACTTAGGGACAAATACTATGTTGTGCTCTCACCCCTGTAATGATGTTAAA
>CM053509.1:148902208-148938096 GCA_028627145.1 Eidolon dupreanum | reverse complement strand
TGACATTCTTCACCTTTTTTTCTTAACCTTCATTCTCTTCTTTTAATTCACACTCCACTCACATGTGTTTGAATATTTAGCCCCAAATGACTTCAGCCTCCTTTCAAGACAAAGTAGCTCTTTTTGTCCCTGTCATTGGAGACATTTTTCCCAGATTTCAATCTCAGGAAATTCTTATGCACAGACAGATACACCTGTCAAAAGATTCTAAAGAAGACATGCCCTTCTCGCCAAAATATCTGTGTGCACTGGAAACAATGCTGACTTCTGTTCACCTCCGAATGAATGTGCTTCTAATGGATGTCCACTTAGTTGCCTTGATGACACCTAAAACACAAAATTCCACATCAGAACTCATTTCTTTCTCCTCTAGAATTCCTTTCCTATTCTGATGTTGACACCACTTCCAGAGACCCAAGCTCTTTTTACCTAACTTACCACTTTTACCTAAAGTAAATTAATCAAATGCCATTATGCTACTGTCACCCCTGTATTAGTTAGGGCTTTCCAGAGAAACAGAGCAATAGGAGATTGTGTGTGTGTGTGTGTGTGCATGCGTGTATGTATATATATGGAATTGGCTTATATGATTGTGAATTTTAGTAAGTCTGAAATTTGTAGAGCAAACCAGTAGGCTAGAAATGTAGGCAAGGAGACATTGCACTCTTGAGTCTATAATCTATTGGGTGGAAACTCAGGCAGGAATTATATGTTACAATCTTGAGGTAGAATTTCTTGGTCTCTGGAAAACAGTTGTGCTTCTAAGGCCTTATGAGACAGACACATTATCAAAGGTACTTTATTTAAAATCCTTTATTTAAAATCACTGATTGTAAATATTCATCACACCTACAAAACACCTTTAACCAACATCTAGGCTATCATTTGACCAAACAACTGGGCACCATGCCCTAACCTGGTTGACACATGAAATTAACCACGACACTCCTACATTCTTTAATTCATAATAGACATTATTAATCTTTCACTGCACTTTCCCAGATAAGTTCAGATGTGGGTTTGTGATTCCTCTCCCAATAGCACTATTGCCAGCCATTACCAAGGGATTAGCTCTGGCAAGTAAGTTAGAATGCATCTCTGGCTTATACTTTTAAAAGCATTTCTAATCATTTTCCCCCCTGCTTAATGGCTCTTCATTACCTAAGATTCCTTATGAAAAGGATGTTTTACAAAGCAATATCTTACAGGGTATTCTTTGGAAGAGATTTCATGATCAAAAAGATTTGTTATAATTGACATCATGACTCTCTCCAAAAACCTCATTATCATTTTGATAACCTAGTTTTCCAAAATCTAACTGACCATTCAAATCATTCTCAATCTTATACTCACTAAAACTGAGGAAAAAACATTTTAGGAAATGTTTATTACTCAAGGCCTTTCTATATCTGATAGCAACTGTTTTTCCAAATTAAATATCCTTTGAATCAAGGTGTTTTTTTTTTAATATCCCTGCAGTACATCCTGCTCATCTCTCATCTTGTTCAGTTAAAACATTTCCACAATATCTATATCAATATTCCCTGTGGCAGAAACAATGTTATGTGCCTCCTGTCCTAGGCATTCAGAAATAATATATCTCCCAGCTCTTTTCCAGTTATGTTGGGGCCATGTTATTGAGCCTGTCCACTGGGATATGAGTGAAATGAAGTAAGCCACTTCATGGCCTGTACCTTCCACTGGATCCTCTGCTCACTCCTTTCCCTGGTCACATGGCTAGAGACACAAGACTCTCAAAGGGTACAACACATGATACAAGAAACCTGTATCCTGAGTCACCACTTAGGAGAGAACACTGCCTAGTCCCAACAGAAAGTGCAGAAAGCATTCATATTATGTTAAGCCAATGGTATTTATGGACTATATGTCACAGCAGCTAGTGCCAATCATCTTGACTATTAGATTTTTCCATAAATCCTAATCTGACGCCTTGGCTGAAATAGACTTTTTCTTATAATACTTTTGGCTCACTCATAATACTTATCAATTTCTACCTCACATTAGAATAATTTATGTTGCTGTTATGTCTCAGTTCCTAAATTTTGACCTTCTTGAAGGCAAGAATCAGATCCATTTTATTTATGTATCCCCCCCTCCCCCAAAACACACACACCTCACTTGGAGAGTGAATAGTGTGTGGTAACCATCAACAATTGCAGAATAAAAGATGACATGAAGAGTATCCACATTCTAACAGAAAATTTCATCATGGGAAGACAAAGCTGTGAGCTTTAAAGGAATTTAGGACCCATAGCATTCAACAGGGACTCTCTATTGCCAGTTTGGATATGCTGATCAGATTGACTTGCACTCATCCTTATATAATTGTTTGGTACCTCTTAAATGAAAAGTAGGAAACTCTCAGATATTGGAATTAGATAGTACTTGGCTGAATCCAAATTCTCTCACTCCTTCCTCTGACTTTGGACAAATGACTTTACACTTCTAAGCCTCAGTTTCATTGACCTTAAATGTGACAATAATCCCTACCTCATGGGACCTCAAGGTGGATTAAATAAAATCATGAATGGGGAATACCCAATAGAGGGCCTGGCTCAGCAAATGGCAGCTCCCTCCACCTGGGCTGTTGCCACTGACATGTCGGCAGGGGCCATCCTGGCCGTCAGAAGCATGCCAGAGCCCTAAAGGAAGTTGGATGGCTTTTAAAGTGGAGTTGATTAAATACGGTTTTGCAGCTCTAGCTGAGAGACTAGCAGCACAGGAACAGCTATGTTGTTTTATTGAGGAATCAAGGGTTGAGTGTCATCTGATGTCCTCTTAAAAAGAATCTAAAACTAGTTATTGATGCTACTGAGCAGTTTGTTTAGTAAATGAAGCCCTATCTCTCAAAGAGCCATGGCTAACTGGTAAAGTTGAAACAAAAAGTTTTCTTTGCTCATTGGTCCTTTCAGATTAAAACACATGTATTAATGTGCCTGTCTGCTTCAGGCTGAGCTAATGCAATACTGATGAACTCTCTTTCTCAGTGGAAAAATGATTAATTAGAGCAAAGAGTTGCCTAATCTTTGACATAAACATATTAGAAATGAAGAGTCCCTGAATGGCAATTTAAAATGGCAAAGTAACAATGTATTTCTGTATGCCATCATTCTTCTTTTGGAAGTAGTTATGGGGAATGGAAGGTTGATGAAATGGAGACATAACTGTTTGGGGTCTGTTTTTCCTCTCTGTGTATCGGTCGGTGATATGTTGCAGAAAGTGTATTAAAGACAACTGGGGTCCAGTCCTGGCTTGTCCACTGTGTCATCTGAAGTAAATAATTTTTCTCTCGGGGCCTGTTTCTCTGACCTAGGACAAAGTCACATTAGGAAACCTCTGAACCCGCCCTGCAATGCTACTAAGTTTAGCATCCTAGGATTCCTTTTCATACATTCCTTAGGCTGGTGGGGAGAGATAAAATGGTTACATAATAGGTGGAATTGACCAATGTAGTTCAAGAAGGAAACATTTGATCTGAAAAGAAGATAATGAGAATGTTTGGCTTGGTTCTCCATTAAAAGATAGCTGTCACATTTAAAGTAGTCAAATGAAACAAAAGGATGGTGGTTTTTATCTTACTGAACTTCCTTTTGCCCTTTAAAGTTGTTATTCACAATTTCCCATATATGCAAACACCATGGCAGGAAGGATTCTGAACCAAACCTCACAAATCCTATCTCCTCACGAGCAGGAGCCAGCATTTACCCATCCCTCAGAATGTGCAGGCACTATGCTAAGTGATTTATAGACATTTCATTTTTCCTCTCCACAGCTATAAGGAAGTAGAGATACTATTCTCATTCCACTAATTAGAGACAGGAAACCAATTGCCTAAGGTCATGAAATCAGGGACAGCACTGGAATGCAAAGCCAGCTCCTTTGGTTGCTCTCACAGAATGTTGTTCTGTTCTGTTCTTCCTCCTCATGTGCTTCATTTACTCCTTCAGCAAATGTTTGCCGAAGGCCTGCAATGAGCCAGGAGCTGGATATTGATTCTGTGGCAGGACAGGAGGGCTCCTGCTCTTAGAGAACCTGTGTTCTAGCTGGGAGGCGGCAAGAAATAAACAAAATTGTAAGTAGAAATATTTATGCAGACAATAATAATAACTAATACATAGACAATAATCTTAGATTATAAGTAAAGAGAGTGTGGGTAGATGATGTATATTGGGTGGTTTGAAGCATCTGATGTGACATTTAAGGTGAGACTTTAGGAAAAGTATCTGATCTCTCAGAGCTTCAGGTTCCCATCAGTAACATGGGAAATAATAAGATGTGCCCAGATGACAGTATTTTGGGGAGGAACAAATGGGACTGTCAGGGGTAATAGCTTAGAACACAGTAAGATCATTGCAAACGCAAGGATTTAACACCCAAGTACTGAATCCCTACATGAAGTGATTCTGCACTTAAAAATTTAGGATTCCTCAGCATGCGACTGAGCCAGAGTAGTAGCAGTTGTAATGATAATGATAATAGCAAAAGTTTACTGAGTGCTTGCTCTGTACTAGGAAGCGCTCTCAATTCTTTGCATGTATTAAATTATTTAATCTTCTCAATAGCCCTATGAAGCAAATACTATTATTAGTTTTATTTTCTAGACGCTGAAGCCAAGTCTCTCCAATGTTAAGTCAGTTGGCCAACTTTATGCAGATAGCAAGTAGTGTTGCTGGGCTTTGGATCCAAGTGCTGTGGATCCTGAGGCCATGTCCTCAACCATCACATGTTACTGTTTCATACATAATTGTCTTTGAACCCAGCAGAAGTAAGTAAAAATGCTTGCAGACCCCATGTTGCCCTTTTTCACTATTCAGTTTTGCATCAGATATGGTGACTTTATCATGGAACACACTCTATCTGGAGGACAAATACACAGTGCTGCCTTTTCTCCAAGTGATGTGAGATCTCCCCAGCTCTTAATAGGCTCTAAGAATGTGCTTTATGATGAGAAGCACACAATTATAACAGCAAGCTTCCTAAAGTAATGAGTGCTCCACCACCAGAGCTATTCAAAGAGAAGCTCCACAGTCTTTTATCAGAAGTGTTGTATAATGGATATTAAACATTAACTAGAGCATTGGTCTGAGGTCTCTTCAATGCTAAAATCTCACTTTCCCAAAGAGATTATACAATAACGGTCCCCTCTGCCTTTCTGTACCCAGAGATGAGGTATGAGTCTGCCTATAAAGTAACACTGTATAGCCCCCTTCGCAAGTATACGATCCACAAGTATCTGTTACTCTCAACCTGGAAATTGCTGCTCCTCTGATTTAAGGCATAAAAAGCTTCAGTGAGAATGAAGTTGTGATATCTGGAAGGAGGTGATTGATCAATGACACAGCAGGCATTTCCTAACAGAATTAAACAGGGGAGAAGAAAGACTTACTGGGATAGTGAAAGGGGCAAGAGCAAGGTCAAGGTCCAGACTGAAAGCGAAGGTTGCAAATTAAGAAGTTGGAAGTAAAAAAATATTCAGAGTTTTGTATTTTGCCTGAGTCCACCCTCATACTTCTAAAAATAGCTTTAAACCATAGGAAATGTTTTCAGATATAAATTATAATCTGTTAAAAAAAAAAGGCAGAGTCAGGGGAAAAATATAAAGCTCCTTATAGACATTCCTGCCCATTCTAAGAGAAGGGTCCTTGTGTTCACAGTCCAAGAGGGAGAAAAAAAGCAGTAGCATGTTTTCCACACATTCAGGAAAGAGTCCTGTTTATGGACTCGAACATATGTTTCAGAACCAGGTTTTCATTTTCTTTTATCTGTGTCAATTCACAAATGTCACTCTGTGCAAGGACATCGAGATGAAAAATGGAGGTTGAAATAAATTGTTGGGGCTCAGGGAAAGGGGCTGCTTCAGCAGTCTGAAGGGTTGAGCAGAGAGGCTCCTTTTCCCTAAAAAAAAAAAAAAAAGGGTTGGACTAGGTGACCTGGAAGAGCTGGCTTCGTGAGGAGAGGTGACCGGCTCACAGAGTCCCAAGGAAGCATGGAGGGACCCCAGGACTATAGGTTCAATTCAGCACTGAGAATGGTACTCAGCAGAAGCTCAGAGTTCCAAGCTTCCATTTTCTTGAATGAGTTGTAAGTTTTCTGTGTAGGTCATTTTCCACCCAAGAGACCAATTTATCAAGTCAGCAACAGGACAGCATGGACCAGATTTACACCTGAGACACAAAAAAGAGCATCATGTAATGGTAAAATAAGTAAAACAGACATGAGTTCTTATTCCTCTCTTACTACTTTGTCAAGTTGCTTTTACTTTCTGAGCCACTTACGTCATCTATAAGTGTAAAATAACAGTACAATCTTTATTTGTGGAGTTTGAATGAGATCATGTAAATAACATGCAATATCTAATGTAGTATAAACTTGCAGGAAATGCTGTAATTATTTTCATTATTTTTATAATACCTATTACATAAATTTAAACGTATATTTATAGTTAGGAGAAATGTTTCTTGCAAATAGCTATTCTATCTTCTTTTGCATGTTCAAATCCAAATCTTAGAGGTAGTCTGTTTGAACAGATTAATTAGAAAACATCACCTATGGATCATCATCCAGTGGCTGCCATGGTCAGTATCCACTTATAGCCCAATCAAATGGACAAGGAACAGCCTACAGAAGCTTCCATGAATTAAGACTGTGAACATGACATCTCAAGCAGAGGAGAAATTAGATTGATTTGTCCAACTTATCAGCTGAGCTAACCACACATATATAAAAAATCTTAATACAAATCCTAAGCATGTCTAGACCCTGTACACATCTTGGGAGCTAATCAGTACTATGAAATCAAGGGTAAAATAAATATTTCAAAGGGAGTTGTCATCATTAGCTATTGGATATCATCTTTATCATAGATTATGAATGGTGAGGCATCGAACCATTTTGCCCTGCCCTTTTATTTTCACATGAGAAAGCTAAATTCAGAGAGAAGAAGTGACTTGGGAAAATCACACAATAATTTCTCCTTTATTACCAAAACTGCTCTCAGCTTCAAGGCTCAAGTCTTACCTCCTCTGTAGAGACCTTCTCGGCCTCACCTGTTCAAGTCCTCTCCATAGTCTCCTTGTTCCCAGGATCCACACTACTCATTTGGGGTGTAATTATATTTGTTCACTCACCTTACGTAGAGAAGCATTCTGGAACCTACAATGAGCCAGATTCTATATGCAGAGACTAACAAGACACTATGCCAACTTTCAAAAAGCTCACCATCCAGATAAGTGTTGTCTAAATGAAATGTGAGCCACAAACTTAATTTAAAATTTTTCAGATTAGACATATTTAAAAAAGTAAAGGAAAAAAAATGAAATTAATTTTAATATTTTTATTTAACCCAACGTATCCATATGTTAATTTCAACATGAAATCATTATATAATTATTAATAAGACATTTTACATTATTCTTTATACCAAGACTTTCTAGTGTGTGATTTTTATTCTTCCAGCACATCTCACTTTGGACTGCCACATCATAAGTCTCAATAGCCACATGTCATTAATGGCTACCATATTAGAAAGCCCAAGGTTATATGAAAAATAAACAACTGAATCCATAAACACGGAAGATAGGTAGGTACACAGAAGCTTAAGGAAAGCAAATTATGGGTTCCTAATTGAGTAGTGTGTGTGTGTGTGTGTGTCAATATCTTCTTGTAGGTACTTGACTGTGTGTGGTAGAGTTAAGTAAGAGAGAAGAGTTCATTAGAAAATAGTTCTTAAACTTTTGTTATTTTTTATAACATTTTTATTGAGATATAATTCACATACCATAAAATTCACCTTTCCCAAAAGTTTTGATACTTAAACTAAATCGTAAAGGGTGATGTTATTATTTGGACAAGTAGGGGAGATCATTCCAGGCTAACAGAACAGTATTATAAAGGCTTAAGTACATGACTAAATATAGTACATAGCATAAAATTAAGCTGATTTTGTTTGGTGATAAAATGGGATCTTGAAGAACAGTAAGAGACAGGGCTAGAGAAGGGTTTGCACATCTTCTGAGTCAGTGGAACCACATTACTAAGGCAATGAAAACCCACTAAAATCGATTGTAAAAGTGGTAAGAACAGAATAGGACCGTTGTGGCAGAAACTGAAGGAAGCAAGCTCAGTGGCAGGAGAGCTTATCTGCTGACAGCTTATTTTATTTTGAGAAAGGAATTGATATTTAGTCTGTTTTGTATTTTAATAAATGGTACATTTCTGTGTTGTTTCGAATATTATGGACACCTCCCAAGGGTACTGAACATTTATTACGGGTTTTTTGTTCTATGTTCTTGGTCACTCTAATTCCTTTAGATGTTTTTCATCTCCATTCTGCACTGTGACCAGAAAAAGAAAGCCTTAATTCATACCATCTTCTGACGACAAAAGAAAAGCAAGTTTGTAATTTAATAAATGTGGTCAAAGCTGACCTTTGAGATGAACATCAAACATCTTGTAGTGTAAAATTTAGTCCTAGGGACTTGCCAGGGACATTGGATAATATGATACCTTGATTCTTCCTCCGAACATAAAGTCCTGGGCATACAATTTCAAAATGTGTGTCCCAAGTCATAAAAGATAAATTGTGCAGTTCTTCCTTCAGATGCTAAGATGATGTCTCATAAAAAGGCATGGCTTGACAAGCTAGGCCCAACTTATTGAGAGCTAGCTTCTTAAAATGATGAATTATATTAAAAATAACTTGGGACCAGCCAGATGGAAGCTGTCGCCTAATGCTTTTACCATTGTGGAAGAGCTTCCTAAAGAAAGAAGTATAGTGAGCAAATCATGGAAAACTTATACCAGAGTCAAACTCAAGCCCCAGTTTTGATGAATGACAATACAACATGTCCCTTGGTTACTGAGCCTTGTAAACAAATAATAGCACAAACATACTACCACTCACACGCATGTCTAAAGTGCATGTGTGTGCCTATGACACACTCTTTTCCTGCCTTGTTTGTGAGTTAGTGTTTAAAATAATCAGGAGAATTAGCTAAGTTGTTTGGGTAATCTCTTGAATAGTTTGGTGCTTGTCATGACTAGCTGAAACCTCTCTTGTTTATCTCTGTGTTCTTGAGACAGCAAGAAATTGTGTTGTACTCATGCCTATTTTGTGTTTACCAGCTTGGGGGATTTAGACAAGGCATTTTCTTTCCCACAGCATTGATTTTTCTATCTGGGAAATAACACATACACATGTTAATACTCCTCTATGTTCTGAAAATGATCTCCAGATAGTCATGGGCCAGACGATCTGATTGTGCAGAGTGACCTCAAATTATTTGATCCAATAGATAAAAAGTTTATTCTTAATGTAAATGTTGATTGGATCAACACAACTGTTGCTTGAAGAGACAATGCTTGCAACATTTGAACTTAGACTCTTTCCTCCTAGAAAGAGCTGGCATGTATACCTTAGTTTACTGTTTACCATCTATTTCCCTTTCTTGAGGGCAACTAATTGCCTTTAGAGAACTGACTCTCTGCCATTCTTAGCTATGCATTGTAGGTAGGATTGACTCACCCTCAGTTCCACAGGTAGGCCTTGATTGATATATTGTAATCAGTGAAGCCCATCTAACTGGCCACATGATTGGTTTAGAAATGGGCATGTGACTCAGTTTAAGCCAATGAGATGCGAGGAGGCACATGCTGAGGACTTCTGGAAATGAAGCTTTCTCATGCTTTAAAGAGAACTAATGAGAGTGAAGTTCTTTCTATTCCTGTTTATAAATAAACATGCAGGCATAGAACATCTGGCCACTATCTTATATCCATCTTCTATTCTAAGATAATAACAGATCGCAAAGAGAAGAAACAGAGAGAAAACAGGCCTTTGGTAACAATGTTGAGCCACTAGAGTGAGCTTTACAGAAAGCCTGCCCTACTTCTCAACTTTTGGATGCAATCATCAATAAATTCTCTTAATTATCTAAACAAATTTGATTTATTTCTGTTATATACAACCAAGCAGTCCAATGAGTCCAGCTATGAAGACTACCTCATACCTGAATATCCTTTGCTGCTTGTCAAACTCCATGGCCCAAAATATCTTCTCTGTTAGGAAATCAGTCTCATGGACAGATCCCAGACACTTTAGCAAGTCTCTTCACGTCAAACAGAGACCTGTTTTTCTTTGTGTATAGAAGGTGATTCTTAGCTAGATAATAAAAAATGATTATGCAATACCATGACTTATTCCAGCTAAATCTGTGTGACTCAAATAGAGGCTTAGGCAAAACTGTGGTTTGTTTATTGGTAATTGGCTAACAATCTGCACAAAATAGGATTGTTTCTGGTCTGAGTATTAGGAGGCTAATTAAGATAATTTAAGATTGTTTCAAAAGACAGTTTTTCTGAGACTTCAGCTTATAACCCCATGAAGTATCAGATTAGGTTTGTCAGATTCAGAGACTTCACATATGATATTTTGATATTTTATTTATCATGTGGCTGATTATTTTTAATAATAAAAGAAAGCATTTCGATCTAATGTCCTGGAGCTGACAGCCCGGGTTTGAATTCCAGCTCTGCCACTTCCGGCGGTGCATCCTCACGTGCACTCAGACTTTCTTCCTCCATGCTTTCTTTGTCTCCTTTGTAAAGTGAGGACAATGGAATTCTCTACCTCAAAGAGTCTCTGGAAGGATTAAATCAATTATCACTTTAAATCCTTAGAACAGTGTCTCTCTCTTTAGAAGCACTCAATAAATATAGTTATTCTTAGTGATATGTTAGAAAATATCTGAACTATTTGATGTCTTCTTATCTTAAATGACCTTTTCTGATTATCACAGTAGAAGTAATGAGTGCTGTGCTAGAAATTTTATATAGAAAGACATTATATAAAAAAGGCATTACATACAACAACCTTGTGCCAGGATATTATGACACCATCTTCCATACGAAGAAACTGTCACAAAGAGATTAAAGCCTATACATGGTAAGGAACGGAGATAGGATTGGAGTTCCAATATCTCTGAAGGTGTAAACCACACACTTTCCATTCCTTTGCTCATCCACACTGGACGACTTCTCATTTCACTGGGCTTGACATAGACCTACCTTATTTAGTCTCCTTTCAGGGTTGAATCCTCTTCTCTCTGGCTCCTTCTCCTGGTTCCCCATACTCCTAGTGATTGCAGCACATGGAGAAAGACTGTTCCTCTTTTGTCAAGTCCCCATAAATGGCACCAGACAAATCATTTGTTTACTTCAATCATTTGACCATCTCACACAAATCAGAGGTTAGTTTACTATAAGTTAAGAATTCTTCCTTGCCCTCCGTAAAATTCATTGATCTATTCAGTCTTTCAACAAAGATGTACCAATGTTCTAAGAACTGTGCTAGTTTGAATTCTTTAGATGATCTTCAAGGCTATCAAGAGTTGCTTTTTGTTTGCTTTTCCTACATCAGCTCTTGATACACCCATATTTATACATCACCCTGAATGCATTCTTTTCTATTTCCTATATGTGCCATGCTTTTGTTAATACCAAGTCTATATATGCTGTTACCTCTGAATAAAAAGTACCCCAATATGTTCATTTTTCCTAGCTGATGTTTACTTATCCTCCAGGTCTCAGACAGTACATCCTATGTGCTCTGCCCCCCAAAAGAGACAGAAGTCTTTTTTTTGTTTCCAAGCCCTGACCCTGTGCCACCATCCCATTTGCTATAAACTATTAAAATTTCTTGCCTCCTTATCTAATTCTCCACTGGAAGACAGCATTCATACGAGTTGAGATGATAATTTATTCATATCTAAATCTTAGCACTTAGTATAGTGCTTAATATATAGTGTAAGCTCAAAAAATGTTTGATTAATGAATGAATCAGCTATGTGATCTTTGAACCAGTAAAGGTGGGATTAAGAGGAAAGGAAGATGCTGTTATCAGTCATCATCTATGTTTGGTGACTGATGATGAAGAGAGCTTAAAAGGTAACACATTTCAGGGGATCCACATAATCAAGTCATTTAAATTGAATCCCTGATGCTTGAGTACCTGATTAACACCATAATTTCTTGACTATAACTTCCTAAGAAATCATCAGTCACAAACTCAAGAAAAAACCTTGGCTTAGGATGACTTAAATAATGTGTCTTTCTCTGACCAAATTCCACACCAGTGAAAAATGTGGAAACTTTGAGGGGGAAAAAAATTAGTCTTCAGGGAGATGAATTGGAAGAATGACTAAAGTTTTTCCAAATTCCCATGAGTTGTGTAATGATTAATTTTATTTCCATTTTATAAATGAAGAAATTATCATAACTTACAGAAGAAGATATACAGATGGCAAATAAGCATAGGAGAAGATGTTCCACATCATATGTCATTAGGGAAATTGCAAAATAAAACACTAGGACACCACAATACAGCTATTATAATGGCTCAAACCCAAAGCACTGACACCACTAAATCCTGGTCAGGATGTGGAGTAGCAAGAACTTTCATTCATTGCTGGTAAGAATGCAAAATGGTACAGCCACTTTGGAAGGTAGTTCAGGGTTTTCTTACAAAACCAAACATACTCTTACCATACAACCCAGCAATCACACTCCTTGTTATTTACCTAAAGGAGTTAATACCTATGTCCACACAAAAACCTTCACACGGATATGTATACTAGCCTCATTCATATCTGCTTCACTTGGAAGCAATGCAGATGTCCTTCTGTAGATGAGTAAATAAATAAACCGTGATACATTCAGACAATGGAATATTATTCAGTACTGAAAAGGAATGAGCTTTCAAGACAAATAGGAAACTTAAATGCATACTATTAAGTGAAATAAGCCAATCTGAAAAGGCTACCTACTATATAATTTCAACTATGTGACATTCTGGAAAAGGTAAAACTATGGAGACGTTAAAAAGATCAGTGGTTGCCAAGGGTTGGGGGAAGGAAAAGATGACTTGATAGAGAATGGATGATTTTTAGGGGAGTAAACATACTTTACAGGTTAGTATAATGATAGATACCTGTCATTATAAATTTGTCTATAGTTTACATTAAGTCCATAGTTTACATTAAGATTTGCTCTTGGTCTTGTACCAAGAGCAAGTCTTAATGTAAACTATGGACTTTTGGTGACTATGGCATGTCAATTTAGGGTCATCAATTGTTATAAATGTACCACTCTCATGGGGCATGTTAATAATAGGGGAGATTATATGTGTATGGTGTCAGGGGGTATATGGGAACTCTGTACCTTCTTCTCTGAATTTTGCTTCGAACTTTAAACTGCTCTAAAAAAATAAGGTCTTAATTTAGAAAATACCCAAGTTCATAAATTCAGCAAAAACTTTACAGGAAAGAAGCTCTGAATGAACAAGGCCTGTGTTTTTTCTTTTTCTCTACTGTAATTTCAGTTCTCAACACTGTGTGTGCCATGTGGCAGGCACTCCAATGTGTAGGAAATGCTTCATTACTTTATGTTTTTTTTTTTTTTTTTTAATTTCGGCCCAGTCAATGCCATGGCAATCTCTCACTGGTACTATATATGTGTCTCATCATGGGAGTTAGGCAGGTCAAAATTTTATTTAAAAAAATACTCATGGGAGTACTTAAAAGTGGACTTTGAAGGACAATGAAGAGAAAAAAAGATATCACTATGTCTATATATTGCAAACATCTGGTCAAGGAGACTCTCAAATTCTGAAAAAAAACTTACATAATTCTAGAAAGCTGTAGGGTTAGTGTCATCTGGACAAGTGTCTGAATCTTGCTCTTTTTCACTGTAAATATAGGTTATAGGTGCATGCATTTCTGCATATAGCCATAGCAAAGCTTTTTTGTTTGTTTGTTTTTTAATAAACAAAAGGGAAAGAGAAAGAAAGGAGAGAGCATGGTTTCTATTTCCAAGGTGTAAAACATGCTTTGTTCTGCACCCAAGGCTTTTGTAAGGGATTTGTCTGTCAGAAATTCCTTCAACCAAATCCAAGGCTGGAAATTGAGCCACCTCCATTCCTACAGGGACTTATAAAGCCCTAATATTTCAGCAAAGTATCCTTCCATAAACAGGCAATCCTGTTTCTGCCCTTTCTAAGAACAGCCCCTCTTTGAAACAAGAGATTAAAGAGTAGCCTCAACCCAGAGTCTGCCCTTATATCATAAAACTAATACCTCAGCCCTAACAAGGAAGGACATATTTTTATGAGTAGATAAGTAATGGAATTGCTTTATCTACCCAGCACAGTAACTGTCTGCTCCACTGGTGAATGTAAAGGCCTCCTGATGTGGAGACTCTAGAGAGGCATTCTTTGAATCCCAGACAATCTTTCTAGTCTAAGGAAGTGTTTCCAATCAGTTCTCCCCCTCAGATGCCACAGTAACAGAGATAAAAGATATATACTGGTGGGGGTGAGGGAGAGCAAAGAAAGTTCACATCCTTTGATAGTATTGTGCCCTCCAGCATCCTGGTGATACTGACAGATGCGCCTTCCTTTTATCTTCTGGCAAGAGAAGTTGGAAGACTAACACGTATTACGTTATATTATGTGTTGGACCCTGTGATGGATATCTGCATGTGCTAACTTATTATACTCATTACAAACCTACCAGAGAGATATGTTTCACCCCATTTGACAGGACATTGAAATCCAGTCACAGAGTAAGTCGATGGTAGAGCTCAGAACTGGACCAAAATCTAACTGGCTTCGAAACCTGTATACCCTTCCCAACACACCTTAGTGCAAGGTGAAAATAAAATGAGAAGCAAGAGTCTGAATCTAGCATTAGAATCTGTAACTTTTAGTGGCACGATCAGGAGGATAGGAATTGTAAACATAAGTTCCAGTCCTGGCTTTGCCCCTAACACACTGTCACCTTGGGTCAGTGATGAATTCCCCTGGGCCACAGTTTCCTACTAGGAAAGATGTGAGGGTTGGGTTGGCATGAAGTCTGCTGACTTCATGGCGAATAATAGATAATTGTGGTATAACAATTACTGGATAATTCCTTTGCTAACATAAAATGATGTTTTAATAATCACCTTTTGGTATGCTTTAATCCCAACTACAATGCTCGTTATGCAGTAGAATAGGTTGGCAAGTCCTTAGGCTTTCTCGTAGGACATTTATGGAAAGAAATTTGTGCTGGACCCCAACCTAGTCTTCCTACAGATCTCGCATCTGTAAAAGGGTGTCTGTGAAGCTGATCTCACATGTTGGTGGGTTAAATGGGATAATATAAGTAAATGCTTGTGAAAGTGCCTGGCAATGAGTCGGTGCCAAATAAAGATTAGCTAAGTGGAAGATATGGGAGGACTGTAAAATTGGAGCTGTTATCTGAGTCAGAGATGGAAAGTCTTTTCAGGCCAGAGTTGTAGAAAAATTGCAAAGATATTTGAGAACAGAAAAATATGTGTATTGAAAATACATTTTTCTCTATGCATCATGGAATTGATACTATGATCCACTTTCCCCAGGAAGAGCTCCGGGAGTTATACACTCTCTTTCCACAGTGATCCTTTCTTCACACCGTCTCGCCATTGCTAACTCTGTTATTCTCAGGTAATTTTTGGTATGCTAAGTAGAAGATGACTGTGATTGCTCTCAGGTTGCTTCATTTTTGCATTTCCATTTCACGAGGCAAATGGAATCAGCACCTAACTTCTATATGTATTTAATAATCTGCAGTCTTCTTGGAGGAAGGACTTTATCATATTTATTTCTACCCACATTACTTAGTATAGTAGCCCAGAGTGCAGTGTGATGTTAGTACTCAATGAATGTGTGTTTAAATAACAGATAATATGATTCACTATTCTTCCAACTGTGCTTCACTATCAACACGTGTTTGCTATCACCTACAGTCTAGTTCAAACTCCCAAGGCAAGCACGAAAACCACTTCATGATCTAGCCCACATTCTCTTCTCATATCACTCCCTTCACCTGAACTACTAAATGGGAAGTGATGAAGGAGAGAAGGAGGGTTTGTGTGCACTGTTTCATAGGTCCTATCTCATAGGTCCTTTTTTCCTCTTCTCATTATCACTCTCTCCATCTTTACTGCTCACCTCAAATGGCCCCTTGGCAAGTTTCTTCTCCTCTAGAAGATGGTTCCTGAAACTTACCCCCTGGTAATAATGACTGTCTCTGCCTTCTCCCCTCCCAGGTACTCCACTGAGCTCCCAATTAGCAATAACACTTCAATTCTCTTATTTTTTCATTAGTACATTTCTCCCCATGTGACTGTTGGCTCCTTAAAAGCAAAGGCCATGTACAAGTTTTCTCTGTATCCAGAAAGAGTGGCAAAGAGCCTAAAACACAGTAAGTGTACAGTAAAAGGATCTAACTCATTTGCTAGTAAGTACTTACTGGCAACTTATTATGTGCCAGAGACTATTCAGGGACTGGGGAAACAGGTACAATTTAATCCAGACATGTGCCTTTCCTCCAGATAGTGGCCAACTGATCACTCAGAAAGGTCTGATGAGAATTATGATAAGTATAAAGAAGAGATTCAAGCCTATAAGAGACCATTTGACCTAGTGAGAGAAATAAGAAGAACTTCTCCTGAGAAAGCAATACTTGATGTTAAATATAAGTAAAAATCATTAGGAAAAGGGACCAAGAGAAGGGATAAATGAATAAGCTCTCCAAGTGCTCAGGGAAGGGTGCAATCTCCTAATACACCCCAAGGTTCTGTCTCAATTTCCCATCAGCATCCTAATTTTTGAGGAAGAAATGAGAAAACGTGTTTGATATACTCTACACAGTCCTTGGCCTATAGTTCCTGCTTGATAAAAACTAATGTCCCTAAATATTCTCTCAGTAATGCTGGAAGACAGAGCATATGAACACTGGATGGGATAACCCAAGGAACTGGCTCTCACTGAGATATAAGAAACTCCATACTTCCTCCAAGTAGGAGAGTAGTTGACCTCTTCTTGAATGCTCTCTCTAGATTTGTTGTGTTTATTTATCTACTTATTTTATTAGGCTGAGATTCAGAGGTCTGTATTTTAGCCTTCAGTTCTTCCATTAATTTACAGGTAAGTCCAGAGATTGAACTTGATTATTGATAATGTGTCTTCCATATAGACTGCTCTCTTTCTTTTTCTTTCTTTCTTTCTTTCTTTCTTTCTTTCTTTCTTTCTTTCTTTCTTTCTTTCTTTCTTTCCTTCCTTCCTTCCTTCCTTCCTTCCTTCCTTCCTTCCTTCCTTCCTTCCTTCCTTCCTTCTTTCTTTCTCTCTTTCCTTCTTTCTTTCTTTTTTTCCTCCTTCTTCCTTTTTTTCTTTCCTTCTTTCCTTTCTTCCTTCCTTCCTTCGCTCTCTCCTCTTCTCCTTCATCACATACTATTTAGTAGTACATCTAGCCATACCTACTATGGTCCAGGTGCTGGGCCAAGTACAGGGAATACAGGGATGACAAGACAGATTATGTTTTATCCCTTATGAAGCTCACAGATGTGAAACATAGCTATGGGATTACAATTGGGATAACTGCAATAAAGAAGATCCAGTTACCATGGAAATATGTTAACAAGAACCCAATGTAGTTTAGGAGTTCAATGAAGTTATGTTTGTTTCTACTAAATCTTAAGAATGAGTAGGAATTAGCCAGGAGAACAGTTAGGAGGCAGACATTTCTAGAATTAAGTAAAAGCATTTGCAAAGAACTTGAGGAGAGGAGAACAGGCTGTTAGAAAGACTAAAAGATGATGGTCACACTGGATGGAGAAGGTAAGAAGAGCCCTGGAAGAGGCTAGTAAGATAGACCTGCTCATGCCAGCTTAGTCAACAACATTAGGTAATTTAAACTTATTCTAGGAGCAATGAGAGCAACATGATCCTGAGATTTCTTCATCTCCTTCTCAAACTCATACTTTTATTTCTCTATAGTCCTTAGCGATAGCCCACAAAAACCATTTCCTTCTTTTTCCTTTCCTCTCCTACTCATGCCTGGAGTGAGCCACCCTAGGTTTTCTTCCTAGCCTCCATCAACAGGGAATGACTGCTAGGAGTTCCAACTTGGAACATTGCCCTTGAAGCCAAGTTGCAGCTGACACTGCCCTACACATCACTGACCCAGGTATAAATCAACCAAGAATTATTCAGTGAAGCTCATCCACTGGCTGTATCCCTAGCTATGCTGTCACAGCAGGAGACTAGGCTCCTGAAAGCAATCATGCCTGCCCACTGAGGAACAGCTGAGTCAATGGCCCCATTCATGGGCCTGCCCACGCCTCCCAGGTCTCCTTCTCTCCAGAGATATATGGCAGCATATCCATATATGCAGCTGTCAGTGGAAAACCATGGGATATGTAGGATGGGTGGAAAATATATTTCGTTTTGCAAATTTATGGAAAGCAAATATTGCAGTTCTCCTCCCTCATGATGCTAAATATAGCAGGTAGCAGATCCTCTTTTAAAAACTTAAAGTGAAATTGATTTTCTTCATAAAGAAGGAATAGCAAAAACACAGGTGGCATGCAAATCTGCTACAATCATTGAGTATTGATTCAAATACCAATTCTGCCTAGCTAGACCCAAAAACCACACATGCAAAGGATGGCTGGCATGCAGTCTTCACCTAGAACTTAGTATTAACAACGACATGTTCTTGCTCAGCACATTCCTCCCAGAGAGCAAAGTCACACCCCAAAATATGCTCCCTCTCCCCTTCTTCCCTCGTGGCAAACCCATTTCCTTTTATATTGGCAGCTCTAACCTCCATCCTTCCAGGCATAACAGTGCTACTTGACATTAATGACATAAAAATAATATAATTTTAATCAAGATTAGTGAATTTATTCTATTCCAGGATTTCTCAGCCTTAGCATTATTGACATTTTGTGCCAAGTAATTATTCGTTGTGGGGACTATCCTGTACATTGCAGGATGTTTAGCAGCATCTCTGGCCTCTACCCACTAGATGCCAGTAGCATCCCTTCCCCTTTCCACCCAGCTGCTGTGACAACCAAAATGTCTCCAGACATTGCCAAATATCCCCTGGAGGAAAAATTGTCCCAGATTGAAAACCACTGTTTTATTCTCAGGCTAAAAATGATAGTATCATCTTCTAGCACCTCCAATACAGTGCAGACCACCATTCTACTCTATATGGCTGAAACACTGATCACTACTGCCTTCAGTTTCAGCCTTTTAACTAAATCCAGAAGTCTTACGTTCTCTTCAATCTCTCTTCTACATCAGAGACTTTTTAGGTTTTTGCTTATTTACAGCACCCTCTTGAAATCCCTTCTGACTTAGGATGCAGTATAGCACAGTAGATATCAAAGCATGAGAGACTTTGAAAGTAAAAAGAAACTAACAGTGAATCTTACTTCCGCAACTTGTTATAAGACCTGTAGCAAGTTATTTAAGATCTCCAAGCCTCAGTTTCCTCAGTCACATGAGGAAAATAAAAAGGCTTACTTTTTAATGTTATGTCAAGAATTACATAATATACTATAGGTAAAGTACTTTTCAGAGTCTGCAATGTAGTAATTAATAAATGGAGGTTGTCATTAACTGGAATCATTATTATTAAACTCTATGTTTAGATGCCTCCTTCCCCTTTTTCAAGTTTTGTCTTCCTTTCCTGATTATCTTTATGTTGACATAGTCTTTTAAAATCAATGCATCTCTAAATTGAAATCTTCCCTAAAGTCTAAGCTTCTGTTTCTAAATGTCTAGAAAACTGCTGCACTTGAATGTCATGGGTTTATATCCAAAGGAGAACATCAAAAATCAGACTCGAATGCATCAGGGATGAATTAAAAGATCACTAAGGGGAAGTTGGAAGCGTGAACTGTGTAAATGACTGAGGCCATGATTCTCAGCAAAACAAAACAACAAATCCCTGAGGGGGGAAAAAATAGAGATTTAATATAATCAGAGCAATTTTGAAGATACATTAAGAAACTGTCAGGAATTCAAATTCAGGAAGAATTTGATGAGGAGTTGCCAATATAACCAACCAGCAAATATTCATTATCAAAATCTGACTACGTATAGATGTTTAAATTACCTAAAATGTTGCATAGTGAGCAAAGTGCTATCTCTATCTCATAGTGGAAAGAAGTGTCAGGGGAACTACATTTAACTGGTATTATTTAAGGAGAAGTTAAAGGATGGAAAAAGTTAGAAATTACTGAGATGGTTCAACTGGAAAAAGATTTAAAGGAGATACAGCCATTGTCACAAAAAGATTCTCATGTATTCATGTATTTAAACTTATTTAATGTGATGCTATAAAGCAGAACTAATAGCAATGAGCAGAAATTTCCAGAAGTTGATTTCTGCTGTTTTACAAAAAAAATGCTCTTGAAGCAATGGAAGAATTGAATGAGTTGGAATGAGTTGTTTAAGGTTAGTTCTTTCCAAGGACCAGAGTTTAGAGACTAACAAAATCTTTATTGAAAGTGTCTTCTTCACAACTCTTGAAGGGATGGGAAGTGGAGTTATGGTTAATAAATGAAGCTTTTGATTGGTTAGAATTTTGCTGAAACCTGAACTCTGCCACTCACCAGTCACATGGTGTTTGTTAAAGCGTTTCCCCTATTTTAGTCTCTGTTTTCTATTCTGTAATAATCTAGGACAATGATGCCCACCTCCTCGGGATGATTAAATTAGTTCATTTTCATAGTATGTGGAATAAAGGAGATGCTCTATAATTGATGCTAATTTTATATAATATAAAATTGTGATATAATTTAAATTACATTAGTGGGAAATCTTGCATAGGATTCAAATCTTAATGAACTTTGGGCCCTCTAGCTCCCTCCTGCAAATAATAAAAGTGTAACCAAGACATTGAAAGATCAGGACTCTAAATGGCATGGCAGGGAGAGAAACATTCTATTCTTTTTCCATTTTTTGCCACTTCAGACATATTCTGGACAGTAGTTCCTCTCCTGTGACTAGATGTAATACTGAGCTAGATTGATGGCTTGTCTGGTTGCTCTTCAATAATAAAAACATCCCCGGAATAGTCTCAGTTCAATGACTAATGTGCTTAGTTCTACGGAATTATCACATTTTTAACTTGATTTATGGTAAACCTTCCTCCCACCCCAGATCAGGCCTACATTGAGTTTGGCGCTCATAGTTGTCTCTCATTTTTATTTCTCCCTTCGGGCTGTCTCTGGCTCCTCCAAGATTGAAGTAGAAACCTGGGGAGAGAAAAAGGCCGGGAAAAGTCTCCCTTTGTCAATGCTGGTATCATCTGACATTGTTTTCCTTTGGGCATAATGGGAGATAAAAACCGAGAATAGGTTCAGTGGATATTCAAAACTGGTACTTCCTTGTGGTATATTTATGAGTGCTTTGCAGACAGTCCACTGTTGCTTCTGGATATCTCGCATTCTATAACCTACACGTGGGCCACCTCTAACTTCTCTGGCCTCTCATAATCTCATTGAGACTCTTTTTACTGGGGTCCCAACACTCATCCAGAAGTCTCTTTTGGAGAAAGCCTTTGTAGGATGACGCCTAGCCTGCTCTTTTCCAGTTACGTCATCTGGTCCATTAGAAGCATGTATTTTTTGTTCCAGTGAACACCAGGAGAGCAGGTAATTTCCAATAAAACTGCCCCTTAAAATCTATCACTACAACAGATAGCAGGCAGTTTTTCTCCATTAGGTTTTAACAGTCATGCATTCAGTACCAGCCATTGTGCCTACAGATTCCAGTCTTTTCATTTTTTTTATTAAATTTATTGGGATGACATTGGTTTATAAAATTATATAGGTTTCAAGTGTACAATTGAATGATATGTCATCTGTATATTAGAAGAGATTATTTCTGCAGAAATAATCTTTTTAAAGCTTTGCTCATTCAGGCTGAAGTGAGGCAGAAAGAGCATGTCTCCCCCGACATGCAAGAGGCCACATCTCTAGGGACATTTTCAATGAACATGTGTCTCACTTTTTACGTCTTCTCTTCATTCATTTTATACCCTCCAGGTGAACACTGCACTAATGGTCATATAACCTTTGACTTCATCTTTTACAAGTTCTGCATCAATCACCTAATACCATACTCTAGTAGATAGCAGTAGTTGGCACTATGTGTTCTGAAACTAATTCAGAAAGGGTCCCATTTTAATACCTCATTACAGAAGGCAATCTTCTGAAATACCAAAGTCACCATTGCACTAAAGTCATATAGTGTCCCCTGAAGCTGTGTGACAAGGCAGCACCATCAGGAAGATAGAATCCCCACACTCCCACCTTTTGGCGGACTGAAAGGGACAGTGGAGACTGTGTGGTGAGCTCTGTCCAACCAGTGAACCCTTTATCAAAGTGGTGTGAGTGGCTAAGGATTGTAGATCATAATTTTTTTATTTTTTTATATCTGCAGAAATAATCTCTTCTAATATTTTTCCTTTCTTTCCTCAAAACATGTAACATATCAGAAGGATAATCATTCATAGCAGGCTTGCAGTCCAGTGTGGGCTGCCAAAGAGTCACTTGACACTTGACAAAGGGTCTCATGATTAGAATTTCTACCATTCCTTTCTCCAGAGTTTAGCAAAGGAAGGATAGTGTAGCAGAAAGCAGAGGGACTTTGAAGCTAGGCAAGCCAAGGGTCAAATTCCAGTTCTATCGCTCCCTTGCTGGGTGACCTTGGGAACTGGGCTTGATATTCATTCATATATTATTAATTTATTTATTCTATTTCAAAATATTTATTAAGTACTATTATATGCTAAGTATGCAGCCAGGTTCTGAAGGATGCTAAATAAATATACAAAAACACATACTCCATATCCTCCACAAAACTTATAGTCGTCAGGGCGAGATATCAGGAGTCCAGAGTTCAATGATAGAATTCTTGAAAGAGTAATATAGTTCTCCTTAGTTACAGATTTCAGAAGATAGAAGCATATTCCATCACATGTGAGTCCTGATGACTTGCTGATGACCTTTGAAAAGGTTGACTATATAGAACATTTTTGCCTTTTGAATGCAAATGGTATATTAATGTCAGTTGTAATAAGAGGCCTATTGAGTATGAAAGTTGTTAAACTCTGCAGAGCTCACAGTTGTGACACCTATTTTCTAGAAAGTTCATTCTCCTTTACTATTGATTATGGTTTATAATTGTATTGAGTATTGAAAGGCATACTACATTTTCTAATTTTCAGTTATCATATCTTCCTTCTTTGTTCTTTCACAGGTTTTCATTTCAACCTCATTCTACCTGATTGTTATTGTACTGTTTCATTAGCATGCCTTCTTTGATTAAGAAAAAATGTCACAGATCAATACATTTTGAAACCAGTCATCACTCACATGTCAACTCTCAGTGAAATTACAGTTATCCAACATAGGCCTTTTAAATATAAAGTATGATTTTCATTTTTTCTTAAATTTAACAGAAAATAGAACACAACCTTAAACTTATAGAGTTAACAAACTTTAAATAAAAGGTTCTTTACAAAAATAGATTCCACTTATTAAAATCTCTTCTAAATTTAAAGAGGGAAATATATTACTTAAAACATTGAGATTGGAGATATTTTTAAAAATTATATGCTTCCACCCTAAATAGTATCTCTGGAATCCTTACTTTCCCTATTTCCTGATTTTAAATATTCTTTTTCATTGTCAAGTTTTATAATACTTTTTACACTAGGTAAAAATAACACTCAGAATCATTAATATTAGTTATACATTTAAATGAATATAATGTTCACCACCAATCCTTTTTACCATGACTTCTTACTCCTATGTTTTTAATTTCATCTCTTTACAGAGTTCATTTCTTTGTCTAGTATCTGTTGCTTTAAGTCCAGGGAAGTTTTATGCATAGTTTAGGTTGATTTTCTGTGTGTTTGAGGATGTAGAGCTGTTGGCTTAATATATTAATGACAAATTATAGCTGGATGTAAAATTAGTGAGCCCAATTTCATTTCTTCCAAAATTTATGGATACTCTTCCACTATCTTCTGGCATTGCATATTGCTGTGGAAAAACATAAAGCAAGCCAGAACTTTTGTCTTCTATATTATTTTAACATCATTATCAGTAGTAATAGTAGTAGTAGTAGTAGCAGTAGTAGTAGTACTAGTAGTAGTAGTATTGGCACATAATAAATTTACTAGGATGCATGCTTATCATTCTATGTAAGAAAATCTTGGCATAGGATACAGTGATATTTCTTTCTATTGAATAATTTTTATTTTACAAAACATTTTCATAAGTGAATTTTTTCAAGCATGATCTTATCTTTGACTATGTTTTTAGTTGAGTTTATTATACTTTCGTGGCTTTCACTTCAGTAATACTTTAAATTTTTTCATTGGTTATTTCTTAAGCTCTTCCCACCTTCCATGATTCAGTTTTTACTAAAATTCTTGCTATTCGGCTTACAGATCATTATTTTTTATGTAAGGGAGATATAAAAGTAATTTTTTTTTAAACTATTGGGAATTGGAAAACTATTTTCTTGAACTTTTCATTTTTCATCCCATTAACTATTACATTTCTATATATAGATTTTTATGCCTATTTCATGCTGATAATTTTTTGAATCTGACAAAATATTGGCTGAATAATATTGTGCATGGTGAGGGCGGTAGAAATAAAAGATGGGAGGGAAATTCTTTGAATGTGGTAGACATCATTATTTTATTGGTCCTCAGGATATACTCATCAAATTGAACATTTCCATTACTGGGAGCATGTGTTCATTCCTTCTGTTTTAGGTGATCAGGAGATCACGCTGGTTCCCATACAACTCCTGTATGTTACAAAGTTTCTAATTTGTGATCTGGTGATCACTCTTTTAATTCTATCTTTTAATTTCCTTATTTCAGAGATGGAGCGACAAGACTAGGTGGGGAAGAAAGAGTTGATGGGCTAAATCATAAACAATTATAAATGTCATCATACAGAGACTTCCTCTGGGCCAGTGGTTTCTCTCTTCTTCTGGGGCCGCCCACAATCAGATTTTCAAAGATCACCGAATAGAATTTTCAGGACTGTGACACTTCTAGGAAAATCTAACCCCCAGTTCCAGGTCCAGGGAGCCACAGCAATGTTCTCAGCATCCATCCCATTGACACAGACCAGATTTCACGGTACTGCATAGGAATATATCAACATTTCGTGGTTTGGGGTTGTAACTTTTTTCACTGTCACTGAAAATACAGTAGATTTTATTTCTCCTTCCCTTTGTCTTTTTCTGTTTACCATTTGCAGAAGACTTAAAAGAAAAATTCCCCAATCTTTAAATCAAAGTCTATTCTGCGACTGTTCAACAGACCTCATGTTAAGAATGAACATCAGTGTCCTTCCAATTTCCATCGCTCTACTTCCAGCTAGAGAAAAGCATGAATGAGTATGTAAAGGAAGTATGGAAGCTGCACCTGTGACGAGAGAAGAGCTGATGGAAGCTTGAATTAGGCAATGTAGTTCACTCCTTCTGCTTGCCATGGCTTTATATTCACTCAGCTTCTTTCAGTGAAAGATGATCACTTTAAAAGACGTTTCCCTGCTGTGTTTAAAATAAGATGAAAGGAGAGAAAACTGACCTAGGGGTAGTTCTCAATGCCCTTCTCTGTGCTAGTGCTATACTTTGGACAAAGTCTACTATCATACAACTTAGAAGCTCTAACTCTCCCACTAGTGTGCCTAGCATAAGGCATAGCACACAGGACCACTCAAACAAGGAGCACTTAAGTGAAATAATTCAATAAATTCATTGTGCAAAGTCCATCCCATCTTTTCAAAGCTAAAGCACATCTTTCTCCAAATGTCTCTCTCACGCCCTACAGCTTCTCCATGCGGTTTTTCCCTTTCCCAAGATAAACAAGGCAGTGGAGTCTAGTATGCTTGGGTGTGCAGTCAGCACCCTGTGAAATAGACACAGAAAAATGGTTTCCTTAGACCTGCAGTTTAAAGCTTTTCCTTTTTCCATTTTTGTTAAGACTCAGCAGTCCAGTCTTGCCAAGACCTGAAGCAAGAAGAAAAAATTTGAATGAAAACTGTAAAACCCCTATTCTCAGAACGTCCATCCCATCTCTGGAGGCAGCCCCTGGAAAACGTGTGTCGCCTTTTTGAGTAAAGCCATCTCTCCTCCCTTTTTTCATTTCTCCAGGACTCTGAAGCAAGCCTTGGGTGGAGCCTCTCCTCCCCAAGACACAGAACCTACTATTTTGGGGACTTCATGCTTCAAAGGGTCTAATTCTAATTGAGTTACGTGTCCACTGGAAACTTAGCCACAGGGGGTGGCTGAAGGCCAAGAAAGGCAGCTTACACTTGACTGAGTATTAGAAGGACAACTAATACTTAACTGCTTTTGCAGTGGACATCTTAGTTTAAATCTCAAATCTTGGCTCTGCCATTTTCTAGCCATATGACTGAAGACAAATTACTTTTCCTCCCTGAAACTTTATTTTTCTCATCTGTAAAATGGACTTAATAGAACCCTTTTCACATGTCATGTGTTCACAGTAATCAGCATGGTTTCCACCATAGAGAGTAAGCACTCAATACATGCTAACTTGTATGCACAAACTCTCTCTCTCTCTCTCTCTCTCTCTCTCTCTCTCTCTCTCTCTCTCTCACACACACACACACACACACACACACACACACACACACACACACACAGAGTGATCATTTACTGAGTACCAGATACTAGACTAAGTGCTGTGCCTGCATCCTTGGGCCAGTTCTATGAAGTTTGTATCTATTACCATTATTTTGCAGATGATGAAAGTGAGGTCCAGAGATGTTAAGTAAACTTGCTTGAGGTGGCACAACTAGTAAGTAAAGCAATGAGGTTCAGATCTCAACCTCGATCTCTGACCCCAAAGCCCATGTTCTTAAATTCTCTGTCATTTCAGTCATCCGAGACATCCCAAGTTCTCTTCCAAACCCAAACTGCAAAGCCTACAAAATGACTTTACATCAGGTTGATAATGGTCCATTGTAAGGAATCTCCCATGTTGGCTGAGCCACCAGACATCTCTGTGGCCTCCTGCAGGAGAATCCTTCCCCTTGGATATCTCTAACCGAGAACTTCAACTTGTCACTTCCTCTGTGAAGGATCCCCTGTTTCCTTCTATCCCACAAAACAAAAATAGTTAGTCCCATTCTCTTCTGTGGTCCCAAAGTTTATTGTCATTTTTCAATCTCAATTAGTACTTCTAATTCATCAGATATTTGCTCTCATGTCTCTGTCTCCACTCCTAAACTAGTTCCTAAGAGCAAGGACTGTGACTTATTTGTACATTCACCACCTCATGTCCAGAATATCCGAGGAAATGCATGTTGAATGAAAGATCACAGGG
Source organism: Eidolon dupreanum (assembly GCA_028627145.1). Taxonomy (NCBI): domain Eukaryota; kingdom Metazoa; phylum Chordata; class Mammalia; order Chiroptera; family Pteropodidae; genus Eidolon; species Eidolon dupreanum. The sequence continues at coordinate 148,910,818 of CM053509.1, read as the reverse complement.
ACAGCTCTGTTTTAGCAAAAAGCAGTCACATCACCGATGTCGGGCCAAGCACTTTCCGTGTAGTCTCTGATTGAATTCTCACAATCATCGCATAGGGTGGGAACTGTTGTTGTCCTCACTTTAGAGAGGAGGAAACTGAGCTACAGGGTGATGAAGCAACTTGCCATGCCCTCACTGAGATGGTACAGAGGGGAAGTGCACCAAATTACGCCCCCCTCCAAGGGCATGCTCTTTCCTCTGCTCCGAAGTGAAAGAAGAAATTAACTTTCTCTACGACAGACCTCATCACTTTACTTCAAACACCACTCACACACGCACATAAAGGCATGACCTCACTGAATGGCATCCCACAATTGGGGCTTTACTCCTCCGGGTTAGTGTGGCTTTTCCATGCAACGTAACCTTTTCTAAATGCACATGTTTCTCTTCTCCGCTCCTCTACAGGAGCGTTACTATAACCCCTTGCCAGCTACTTCTTTCATTAAAACTGAAGACAAAGAATGAGTTTGAGATGGGCATCCAGGAAGAGAAAATGCCAAAGGGCAGGGAGAGGGCTGGAAGGGAAGCAGAGAGCCATGGAAGGATTGAGAAATGGGGCAGTTCCCTCCATCCGCCACTGTTAGTGGGCAGCCCCAGGAGCTGTGACTGCAGCGGCAAAGCGAGTAGGGCCAAGACCCTCCCTGTCTGCCTCTGAGATCATTCCCTAAGTACTCCACCACCGTGGTCTCCAGGGATAAACCCTGTCTCTCAGGAAGGCATGTCCTCTGCCTGCCTGTGTCCTTGGCTCCTGGAGGCTGAGCCGACCTCGGAGCTGACTCAGTTGTCCCTTCCTTGGAGTTCCTTTTACACTCTGTATGTGCTAGTCCTGTCTACTTTTCCAGTTACTTCTCACTACACAGTCAGTTCTATCTCTGCAGCCTGAGCGCACAGCACAGGGCCTGACACAGAGATGGAACTTAGGAGGCACCAACTTATAGAAAAGAGAGCACAGGCTTCAGAGTTCAGTGCACACAAATTTGAATATGAATTCTGCCACTTAGTCTCTGTGACTTCTTGGACAGTTACACCATCTCCCTAAGCCTCCTTTGTCCCACTTGCAGTTGAGGATAATTCCTCTGATTCAACATTGTTGCGTGGCTCACATGAGATGATCCCATGTAAAAGCAGTTTATAAACTATAGAGTGCTGACCAATCAGTAATTCTCATTACAATCAAGTAGTCTAATATTGTACTATTAGAGCTGCTATTCTCAGATCTAACTAGAGACCCATTTTACAGGGTTTGGGTATACAGGCCTCCCAAAATTTGCCTATGTCTTCTGAGTGCTGGCAGGTATCTCCCTACATCATCATTGTAATCTATCGCATTCATTCGTCATTCATTTGTTTATTTCTATTGATGCAGGACAGGGCAAATTTCTCCAAGTTGGGAGGAGAACAAGCCCTGTACTGAGAGAAGAGGGTCCTTTGGCAAAGAGTGTGGAAAAAATTCAACACACGTGCCAGAGTTAGAGTCAAAAGGGAAGTTTATTAGAAAAAGGGTAACACTCCACAGAGTGTGGTCTCCTCTCAGAGGCAAAGAGTGAGAGGGACAGTGAGAAGCACAGTGAGAGAGAGACAAAGTAAAGGCACTGAGAGGGGCCGAGTGTTCAGGGAATTCAGTTTATATGTCTTTCTTTAGTTCCTATTTCCTTCGATATGGACATACAGTGAGGAAGGGGAAGGGGAAGAGTATGTAGTGCTAAAAGGCAAGAACATGCAGAGTGAAAGGCTGCTGGCAGTTCCCAGCCTTTAATCCTTAGGTTCCCCACAGTTTTAGCCATAGGGAATGACTGTTGGTTCCCAGTTTCCCCTTCTCAGGTGTGGGGAATGGTCAAGTAGCAATCCCAGTAGAAATCTTCCTTTGTTCTGAAGGTGTCCTCCTGGCCTGGCTGCAGGGCTGATCAGCATATTAGACTCTGAATGTAGCTTGATTAACATTTTTAATGCTCTCTCCTCTACACTACATTAAAATGAGTTCAATAACTACTGTTAGCAAAGGGAAGGTCATGGCTGTGGGAACTCAGAATTGGACCATATATCCTACGGGACAGGAAGGAGATGGCGTCTGGGATGAATCTTGGTGGGTCCAGGTGGGGCAGCATGTGCAAAAGCAGGGTATGATAGAGCATGAGGTTTACTGAGAGCAACACATAGTCTGGGCAGCACCAAGAAATGCCAGGGGTTGGTTCATGTGGGGCCTTTAGTGCCAGGCAGCATCTGTTTCCTGGGCATGCAATGCAGCCTGTGCAGTTGCATATGCCCTGTGCTTAAAAAGGCCTTGTGTCTTCTTTAATGCTTTGCCATTGCTGCCTTGAAATTCCTAATAATTTTTTAACAAGCAATCCTGCATTTTCATTTTGCACCGAGCCTTGCAAACTCTGGTGTCAATGCAAAGAGCGTAGGCTTTTTCTTAAGGACAAGCGCTTCTCACTAAAGGGTTTTAAACAGAGAAGAACGTGATCAGACCTGGGTTTTAGAAACATCAGTCAGAAGTTGTTCCTGGGGAGAATAATGAATGAGACATCAATGGAGGAGCTGTTGAAACAATTGAGGTTGGAAGGTGCTGAGGGTCTGGCCTAAGGCAGAAGCAGTTATAGGAAGCAGGCAGTGCCAGATTTGATTGTTGTAGTAAGTAGAAGATGCTGAATGTAAAGAGCAGAGATAAGATCAGGATAATTCCCATTTTTAGCCCAAAGGATGGCATGAAGCAAGCCACCAATGAGACAGGGACCCTACGTGGTAAGTGGCAGAAAATTCCTTAAAAAATAATGCTATTTAGTTGCAAAATTCCCCTCCTCATCCTCCCCCCTTTCTCCTCCTCTTCTTAACCTCCCTTTTCCTTGTCCTTCCTCCCCTCCTCTCCCTCTTTCTCTTCGGTTTCCTTTTTTTTTTTTCTTTTCTTTTCATGGAGCTGAGAAAATTAGTATGAGCCAATAGGAAAAAGTGAGACAGATTTCAGACTTTAAAGAAGTGTCTTTTCCTGTCTGTCCTCTAAATGGCTTTCAAGGTGCCAAGCGGTTTCCTTCCTAATGGTCTTAATTCTGCCAACCTGATCCCTCTTTCTGGAAGGCTTTTGTCTAACCACCCTCCTCTCTCTCCCCACACCCATACCTACACACACAGACATTAAACTTACATCCTTCTCACTCTTTAGGCTGTTTAATTGACACATCCTCAGGAAAGTCTTCACTATTACTAAGCATTGCCCCCAACCCCGCTAACATGGACACACACACACACACACACACTCACACAATTTGTTCCCCATTATATATTCCCAATTTCCTGTCCTATCCATTTTTTTCAGCACTATCACAACTATAGTAAAATATCTTAATTGTTATTTTTATAATACCCTTTTCTCCAATTCATATGTAAGCACCAGGAGACAAAAACCATGACTACTTTGCTCACTTGAACTGGTGGATAACCATGTACTTGTCACAGAGTCTGGACAACAGTAAGTGATAAATAAATATTTTCTGAAAGCAAAAATGTTAACGTATGGAGGAGTCAACAAGAGAATTAAAAATGTTAATCAAGCTACATTCAGAGTCCAGTATGCTGATCAGCCCTGCAGCCAGGCCAGGAGGACACCTTCAGAACAAAGGAAGATTTCTACTGGGATTGCTAACTGCCCATTCCTCACACCAGTGAAGGAGAAAGGGGAGTCTAAAGAGTCATTCCCTATGGCTAAAACTGTGGGGAACCTAAGGATTAAAGGCTGGGAACTGCCAGCAGCCTTTCACTCTACATATTCTTGCCTTTTAGCACCACATACTCTTCCCCTTCCCCTTCCTCACTGTATGTCCATATCGAAGGAAATAGGAACTAAAGAAAGACATATGAACTGAATTCCCTGAACACTCAGGGCCCCCTCTCAGTGCCTTTGTTTTGTCTCTCTCTGTCCTTCTATTCTCTGCCTCTGAGAGGAGACCACACTCTGTCTATGGAGCGTTATCTGTTTTCTAATAAACTTCCCTTTTGACTCTAACTCTGGCACATGTGTTGAATTCTTTCCACACTCTCTGCCAAAGGACCCTCTTCTTCTCTTGGTACAGAGTTTGGTCTCCATCCCACCAACTCGGCAAAATTTGCCCTGTCCTGCATCACATTGAAATTATTTATTTCGCATTTTCTCAACCAGATCTTGAGTCCTCCAACTGAAGAAATGAGGCTGTCTAACTGTAGATCGTGAGTGCTTAATAGAGATACTTTTTGATATCTGTTGAGTACTTATTTAATACCCTGAACTAACTGTGTTAAATAATTTATACATGTAATCTCACGTAATGCATATTACTATAGTGAAAATAGCTTACCCAAGATCATAGCTAGGAAGTGGGAGAAAAACTACTCAGGAATGGGTCCTACTGATTCTAAAACCCATGTTATTAATTTATATATTTTAAATACATGATCATAGTATGTGGTAGTCTTATTAATAGCCCTGTAAAAGATACCCTTATACTTGGAAACTGTGAATGCTACCTTACATGGCAAAAGGAAGTTTTGCAAATGTTAATTTAGAAATGTAATTCCTGAGATGGAGAAATTATCCTGATTTTTTTGGGTGGGCCCTAAATGCAATCACAAGTGAACTTAGAAAAGGGAGCAGAAGAGATTACAAACAGAAGAGAAGGCAAAGTGACCATGGAGACATAGATTGGAATGATGTGGCCAAAAGCCAAGGAATGCTGGCATTCACCAGAAGCTGACAGAGGCAAAGGACTGATTCTCACCTAGAGCCTCCAGAAGGCTTACTCCTTGTTTTTAGCCCACTGATACAATTTTGGACTTCTGGCCTCCAGACTGTGAAAGAATAAATTTCTAAGTCACCAAGTTTGTGATAATTTGCTACAATAGCCACAAAAAGCTAATATATAGGATAAATGAATGTTTATTCAGAAGAATGAATGAATGAGTGGTAAATGTATAGAAGAATGAATGAATTGTACAGTGGATGATTCTTGTAAAGCACACAGACACACATACACACACACTCACACACACAGACACACACACACACACACTCACACACACAGACACACACACACACACACACACACACACACACACACACACCTACTTTTTAACTTCCAAGTTAAGAATTGCCCCCATTGTACACATGAAGGAATTGGGGCTAAGAGTTTAAATAACTTTTATAAAATAGCCAGCTCCTGGGAAAAGAATCTGGGAGTGGACACCAGTCCTCCTGATTCCTATGTTAACCCCTTATTTTCTTTCTCAGTAAGAAAAAAAAATCAGCTTAAGAGAGAGAACTCATATGTAAATTTTCAATCTCAAACTTTGAATATTTGTTTGGATGTTTACTCCATACCTGATGTGCAATCGGTGGGGACATAGCCCACAGATTGCCACCTACCACAGTCATGAACCCCTGAGGATAAGGACCACCTCTTCGTGGCATTACTCCTGGTCTCTGGCACAGTTTCTAGCACCTAGCAGCACTTGATGGATGTATGAAAAAAAGAAGAAATGAATCAAAGAAATTCAATACTAGACTTAGTAAAAATTGTGATTTAGTGCCTATTTTTTTCCATTTTAGGATAGCTTTGGATGCCTAAATTACCAAAATATTAGAAAAATAATTTTCAAACAAGTGGAAAATATTAGCTTGTAGTATAATTATGGTTGTTTGTCTTCACTACTAACTGAGAAAGCCTAGAGAGAAGAAAATGTGTTCCCACATCTCTGTACCTCTCATCTCGTGGGAGGTATTAAATAAACCAATACTTACTGTAACTAAAGACATGGTAAAGCCCCTTTTGCTCTCTGAGCAGGCAAAGCTTTTATGCTTCTGGGACACAAATCTGACTATTCTCTTCCTATGACTTGGTGTGACATTTCCAACCTGAATATAAGTAGCATTTGTACCGTTCGAGCCACCATACATCTCCATCACTGTATGTAATTGAAAGCTAACCGTGGCTTCCTCAGGGAAGAATTACATATGGAAGATTCATGCCTTTGGGATGTGAAGTTCCCAATTGTTAATTTACAGGAGGTCATAAATCAATAGGAAAAGAAACATTGGCTCACAATCCATGGAGGGAAAAAACACCTTCCAGGACCAAAAGAAAACCAAGCCACAAGCCTAAGGATTATTTAAGATGCTGGGCTCATTTATCTGTCCCTGGCTAATTTGGACTTCTCCCCAGAAGGGAGGGTTTTGCATTGACCACTGACCATGAATGAGAAGGATATAAGATGTTGTTCAGCTAACTATATATCACCAAGAGTGTTATTTCTGCTCAGAAGAGTAATGCCATGCATTGCATCATTGACCATTACTTGCCAATTGGCTATAGCCACCATGGCCCCTGGAGCCAAGGTCTGTACTTGTAGGGACAGCTCACATTGAGATATTGATTTAAAAATGAGATTCTTAGCCATGGCCAAGGTATTTGAAACACTGTTCTTATGGGTTAGAAGCAAGAGGAAAATAGGTGGAAATAGTGCATAACTCGTTTGAGGTGATAGTTTCCCAGGTATATACAAAAGTCAAAAACTTTTAACTAAATACTTTAGAACTGTATGTTTATAGTTTATAAAATTGAAATGCCAATAAAATTGTTTCTGGAAGTAATAAAATAGTTATTTAATTATTAGAAATTAATTGCCTGGAAATGTAACTACTGTAATTTGTGATTTCTGATCAGAGAAAAGAATTATTCCTGAACATCTGCTATTATGGATCAAGATCTGTGTTAAATGTTAAAGATGGGGAGTCCCTGCCCTCTTCCACTGGCTTCTGGGCCAGAAGATGAGGTGAAGCATGTGAATAGGCTGTTATAGTCGGACAGGTGTTTTGATGGACATAACATAGAGAGGGGGTATGGGAGTAGAGACGACCTATTCAACCCACTTGGAAGTCAAGGTCAGATTTGTGAGGCTTGACAAATGAGTAGATTCAAAGGCTGAGGAGGGCAATTGAAATAAGGAAAAGATCTTTAGAAAAAGGAACAGATTGTAGTATGAAATAGCAGTTTTGTAGGTTTTTTTATCATGAGTAGTTGGAGTTGGGAGACGGTTGTTGGATCAAAATGTACGAGGTTAGAAAGGGCAGTCAATGAGACTGGAAAGGTTAAGGAACAAATTTTTTCCAGATGAGAGTTTGTCTCAGCCGAGCCAAAGCAAAGCAGACCAGAGGCTGTATCCTCATTGGCTGGACAAGAGAACAGGGAATATAATTTTGTCCTACTTTACCCATTGACTAGACAGAATAAGAAAAGAAGATAATAAAGACAGTGTTGTATAGGGGTGAGCAAGATAGATGGAAACTGGGAGACCTGGGTTCCAAGCCCTTCCCTTTCATGAAACTTACTGTGTGAGTATAGGCATGTCTCTCTCCCTTAGTCTGTTTCCTCACCAGTCAGTTGGGGATTATGACAGCTACTTCACAAAATTAGAATGACATGCAAAAATATATTGAGAAAAGCATTTTCAATGTTGTAACACGCTTTTTCAAAAAGAAATTTGCTCATAAAATTGATGAGAAGAGTAGGAAAGAGTCTATTAAAAGGAATCTATACAAAGTTCTTTCCAACTTTAAATTCTTTGAACCTGGCAGATGACCTTGTGAGCGGCTATTATAGAAAGACATTCATAGACATTCGACTGGCTAAGTGGAGGCATAAATACATCAAGCTAGACTTTCAGAGACAGTACTATGAAAACTGAAGAGAGGAAAGAGGCAGCATTGGGAAATGGGCTGCTCATGGGCAAGGGCAGGGAGCATTGTGGACTTGATGAATTTTGTGACCTTTCTGCAAGATTCTTACAAATTTCCCCAGTGTTGTAGGACATTGAAATCATGTCACATTCCCTGCTGCAGGGCCTTCACACGAAGTGGGAGGCAGGGCTGTAATTTCCTGGGCATGGTCCAGGAGTGGGCATAGCCTTTGGCACAGCTGAGTCACCCACAGGATATTAAGAGACGTTGAGTGCCTCCTCTCTGCCTTCACTGACCCGTCTCAATGCTCTGTTGAGACTCGAATCTTATTTGTAAAAGGAAGACCCCCAACCTTCACAAGGGTCCCCCATTGCTGTTCTGTGGGAGCCATCCAGTTCCTTCCAATTGATTGATTTCTCCGGATATGCCAAGGGTGGTCCTGGGGGAAAGGGGGTCTTGGCAGGATATCCCCCCATATTCTCAGTTCATTTGCCACTGTGCCTTTGCCAAGTTTTGCTTCCCGTTGCATTTCATCAGATAATTCCTTAGTCTGTATCCTTAAGGCACATTCAGAGAATCTGAATTAAGCTTCAGTCAGCCCTCGACTTCCCCGAGAACGCGTTGTTAGGGAACTCGCCTACAAAGACAGCCCGGGCACTGTCCCAGGCTCCAATTGCCTTTTCCTCTTCTCCTCATCCTCCTCATCATCATTCAATTAATCTTCAGCCAGTTTTCCTCAGTGGCCCCTACTCTCCTGGCCACTGGACAAGCCTTTGTGTATCCTAAACAGCTATGCCAAGAATCTGCCCATCGTAGCCCTTCTTTTCTGCTCCCTGCAGCCATGAGACTTTTGTCTAATTATCTCTGGACTT
>CM053509.1:148826505-148901708 GCA_028627145.1 Eidolon dupreanum | reverse complement strand
TTTTTTTTTTTTTTTTTTTTTTTTTTTTTTTTTTTTACAAACCCAAATGAGAAAGGAGTGCAGGGAAAATGGGAAAATGGAAGAATCTAAAAGACTTAGTAAATATCATAGAGAGATTGAAAAAAATACCAAAAGGCAATGTAAATTATTAGAGCAAACAAGTTTTAAGCTAAAGTGAATTAGATTTAGTTTAATTTAATTTTATTTTATTTTTGTTTGTTTGGAAGACAATAGGAAGGGAAATCAGTATGATGAAATAAACTAGCATTATTTTCTTTGCATGTCTGACTTGTGATGTGAGTAAATTTACAGTCTCTCCCCTACCTCCTCCCAAATATATATATTCCTTATAACTGTCATGGGAGGCAGTGTTATGATTCACATTTTACAGATGAGAAATAGAGACTCAGAGAAGTTACTTGGCTTATGTAAATTTACACATGAAGGGTATTTTGTAAACTGTCTCAGTGTCCTTATGGTTCCAGCCCCAAAGCTTATGAAATATCTGTCTTCCTCTTCCATCTCCTTTTCTACTACTCTTGCTCTGGAAGAGAGTTTCTTTCTGTCCCATAGACTCATAATTAATTCAAATTTTCTTTCTGTGCCTTTCAGACTGATGCTTTAGCTTGATTTTTTTATTTTTGGTTTGTAATTTTATTTCTGAATGCTATATTTTGAATTATGCTCAAGGCTATGACCTATATCCCATCGGTGGACACTTCTTTTAATTCCATTTTCCACAATACCCAGCCCCTCAGCCCTACCCCCATCCACATCCAGAATCCACAACTTGGAGTATTCTCTGAGGATCCAGACCTTGAGCCTGGTCCTAATGCCCTCAATTATTCCTTTATTCACTCTGATTCATGAAATCCTTCTCTGTTCCCAACATATTGTATTTATTTAAGCAACTTCAACTTACCTCTTAGAACCTCGTGTATTTTGATATACATGTCATTTCAACCAAAAAACTCAAAGCAGGAATTGTCTTAAACCCCAGAATCCAGTTTAAGAGATTTAAAGGAGATTCAGTTTGTAACAGATAAAACCTTAAAGTATGCAAGATGCTAAGGGAAAAATGTCTTCCAGTCTGTCAAAACAGTGCGGTGAAGACAAAAGTTCTCAGATTTTTCTAAGCAGACCACAAGAGCTACACCTTGTCATGTTTTCCTGTAGCTGCCTTAAGCAACAACTACATCATGAAGTGCTTAATGCAATCATGTTTAGAACTGTTCTTACCTATACAATGCCTCTATGAGATATTGTGATTTATAAGAAAGATATCTATAAATGACCAAAATAGATTTCTCATATATATTTGATCTTTTTTCACAGCTTCTGGCTCACAGCTTCTAAAACCCTTATAATATCCTGAGCTATAAGAGCAGTGGGAGTATCTTTTGTTATGGTATTTGGATTCTTGTCCTCAGTTTCTGAAAATGCTTCAGAGACACCAAGGTGAAATGGATGTCTTGTTATTCATAACAAGCCCCTTTCCACCACAACTAGGTTATTGTTAATGAAGGTGACTTTGGAAAGCACCTAAGGATGGTTCCTGGTTGCCAGAAAAACCAACCATGATTAGAGGGTTGGAGCTTTTATTCTCACCATCTGAATTCCAGGGAGAGGAGAGGAGCTAGAAGTTGAATCGCTCGCCAATGGCCATTGAGTTAATAAATTATGCCTGTGTAATGAAAGGAGGATAAGGAGGAAGAAGAAGAAGAGGGTGTAAAGAGCTTCCATGTTGTAGAAACAGAACGCTTTTGCTTGGCCACCATGATGGGCCCCGAGGTCCATGGGGACAGAGCTCCTTCATTCAGAACCTCTGCCTACGCATCTCTTCTTCTGGGTGTTGGTTCACATCCTTAATAGTCTCTGTAATAAACTGATAATCTAGTGAGTTAAAGGGTTTTCTGAGTTCTGTCAGCCATTCTAGCAAATTAATTGAACCCAAGGAGCAGGGCAGTCAGGGGAATCTCTGATTTATAACCAGTCAGTCAGAAGTGTAGATAACAACCTGGGCTTGTGACTGGCACCTTGAGTTGAACAGGGTCATCGAAACCTCCTATTTGTATTCAGTCAGTCTTGTGGAAGTGAGCCCTTTACCTGTGGAGTCTGACTCTATCTCTGGGTAGATAGTGTTAGAATTGAATTGAGTTGAATTTTGCACACCCTATTGGTGTCCAAGTATTGCTTATCGGTGTGAGGAAGACTCTGCACACACATACACATACACATTGGAATTGGGTCCAGAAACCCAAAAAGAACTTAACAAGTTAAGAATAAGACCAGATCTAATAAAAACAGTGTTTTTTCGAGGCCAACAACCATATTTCTATGTAGCTCAGTTAACTTCTTTTAGGGTTATTTTCTTCCACTAAAGAGGATGCTAAAGATTAGGCAAGACTGTATATGTAAAATCCAGAGCTTATTTTTGTCAAAATTTAAATGTTCTGAAAATGGAAGTTTCTTTTTCTTTGAGTCTGTGTCTAAATTTTAGTGTGCTTTTGTTCTACACAAAGATGAAGCACTAAATTAATGTGTTACAGCAGCCATTGAGAGGAAGTCAGTCTGAAGTTCTAGCTCTACAAGACATAGTCATTAGCAGCAATTTGGAGGTACATATGTGACTTGCTTTATAAATGGTGACATGACCAATGCTCTCAGGAGGAAATCTAGGAAAGACTCCAACTTCACAGGAAATGGGGATCTGCTCTGCTCAGAGTTTCCAAAAGCACTCTTAGTTCCTGCCTCTCCAAAGCTTCTACAGACCCCCAATGTCTTTGCCTATTATAGCTTTGCATTAGTGATGCTCCAAGTGTAAATATTACATTAAAACTCATTTCAAGTCACTATTTCCAGGAAGATTCACTAACTTTAAACCTAGACCATGTGCCCTACTTTTGTAATTTCATGGTTGCACATCTTTATCTTATCTACCATATTGTACTAAAATTACACATTTACTTATTTCTTTTCTTTACTAGACCATGAGCACCAGGAGGGCAGGAACTATATTTTGTTCATTTCTGTATTCCCAGTTTTTAGCAGAGTGGCACATCTTTAATGATTAAAACATGAGTTAGGGAAACCAAGAGGAAAAAGAGAATAATCTAGCAGATGAAAAAAGAAAGGAAGAAGAAAGGAGGGCAAGCGAGAGAGAGAAAAAATAAAGAAAGAAAAGATGAAAACAAAAATTTAAATAGAAGAAAGGAAGAAAGGGAGGGAGGAAATGACAGAAAAGGAAAAGGAAAAATAAAAAATAAGGAAGAGAAAGAGTAAGAAAGGAAAAAGGTTGATCTTTCATCTTTCTATTCAGAAAAAGCCAACTTTAGGAGTCTACTGTTCTAGAGACTTGGTCCTTCTTTACAAGTTTAAAATACCATCAGATGAGTGTCTTCACATTGGATAACTCTTAAAGCTGGAAATGCAGAATTGGAATAAAAAAAATAAGAAGGGTGGGTGTGGAGAAATGAAATAAAAAAAAAAATTCAGATGTTCCAAAGGTACAATTTCAGACATAGAAGTTTATGCTATTTCACTAGTCTTATGTGTGGAGGTGGGGAAGGGGAGGTGAGTTTACCTAGGGTTCAGAGGCTTGATTTTCTACTCAGTCATTTGTCAAAGACTGATTTCTTCAATTTTTATCAATTTCATGTCAACACCACTCAGGAGAGTGTGTTTTTGGCCTCTGGATGCTGTCTTTTAATACTAACCAACATGGGAACTAATCCAAACCATAGAGATAAAGAATCGCAGAGGATGTTGCGCAACAGAAGCCATTTGCCTGCACTTATGAACCATGTGGGATTTTAAGTGAGAAAAGATAATTCTTTTTAAATCGAATTTTTAAAAACTCTGAACAATTTCAACAGAGTTTAGGTTTTCTGCTCTTATCAAGTAGTTTTATTTATTTTTTAGTGCATCTACTCTTTTTTTTTAGAAACACAGATTTGAATCATTTTCTGCCTTGCTTAAAAATCTAACTCTGAGTCACAAGCTTATAAAATAAAATGCAAAACAAATCCCTTTATAATTTGACATGAACTCATATTTCAGGCTTAATCTCACACTGTTTTCTTTCTTGCACCATACACTCTTACAAAGTGGCCTCTATAACAAATTATAAGAAACATCTACATGCTTTTTTTCATATTATTTCTTCTTCCTGGAATGCTCTTCTTTTCTTTCTCTACCTACCTAATACTCTTTAGTATTTACCCTTTCTAGAAGACAGTTTGGCTTTGTATACATAAGAATATGAACTATGAGTCAGTTAGCCCGGGTTTTGAATCTTCTACCTAACCTCCAAATACTCTTAGGGAATTTGTGGACACTTTTACCATCAGATTATTCCTCTCCAAAATAGCAGTAATAATACTGACCACAGAGAGTTGCTGGATTGATCAAATATCTTTAAAGGACCAACATATTATCTTGAAAATAGTGTTTAATACCATTTCCTTATCATATTATTCTTATTATTATCATCAGCATTATCATTGTCATTGCCATTGTCATCATCATTATCACCATCATCATCATCACCAGTATCTCAAGGTTGTTGGGTTGAATAGAATAATTCAAGAACAAATGTTAGCATTGAAACTAGCCCTTAGAGATCAATGATCAATGATGGTGGTTATAATCACCATTATATAATTCTCATCATTATTATACTTAATAAAATTCCACTTGCTATTAATATCCTTCCTCTGTTAATCTTATAGATGTGATTTACACCTACCTTTAGCATAGTACTTAAAACATTTTATAACTTTCTGTTTATGTGTTCTTCTGTGATTTATTCAATAGCAGTCTCGTTCAAGTTGACCACGTATCCCTAGAGCTTAGTACCACATGAGCTCTACGTGAACTCGTATTGAATGAGTAAACAGAGTTAATTTTAAGTACATTTTAAGCCATCCCCACTGTTTTGTTTTGCTTATTTACAACTTAGGCCATTTATCTGCTAAAGGTCTGTCCAGAGTGAGGTGTATGGTCTATGAGCACCAAAATGGGACAGAGGACCCAAATCTTTGGCCTTATTAACACCATATTCTCAAACTGAACTAAATAAGCTCCCTTAAAAATCAGTTAGATCTTCCAAATACACCCAGAAAGTCCTGGATTGCCATGAGCAGGATCATTTTGAAAAGACTTGGAGCCTACCCAGGAGTCTTCTCCAAACACTCATTACCAATTCTGAGATGAGTTCATAGGAACTCACCACAGGTCATTAAATGATTCCTTCAGCATTTCAGAATTTAGAACCACCATCCAGCTCCATGGAAAATTTTAGAGGAAATTAGATTATGGTTGGGAACATTGGCCAAATAGATGAAAGAGAAATAAATGTATTTAATAAATACTCAGCTTGTGGCTTTTAGCAACAGTCCACGTTTCATCTTCTATCAAAAAAAGGAAAAGTGTTAACTCCTTCCAAACCTCACTGAAGCTAGCTTCGGAGCCAATGTTTACGTCCATATTACATACCTAAATAAGAGATGAGACCCCAAGATAATGCATGATAAAACATTGTAAAACTACATAAAAATCTTAAATTTTATTTCCTGCCTAAAGCCAGTATATTGTTCTCAAGAAGGAATACTTCATAAGAATTACTAAGGGATTCAACATCAGGCAGAGTAGATTTCAAATCTTGCCTTTGATACTTGCATAGATTATTTCACCTATCTGAAGCTAATTTGTCTGACCAATAAAATAGTAACAATGCTTTTCATAACACTGTGAAAGAAATAACTGTAATATGTTGATGAAAACATTACCACAATGCTAAGCACACAGATGCTTAATAAATATTACTTTCCTTCTCATTTCCCCTTGGCTTTTAGAGTATTCTTAGAAATATACACTCATAAGTTTATGCTATGGAGAATACAAATATATACCAACTCATTTCTATATTAATTCATAAAAGCATAGTGACAACTTCTATAAAGTAGAAGGATATCATTCATGTATACCCATCCCTGGCTTCAGTGACAATTTTTTTTGGAGAAGTATAGTATTTTACAGTAGTATAATATTGATACAGAGGATTGGGTACCTCTCTAGGAAACCCTAGTATCTGAATACAAGCATGATAAGTTACAACAGATTATTCACTTTCCAAAAGACTACTTTACACAAAAGGATTAACCACATGACTCATTTTTATACTGAGTTCTCCAGGTACCTATAAAATAAGATTTAGTTTTTTAAAAAATTACATTAAGTAACTTTAAGAACAAAATCCCTTTGCAAAACAAAATAATACTTTACGAGGTTAGCTCATATAAAGTCTACAATCCAGGTTGACTTAGCGTCGAAGAAGTCCTGCCAGATGATGAGACACATTCTCCTGATGACAAGCTCTTAGGCTGCATGGTTAGTGTTATAGAAAGGTAGACTTATCCTTTCTACGAGTACTGTCCTTTACATGTTCTAGGATGATGGAGGTAAATTCTAAGTATGAGAAAATCATAGTTATTAAATTATCTGTCCTATGCACCAAGTCTAACATGTGTGACCTCACCGAATTCTCCCCAAAATAAGATAAGGCAGGTATTATCATCATTATTATTTTGAATATTTCATTTTGTGGAAAATGAAATAGTGATGTGTCAAGATCACCCAGCTAGTGAATACCTGTTACAGAATTCAAACACATTCTTGTCTTGCTCTAATGCTCATACTCTCTCCTCTACCACAGTGCTTCTCATTGCACAGAGTCAAATGAAAAGGCTTAAATCCAAGGTCTCTAGATGTGCAGATGATGGACATATTGTTGTAATTTTAGAATTAAGAAAAAAGTTATTGAGAAGCAGTATCTGAACTGGGGGAAACTTAAAAGCACACATTTTTAAATTTCCAAGCATACTCCAAGGAGCCAATTCAGGTGAGATCACAGATCCTAAACTTCAACCAACAAAAATCTAAATTCATTGGCTGGATTTGAGTCCTGGGTATATTCCAAGAGGATCAAATAAAAATAATCATTGTTGAGTGAAACATCAGTTTAGTAGCAAATTAATCTGTTAAAACACAAGGAGAAAAATGCATCATGTAAACAATTCATTTTTACTGGCCTCTATTAGTCCTTGAAGTTTTCCATTTCTCCAGAAATTGCTTTTTTCTTGTTCATATATGTTGGCAGTAATATCAAGTCTTTAGCCAAAGAAAAAGGACTGGCCAGACTTCATTAGGCTGCAATTTCAATAAACATCATAAAGAAAGGGAGAAATTTGACAGCAAGTGGGTTACAGAAACAGGAAAGCATTCACCACTGGGCAAGCAGCTTAGTTTTCACATTCTGTCTTCTGCTTGGCTACTCAAAGAAATGCTTACCCATTGACAAGGCTGAAGCATATTGCAAGTCAGAGAGGCCCAGAGTAAGGAAGCACCCAGGCTAGTTCATGAGAGTGCTGACCTTATCGCAGCTGAAGTCACCAACTGGGACTCCAGGGCCCCCAAGAATCTAGCAACAGCTTTCTGCTTTTGGGGCACAATAATCCAATATAGGACAATTTCTTTTTTATGCTTCCTGACTTCTCTTTCTTCTAGTATAAAGGTGAAGAAAATCAACGAATATTAAAAAGAATAACTAGAAAATGTGGGAAACTGAACATAAGAAACGGGCAATATAAGAAAAAAGTTGTCCAATCATCAGTAGGTATTTCTTTGATGAAGTGAAGAGGAAATAAAGAAAAACGAGACATAAATAAGATAAAACAAGACAAACAAACAATATGTGAATGTCTTGGAACAGAATTCTTATCTGTTGATCAGAGAGCTAAGATATAAAGGATATGTTAACCAGGGGATAGTGTTGGATTGAACTCTGTTATGTGCTATCACGGAGTTATCATGCATGCTATTAGGGTCTCCAAAGCTTGGTATAGACATGGTGTACCAATATGGTTAAGAGTATGTGATTTGTTGGACTGAATGCAGATCACCATTTGACACCTATGCATACTTAAGTAAGTGATTTATACCTCACAAACTCAAATTTTGTTATTGTTAACTGAGAACAGCACTATCTATCCCATATCATTTCTGTAGATCTTATATGATATCATGTATATCAAAAGTGCTTAGCACAGTGTCCAGCACACAGTAAGATACCAATTTAATTAATTAATTTTTATGAATGGATTGCTATTGTGGGAGGTGGTTAAGATAGTTCCTTGATATATCTGAGAATTTCATTACTACCCATTACTAAGATGAGTAAGCTAAATGAAGGATATCTAGATATTTTTTCTGCTTAAGAATCCCACTTACTTCTGTGAGAGTAAATTGGCATAGCATAATGAGTATCAAAAAATAACAATTTGGTTTGTATTGGTAAAAGTGCATATACAGGTAATATAATTAAAGACCAAGATAGAATATGATTTTTTAGTTCTACTGTGTATAAGGGAAATTGTAGATGGAATAGTCTAGTAGAGAGGAGCTGTATAAAATGGAATTAGAATGTCAGAAAAGATGGTAACACTAGACACAAATCTCTCCCCCACCAAAAAAAAAAAATTTTTTAAGTACAAGAAAAAAATATAGTCCATAAAATCTTAATTTTAAAAATATTAAGTAAAATACTAGCATTTAAACCTAGCACTTTCTGACTAACAAACATCATGCCCTAGTAGAATTTATCATAGAAAAGCAGGTACAATTCACTAAGAAAAGAATCTACCAAGATATGATTATTTAACATATGAGCAAGTGAAAAGAGAAAACAAACACATGTCTCAACAGGTACATCAAACTTACAATAAAAATTTAATAAAATTTATGATAAACTCAGTAAATTATCAACAGCAGGAAACTTCCTTAATCTAATAATAAGCAGCTATCAAAAACCTACTGCAGATAGAATACATAATGATGAAGCTTTGGAAGTATTTCTATTAAAGAAAAGATAATAATGTAATCCCCATAATAACCATCACAAGTCATCAGGTTGTCCTAGTTATGCAATAAGACAAGAAAAACAAAGGAGGCATAAGAATTGGAAGTTGTCATTACAACTTTAGATACTATAAAATTATCAATATAGAGTCTATAGCCATGCCACCCTGAACAAGCCCGATCCCATCTGATCTCAGAAGCTAAGCAAGGTTGGGCCTGGTTAGCACTTGGTTGGGAGACCACCTAGGAAGACCAGGTGCTGTAGGGTGTAAAAAAAAAAATTATCTACATAGTAGATCAAGAAAAACTAAAGTAAATGAATTGAGCAACTGTGAGATCTTAGAAGGGTTGACTAATATACAAAGATATATAAATATCAGTAATAGTGTAATGTAAGTGTAGTCATAGCAAAAAAACATCCTAAGGTGTTTATAATTTTTAAAATACATGTGTGTAAAACTTATGGAGAACATTATAAAATGTTCTTACAAAACAAAAAACAAACCAAAATATATGGAGAACTGTGCTGGTTCCATAGATGAAGATATTAAAAAATCACGAAGCAATTAATTTGATCCAAATTATTGATATAGTCAATGTGATTTCAAAGAAAATTTCAACAAGATTTTTTCCCTACAACTATATACTTTTATAAAAATTGATCTGGATGTATAGACATCAAAGATTAGCCAGGTAACTCTGGGGGAAAAAAATAGAAGGTATCACTTAACTATTCATTAAAACATATGTATGTTAAAACTATAGACATTAAAAGAGTAATATCAGAACAGGGGTGAAAGGTTAGTGGAACAGAATTTGAAGCCCTTAAATAACTTTAAATACATGTGATAAACTGGGATACGAAAGAAGTAACATTATAAATCCGTGGGAGAAAAAATAAAATTCAATAAACTGTGTGCTTTCACATTTAGAACTCACTTTATACATAAAAATAACTAAATATAAAACCTAAATGAGGAAAAAAATCAGAAAAAAATCCAGGATAATAATTTTGACCAAGAGATAAGAACCAGATTTTTGAAAGCTTTTAAGTCAGTAGTAGATAAGAAAGCACTGATAAAACTGACTACATCAAAATTAAACTATTTCTTCTACAAAACATTCTATGAAACATACTAAAGAAAAATGGCAGGCTTAGAAATAATATAAATATATAAAAACAACACAGATTAGAATCCTGAAATGGTGGAAAAATTATGTCAGTTTAAATAAACCAGTGATATAACTTAAAAGTGGGCAAATGGTGGGAGCAGACACTCAGAAGAGGCAATGAACATATGAAAGGATGATTATCCTCACTAGTGATAAAGGAAATGCAAATTAAAACAAGAGTGAAACACCCCGTTTCACACCAAATAGTTTGACAGGCATTAAGGAATCTGTCAACACCAACTGTCGGTAAAGACATGAGAAAACTGAACTCTCATACCCTGCTGGTGGGAGTGTAAATTAGTACAATCACTTTGGAGAGCAATTTGGCTGTAGATAATGAAACTTAAAATGTGCATACCCAATGACTTAGCAATTCTACTCTAGAAAAAGGCTTGCTTATGTGTACCAGGGTATCAAAGATGCTTGTTGTAGCATCGTTCTTTGCAGTGGGGAAAAAAATTGGAAATCTTTATGTCCTTCAACAGGCAATAGGCAAATAAAGAGGGCTGTATTCATCCATTTACTATAATAAAAAAAATTAAAATGAATTAATTAGGCCTATTGTAAGGACATAAGTGAATGTCAAAAATGCAACATTGGGTAGAAAAAATGGGAGGGAAATCAAGTTGTTAAAAAGTATGTTGTACAAATCATTATGTTTAAAAAACAGCAACTACATATATTATTTATGGATACATTTCATAATAAAGAAAATGAGGCTGTAAAATTCATACTGGTTATTGCCTATAATGGAGGATGATAATAGAGGAAAAAGAAGTTTCAACTTTGTGATGTTTTATACTTTGTAAATAAATCAATTGTATGGTGAATAAATTTTAACAATTATAGTTGGGGAAGGCTTCCAAGAGAAAATATGACTCTGCCACTAGAATGTAAACAATAGGAAGACTTTTGTTTGTTTGTTTTTCTTTCTGTTCTCAGATTATAGAAGTCACTTAATGTCCCTTGGTTCTCCTCTCATGTGTTCAAACCCAAGGTGTTTCCAAGACAAAGGGAAATGCAGAGATGAATAAGATGCCATCTAAGTTTCTAGAAAGCTCAGCTACATCAAGGTAGTGGACCTTAGGCATCACATGCATGCATACACTTGTGCATGTGCACGACCATGTGTGTGTGCACATGCACACACACACACACACACACACACATATACACTGCTCATGCACACCACTCAGTTGCCATAAGTAATAGAGTTAAGGTTCATACAAACCTAGAGGGATAGGACCTCGTTCCTTCAATCAGGGATCATTTTGCATGTCTGCTCAACCCACTTGAGCCAGCACTGTCCAAGGCAAATCAACACTTGACATCACCCTAATTAACTGTCTTCTAGAGTCTGCCTGAATGCTCTCCAGAGCTTCATTTAGTTCTTCACTTAGCAAACATTTAATAAATTTACCAGGCTCTCTGCTAGATATTTTAAGATATACACACTCTCTCTTAATCCTCAAAATAGCTCTTTGTGGTCAGTATTTTAACCTCATTTTATAGGTAAAAAAAAAAAAAAAAATTACCACACACACAGTTAAAGCGTCTTTTCCAACATTACGGTTTGTAATTGGTGTAACTGGAATTCAAACCCAGGTTTGAATGACCCCGAAGTTAAGATCTGTAAAGAGACCTGAGAATACAGTTGCTGAATCAGCTTCCTCTGTGACCACTTCATTCAGAGCTTCATACCAGACACCATGGAAAGAATAAAAAACATATAAGATACAACGGCTTGGGGTCCCATAGTGGGCTTACCTCATCAGAGATGTAAGAACCCTCTGTGCACAGGGAGGTTATAATTAAGCCATTCTGCAGCCCCCTCTGGGCTGAGAAAGCCTGCTGCCTTTCATCTTTGTACTAAGTCTTTGCAGTTCCCACCAGATTCCCACATCCCTTTTGGGTTTGGGAGCCAAGAACTGATCATGGCCCTGCAGTGAGGGAAAGACATGTACTGTCTCACTCCAGCCAAAAGTTCTCATGTGTGATGTTAGGGAATCCCCTTCGTGGTCCAGCTTGGAGGTCTCAGCACAATTAATGTTTGAAAGTTGCAAGAAGTAACACCTAAAACCTCCCTGCCGCTGGCCAAGCCCCGGTGAATTTTTCAGGTGTGTGGGATTATTTTTCCTCATGTGTCTATATGAGTGTCTGCTGAGCTCATCTGTAGCAGGAAGTGGGATCAGTGAAAACACCAAGAAAAAGGGTAAGGGACATGTCCTCTGAGCATAGCTGGAACTCAGTTTCTGGATGTGCTCGGTCTACTAAAACTTTGAATTTAAGAAGGGTTTTTCTTGTTTAGTTTTTGTTTTGTTTTACTTTTCCTTGCACTGGGCACTAAACTGGGAAAAAAATAACCAGCCTTCCATCCCAATGAACCACAAACAATTTATTATAGAATACCCTGATGGGAGAATAACTACCTGTATGTCTTTTAAAAACAAACAAATACGACAGGGAATTGCCTCAGTGCCAATGGTGTGCAGGGCAATCATCTTGTCCTCTTCTGCCTGCCCGACCTGTGTGGTGGGTGGTGGGGAGGGGCGTGGGGGTGGTAGTGAGACACACCGTGGTTACTGGCATGCAGTGGTAGTGACCATGGAGGCCACACTGAGTGTCAGATGCCAGCTCACATCTGCAGGGTCAGCAGAAAGAACAAAGAACTAGAGGAAACGTGCATTCAGAGGTGTTTGAGCTCTAAGAATCTTCAGGCATCTCCTGATCCTCTGGTCTTCAAAACTGTCAACCAGCAATGTCACCTGAGGAACTTTTTAAAATACTGACTCCTGGAGACCACACTGGACCTGCTGAACCAGAGCCTACAATTGTGAGGCTGCAGACACATGTTTGGGAAACACTCTGAGTATGAGATCTTCGCGTGATAAACCTGGGGAAACTAGAGCTAAAGAGGGAGCATGATTTGAACACAGACAATGGCAAAGCTTGTCAGAAGCCAGAGGACCTGACTCCCAGCCCAGAACACCTGGATGAATTCTCTCCTCCTCTCTCTAATCTCATCACCTCCGCCTTCTCCACTGTTTCAGCTTCGAGGAAGGGTTCTACTGACCACTCAGAGCTCAAATCAGATAGCTGGGAATTATCATCATGTTTTTTTTTTTACCCGTTACATGAAACTCATGCCCTCTCATACTACTTTATCAATTAGTACTGGCTGTGTGGATCGTCTTCTCCTTCCCCACTGCACTTCTCCAGTTCAGCCAGCACCATCTCTCACATGAACTACTGCAATAGCTTCCTAGGTAGTGTCTCCGCCTCAGGTTTGGCCGCCCTATCCATCCTGCACTCTGAAGCAAAGCATCGAAGCTTGAATATGATCTTGTCGTTCCCTACATAACACCTTTCAATGGCTTCGAAAAACCAAAGACTTTGACCAGCCTTTCATAACTTATCTCATTTTTTGCTGTTCCCCAACTATCACCTCACATCTCAGGTAACATAAAACTTCTTCTATTCCCTTACAGACACCATTCAGTTTCATGCCTTCATGCATGCTTTCCCTCTCTTTAGCCACCCCCTCAACATGAACCGACTCACACTTTCATTCTATAAGGTTTAAACTCTGTGTGACCCTTATAACAGGGGTCCCCAACCCCCAGGCTGAGGACCAGTACCATGGCCTGTTAGGAACCGGGTCACGCAGCAGCAGGTGAGTGGCGGGTGAGAGAACGAAGCTTTGACTATATTTGCAGTTGCTTCCCAGTGCTAGAGTCAGCGCCTCAGCTCCATCTCAGATCATAGACATTAGATTCTCATAGGAGCACCGGTCCTTGGTGCCAAAAAGACTGGGGACTTCTGGCTTATAAGAAATCTTCTCTAATCACAGCCATCTGGGTCAGGGACTTTTCATCCCTGTAGCATCCTATGATTTCCCCCATTAAATTCTTTATCAGAGTATAGTCAAACTGTTTTATGTTAATTTACTGTATTTCTCTCTATAATGTGAGGCTTCTTAGCACTCAGATGAATTCCTGGTTCATTTCTGTATTCACAGAATGAAACACATGACCTGGCATTGTACTTAAAGTATTTGTCGGGCCAAACAAACTTCTCCTGAAATAGATTGATGGACCTAATTCCTAATTACTCTCCAAGCAGGTGGTTTTCTATGATACGTGCTTTAAGAGATTCCAATAACCCAGACAATCCTTGGCCACCTGAAGTTGTCAGTGCAACCTAGGTCTTCTGTTCCACCTAGCTTCCCAGGGCTCTATAAGCTAGATCACAGGTTTATGAGCAACATCCTGGGACTGGACAAATAGTATCTCTCACTTGACAAGACACATAAGTGTGATTACTGAATTCTTACAAACACCTCGAGAAGCACATGTTATTATACCTATTTTACATTTTTAAAAAGTGGGCTCAAGAGAATATTTCTGAGACTACACAGCCACTGTAGGGTAGAGCTAGGGTTCAAATCAGTTTTGTGTGTCTCTGAAGGCCATGCTTTACTAGTTGACATCACGAGTAGCTGGCTAGTAGATAGCTGGTCACAAGTAAAATCAGAAAACAAAAGAAAACTTAACAAGCAGGCCAAGCCTAGAAGATGTCAAAGGTTTAGCCTAAAACTTCAATGAGTTTCCTTCTTTCAATGAGTTTCCTTCAATGAGTTTTTTTATTGGACCAGTATGTGCTGGAGGAAGGAGACGCTTGAATTCAAGCCAGAACGCTTCTTTTTCAGTGGTTAGACTACACAGATCGTATAACGTCCTAGAGGATTCACCTTAGGTGGCTACTTGGTAATAAGGATCCTTAGCAGCTCAGCAGCTACGAGTACCTTGATAGGCCACATGCCTATTCAGTCATGACAAAGGCAGAGGTTATTCTCAACTGCAATTCGTGTGACTCTCTTCAGCGTCTCCCTCTCTCTGTCTTTTGGCACCCTCCCCACACGTAGCCCGTCCCTGTGTTGCAGAGAGAATCACACTCGATGTATTCCTATAACTTGAAGTTTCAAGTTCTAGTTCTAGTCATAAATGTGTCAGTTTCTGCCTTTGGAATCTTTGGTGAGAAAAGGAAATTTCCATTTTTCAAAAACATTCCCATATGCAAAATTATAGTATACATATTTTCCTTTGTTCATTTAAAAAATTTTTAAAAACACCTGGAGGGAAATGGTATTTTCATGCACGGATGGTAAGAATGAAGCACAACCCTTCTGGAGGGTGATTTGACAATACCTAGAAAAATCTAGAAAAGTGTGTACACTTTGACTAGCAATTCTACTTCTGGAACTTTGCCTAAGGGAATAATCATCAAACCACAGTTCACAGGCCCAATTCAGCCTGTTAACTAATTTCGTAAAGTTTTTCTTTGGATCATAGTCACACCCATTCTGTTACATACCACCTATGGCTGCTTGTATATTATAAGGGCAAAGCCGCAACAGAGACCACATGGCCCACAAAACCCCAAATATTTATTATCTGGACCTTTATGGAAAAAGTTTGCTGATCCCCACTACAGAGTCATGAGAATATCACTGAGCCACTGCTGATCCCGGGCCCTTGCACACGCCATCCGTGTGCTTCTTCATGGGACAAGGGTTCCACCCCCTGTGTTCCAGGCCTCTGACCATGACGTCCTTACGTTTTTAAGCCCAGGGAGCTCCACAGCCACCTTCTTCCGCTCCTTCTGTAGCCAAAGGGCAAGGCCTCCCAGTGGTGCTGTGTTTCTCCTACTTATATACTCAGAAACAAAAGTTCTAATTTTTTCTCCTTCTCTGAACTCTTTGAGAGAATCCAGATCACTACCACAGAGACAAATAAGATTTTCAAAGCTCATTTCTCCCAATGCAGAGCACCAGGGCCTCTGGTGATAGACCTTTCTCTCCATTTGATGAAACGGAGCTGCCACGTTCTTGCCTCAAAAGTAAATCGTCCTGTCAAAGGTGATCTTAATAGCTTTGTGCTCTTTTTTCACTAGAACAAAAAAAGAAAAAAAGATAAATATTTAACATGGTGCCTTGCTATAATGTATGCATTTTATAATTGAAAAGGCCAATAAGGCTATTTCAAAAAATAAATAAATGAAAAGTAAAAGTCTAGTTCACAGGTGGTTTTGAGAAACAGATTAGGCAAACAACTTGCTTTTATAAACTTCGCAGACATAAGGTGGAATTCTTACGAATAAAATCTGATATTTCAAAACAAGTGGGGGTTATTATTCACATTGCAGAAGTTATCTTTATAACCTGTCATAAATTTTGTTTAAAGAATTAAGCTCACCCAAAAGCAAATCCCACAAAAGAAATAAACCATACATGCAAAAAAGTGTGACATGTGCACCATTTTCTCCCTGAAGGATATTATGAAAATTTAGTGAGCCCTTAAAACAGATAAAAAGAGAGCTGTTTTTTTTTTTTTTAACACAGCTCTACCCGATAGGCATCCCCAAATTTACTTAGCTGACCCACAGAACATCTCAGAAAGACCCTTGAGTTCTGCAGAATTAACAAAAAGAGAGAACTGTCAGTTCTGTAAATTAGGGAAAGCTGACACGAGGAGAAAACTGAGGGGAAGGTTATGAATCCATTTCTCATTTTTCAGATCATGAACTGATTGCAAAAGAAAAGAAATATTTGCTCACAGTCACGGACAGCTCATTAATGAGAGGAAAAAGTCTTTGAAAAAGTCTCCAAAAGCAGACTCTTCTCATCTCCCTCTTGCCACCACCCCCCCAACCCCACCCCACCCCCCCAAAAAATCAGGAATATTGCTGAGCTATGAATTGAGGTCTACCTGGAGAAGGCATAAAAGATTTTAGGTTCACTAAAGGAAGGGGGACTACCCGACCCTCCTGAGAGCTGCTAAGAGTCCAGGTCACCCTACACTGAGTGGGAGGCATCCAGCCCTCGCTGAGCTGCCAGGCCGCACACCATTCATCACTCCCCTCTGAACCGCTTTCCAGACCTACACTCGACACTACTTCCTGACAGGTTGTATATCGTTTCCGTCTCTGAGCTCAAGGTTCATTTTTCTCCCATTTATGGTCCGGCCTTACCCTTTAACTAAACACTAACCACACTTCTCCTGCTTTTCCTGATCCAACTCAGCTATAAGCATCACACACTTATTCCCTATGGGTGTGCCCCCACCAAAAAAAAAATACTTTTACCTCTGAATAGGATTCTGTCAAGACTGATGACTACCCCTTCCTGCAAGACCAAATCCCTACACTGAGGCAAGGAGAGACTCAGACTCTTCTTGCCTCCCTCCCCTGGTTCACCCATTTACTGAATTTTGCCCTCACGACTGAAGTGTCAGCACCCACAGCATCACCAGCACATGATTCATATGCACGCAAGCAAATTGGGTACACCTTCTTCTGTAGATGGGCTCTGCCCTCATTTCAATAATTAATATCACTTGGCACTTACAAAAGATTTTTCAGCTTTGAAAATGCCTCACAAGCATATATTAATTGACCAGACTTGCCAGCTCCAAATATTTTCACTCTACCTTCCAAGCCTCTGGGTATTTATCCAAGTTACACCCATGCTCCATACAGAACTTCTAGCATTGACTGTGAGTTGGGAAGCTGACAAGAGCTCAGGGAATCCCAGCTTACCCAGCTTGCCATCTGGACCTCCAGAGATTTTCTAGGCCCATAACTCCCTCTAGCAGAGTCTCAAAGGAGCCTTGTTTTCAGGACTTTCAGAGAAGCAGATATAATATACATAGAATTTAAACACAGAAATGAGGATTTAAAGTCCAGAATGCCCCTTGGGAAAAATACCCAGGTATTTCATAAGTAAAACAAAAATAATAATACCTGAATGACATGTTATTGGGTGAAAGATAACAATTCAGATGGACTCCAGGTGAGACCTAGCACATAAGAAGTGACACTTATTGTTTAATGTTTTATGTGCTATAACTTACAAAACCCTGTGACTTAGGTCTAATTTTTGCTGTCGGTTTAAAGATAGGGAAACAGAGGCACAGAGAGGTTGAGTAACATATACCAGACTACATGATGAGTAGGTGGGGGGCATTGGGACTTAAGCCTGGACAGCCCAGCTCCATACCCTGACCTCTGATGCCCACATTGCCCTTCTCTTGATAGTGGTTCTCAGTGAATGGCAGTTTCACTATTGCCATCATTCCAGAAGTTGGTCAAACTCTTCTGAGTTAGAGAACCAGCTGAGAACACATTCTATCCTCTGCTTCCTAAAGTCTAACCCCTTTTTGTGATTTTCTTGAATTTGGAAAAACAAAACCTTATATGGGTCTTACATTTTTTCAGAAATACTAATAATACTCTATCAGAAAGAGTTTTACAAATTTTTTTTTTTCTGTTTTCAGTAGTTTGGGGCCATTTGTGGAATGAGAAAATGCTAGAAACAAGTAATCTGAGTTGAGTCCCACCTCCCCTCTCCTCTCCTGTCTCCTCCATGGAAACTGTTGCTCACCTGTAAAAATAGAATCATAGCATCCTGACTCGAGGGAGTGCTGGAAGGGAAAGAGATGATGTTAAGGTTTTCTCTCTGTTAACCCAGAAGTCCTCAGAGCCCTTTACCATGCTATTTGTGATAACTTCAAACATAGTGATTTGCTGAGATGAATGTTCATTTGGAAGGAAGCAGTCATGAGCATTCCACAAACTCCCAACCCCACAGGGTCCTGAAAATTGGCATTTCTGTCTTTTTCTTCTCTTTGGCAGAAATATCACAGTCTTTAACTTGTTCAATTAACCTGTTTGTCATTACTTACTATTATCAGATCCTGTGTGAGGCTGCAAAAACATCAAGGTGAATAAAACACAAAACCTGTGAGGGAACACGTGACCACTTACTCGCTAAGTGCAACGATGGCAGAACTGCTGCTTAGGAAATAGAGTGATTAACTGTTAAGAGAGTCAGGAAAATGTTGAGGAGAAGGCAAACTCCTGGGCTGGATTTTAATGATTGAATGTGTTGAATAAGGGTTTAGGGGTGGTGCTGAGGATCCAGGGCTGAGAAGGGCTTTCCTAGCAGAAGGAACAGAGTATAGAAAATTATGTCAACGTAAAGCATTATGATATGATGGGACAAACGCTAATACTTCTGTTTTAGACTTACTTATGCCTGGGAAGGGCAATGCTAGGTAGACAGAGCTAGATATGGAAAGGCCTTGGATGTCAAAACTCGGGAGCTCGGAATTGCATTCCCGCCTGTATTCAGAACGTGCCGAAATGTTACGTTGCCTGGATCACGTCCCCCTGCATCCTAGGAGCCGCTGACTCTCTTACACTTGGTTCTCTAACAAGACATCTCTCCCCTTCATCGAATAAACCCCACCCAGGTCCTCCGTCAGCTCTGCCCTTCTCCTCCACTCCCACAACCACTCACAAGGTACCTGAAGTGCTTACAGCAGCAGAAAGTAGGAGGAACTCCCCAGAGTGGTGGAAAAATAAGCTGCTGAAAGGTTTATTTCCCTGCTCAGAATATTTTTACAAAGAAAACCCGCAAGGCTTGTCACCACACACTCAACTATTTTTTAAGCTTCCTGACCAGATCTTCTAGATAGACCTTTGGGGACAGTAAGTGGCGGCAGAAAGGTGGGAGTAGCTCTTGGCTTTGGGTAGGCTGGGTCTTCCGGGAGCCCTGAGATTTGGTTTGGCCCAAAAACATTTCTGGGGGAGGGAGTGGGGTGAAGTAGAAGCAATTAGCCCCCGTGTCTGTGTGGCTTATTCATCTTCTATGACCAACAGGAACTCCAATCCCTTACTCCCTAGGACACAGGGGCTGCCAAGGGAAATGAAGCTGGGATTTCATCTCCCTCAAAGCCACCGTGCCATGGACTCAGGACACAGACAAGGAGCCCTTAACTGGTTTTGTACCATATTCCAGGCCTGGGTCATGACTCAGCCGAACATACTCCTCTCTCTTCTCCCACACTGACCAGAGCCTCAGCCAAATGGGGCTGGTGGGTGGAGGGCTGAAAAGCCAGAAAGGGCAAAGCCATGTGGGTGACAGGGCATTCTCAGAGTTTCCAACAATGTTTTTTCTTAGCTCCTGGGGTTCCAAAGCCAGTCCAGATTACAAGTGAAATCAATTCAGGTTTTCCTGGGAACTAAGGTTGACTTTATCACATTTTTTCCAAATAATGGTGAAGCGTGACCGTTTATGAAAGAAAGGAAGTAACAGCACATTCATCATGCAAAGCAGGGGTCCTCAGAATGATCTGGTGAAATAACTTTTTGTAAAGAAGAAACCAATACCCAATTGAACATTTTTGTATGTCTGTCAATCATTTTAATAGTAGTTTGTGAGCATGCTTTAATAGGGTTTATAAGATGTGTGTCACATTTGTTCCTCCGAATAACCTGGTAGGGTATGACAAGACCATCTTCTTCATTTTATAATTTGAGACATCTAAATGTTGCAAAGTAAATATCAAGATGCAGGTCTTCTGAATTCTAGGCAAGATTCTACAAATACATATGGTACACCAAACTACACCAAAAATTTTTCAGGAGTATGTTAAGTAATAGAAGTACAATGACTAAGATTTCTCTGACGCTTGGAGAGGTGAAATAAATTGACCAATGAAATAAAACTTGTAAATGGCAAAGCCAAGATGTCAAACTAAGTCTGTCTGGAACAAACTGTGTGATTTTTCCTCCTATCTGTAGTGTTCCCCATACTCCTCTTTTAAAACATTCGAATTGAATATTGTCTTCCCCCTCTGGCATGCTTTTGAGGACTGCAAGGCTGTAGAGTGCTAACCTGCTCTGGGAATGTTTCTTTTCAGCTCTACCTCTCGTGCTGCTCTGCTCTTCTCTACTTCCTCTCCCCAAGCTCCTCCCACACAAACTCGTTGTAGTTACAAAGATCCTTGATAGAAGCACACTGTTACACAAGAAGCAACTTAAAATCAGGAATCAGATATTAGTTTTCTGAAAGGCCAAAAACCACTGCCCTCCTTAGGAGCCATTGCTCTGTGTGTCCCTGCCTCCGTTCACCACAATGCTCCTGAAACTTCCTTTGGTCCTTGGTTTCAGGGCCCCAGTGAATTATAGTTAGTCTTCTCAGCCAGACAATAAAAATTGTCTTACTTTACTAAGCAAACCACTTATCCTGCTTTGTCTTATGACCCCTTCCTTCAACTCTTTTTCTCTAATCAGAAAGGAAAATTCTCAATCTACAGATCCTTCTTAAGAACAAGAAAATTTTTTCAGAGGTCTCCAAAAAGTTTTACAAACTGGTCCAATGTCCACTCCCAAACCACTGGCAAAGGGAATGGACAAGAAGTTTTTCTTCTAGAGCAAAAGATAGGATAGCCCTCCTTAAGCCTTATGGGGGAAGTGTGACATCTAAAAAGGTTCAGAGTTCCAGGTGCAAGAAAATGAGAGTAATTTGGTGCTCTGATATTCGTCATTAGCTGCTGTATCAATCCACAAACCTCAGCTACTTATTTTTACACAAGTGTATTTCTCACTCATGCTGAGTCTGCTATAGGCCTGGTGACTCTCCTGAATGGCTCTCCCCAGAGATTCAGGTATCTGGACCCCTTTCATCCTATGTTTCCACCAAGTCAGATCCTTCCCTTCCAGATGCAGGGGTGAGGGGTTGAGGGAAGGCACACTTGAGACTTAACCATCCCTCTTAGAAGTGGCTATATTACTTCCGATAACATTCTATTGGTCAGAAATACTCACATGGCCAACCCAAGTGTTATGAAGGCTGGGAAATGCTTAGGAGAATGTCATTAATGGGTTAATGGCACAATGGGCAATTCACACAAGCATGAGTATGTTTCCTTCAATAAGAGAGTCTATAATGTAAGTCTCTGCTCTTAAAAAAATAATAAGAAGAAGAATTTCTTTTTTAAATATTTCATTATTTTTTTATTTTATTTTATTTTATTAATTTCAAGTATACAGTACATTGGTTAGACATTTATATAGTTTATACAATGACCCCCTAATTGCTCTTTCTCTCCTCTGGCTCTCCACCTAGACTTTACATTAACATGAACTACATTCCCTATGCTGTGCTCCCCATCCCCGTGACCATCTATCAACTACTAATTTGTACTTCTTTAACCCTTCACCCCATTCTTTCATTCCCCCAATCCCCTTCCCTTCTGGCTATCACCAGATTGTCCTCTATATTCGTAAGTCTGTTTTTGATTAATTTGTTCTTTTTGTTCCTTAGATTCTTCATATAAGTGAAATCGTATGGTATTTATCTTTCTCTGTCTGACTTACTTCACTCAGCATAATAACTTCTGGGTCCATCCATGTCGTTGCAAATGGTAGGATTTCATTTTTTTTAATGGCTGAGTAATATTCCATTGAATATATGAACCATAACTTCTTTATCCAATCGTCTGTCAATGGGCATTTAGTAGAGTTTCTAATGTTATAGTCTCTTCTTAAATCTGCAACTGTCAACTGTCCCATATCAGTTCTTCAATGTATAATACCTGTGCTTCCTTCCTCACCCCTTTCCTCCAGCATTTATTTAAAACGTAAATGATCATGTAGTATGCAGAGAACTTTCTTTCCATTTCTCAAAGAAAACACCAACAATCAAAGCTTTTTTTTCTTATCATCCATTCACTCCCTTTATCTGTTTTATTTAACATCTGCATATAAGTTATACTCAACAGGTCTTAATCTCAGACTTAAATTTCCCTAAGTTAAAAGAAAATACAATTCTTCATCTATCTTGTTTTCAAATAAAACTCTTCTTCCTCATCATTTCTTCTATTTTAGAAGACAAACAAGAATTATGTCATAGCCTGTGGCCTGTGTCCCCTCAATTGAGGCTTGTTGGAGATAGAGCTAAGAATGAGGAAATTTGGATGGTTTCCAGTTGAATTCTATGCTTTTCTTCCTGTGGCAGCTTTTTGCCTCCAGAAAATTATAGGGAAATCCATCGTGGGCTGTGGCTGACAGGAAATTAAAAGTTCCAGTACTGTCCTCAGTAGGTAGCAAGCCTGGTTACTTAGTCTCAGTTAGTTTAATGGAGACGAATAGGTCCCTTTGCTTATGTCAAAGACCCAAAGGCATCATCAAGCTCTCAGTGCACAAGAGAGGCCTGAGACCAAGAACTAGAAATAGAAATTATGAGCAACAACTCTAATTCAAATGAGTTTTTCTTCAGTGGATTGTGAATTTTCCAAAATGGCATTTTTAAAATATTTCCCTGTTATAACTGAAGTTATCATTTACTTCAACTTCAGGCTGAAATTACTCAGACTTATATTTGTACTCAGCTTTGCTATGAACCAGCTCTAGGGGCTTGAGCAAAATAGTGTCCTGTATGCATCTGTTCTGTCACTAAACTTTAGACAAATATAGGCGCCTGTCCAATGCGAGGGAGCATGTCTTGCCTGCCTTTGTGTCCTAGCACATAGCACATGGTCTGATTCTTGATAATATAATTACTTATTGTGGAATGATTAATGAATGAGATTGTATTAGTCATCTCAGGCTGCCATAACAAAATACCACAGAATGTATCGTTTAAACAAAAGACATTTATTTTCTTATAATTCTGAAGGATAAAAAACCAAGATCAAGGTGTTATTAGGGTTGTTTTCTGGTGAGGCCTCTTTTTCTGGCTTGTGGATGACCACCTTCTCATCATGTCTTCACATGGCCTCTTCTATTTGCATATGCAGAGGGAAAGGGCAGGAGAGAGAGAGAGACAGGGAGAGAGACAGAGACAGAGACAGAGAGACAGACAGAGAGAGAGAGAGAGAGAGACAGAGACAGAGATCTGGTGTTTCTTTTTCTTCTTATAAGAATACCAACCAGTTCTATTTGGTTGGGGCCCCATTTTTTATGAACTTATTTGACCTTAATTGCTTCCCTACAAATACAGCCACACTGGAGTTTAAGTTTTCCACATATGAATTTGAGAAGGGGTAGGGGAGGATATAATTCAATTCATTACAGAGAACTATGGATTTTTCTCTTCAAATCTTATAATGGAGCAGAATTATCTTAATTTGTTACATTTCTATTGTCGAAATTCTTGTAGGTTCTATATACCGTTCTCATATGATTTATTCTCATCAACATTGCCAAATGTAAATAATTGTTAGCTGCAGCTGGCAGGGGAGGCTATGAGTCTGAGGAAACATAGGATGAAAGGGATCTGGATACCTGAATCACTGGGGAAGAGCCATCGAGGAGAGCTGCCAGGCCTACAGCAGACTCAGAGTAAGACACTTTTGTAAAAATAAGTCATTGAGCTTTACAGATTGTTACAGAATCACTTGGATAAGTGAGCTTTAAAGACAATTTAGCCTGATTTTCACTCTAGAGAGGGTCTCTAGTTCTGCTAGCCTTGGGGTATGATAATGTATCTAATGCAAATTTCATCATAGAACTTCAACTTAGATCCCTTTGAGAACATACTAATAAAGGTTTTTCTATCCTTGAAATAATGTGTCTTAAAATATGTAGCTATTGTTTGTGATGCCTATAATTTAATTATGAAAGTTTATAAAGACTTTATGATTTTTACAAAAATTGAAATGTGCCAACAACTTGATCCAGGAGGACGTTATAGTGTTTCCAGATTCTTTCACATCCTATTCAAGTGTAGGTTCAGGTCACAGAATGATATTGAATGAAAGAGAAGTGTGAGATAGAGAGACTGAGATGAGACAGGAGACAGTACGTTATCCGTTTTACTGTGAAAATTGACTGGGAAATTTAAATTCAGGTCTCATGTTCTCAGAAAGATGTCCAGATATTGATCAAGGGTGCTCATAGTACATGCATTATGAAATCATTTAAGTGCAAATGAGACTCCCAGGTGAAAAATGTGAGAAACCTTCCTTCACTATCAAATGAAGGTGATCAAGGTAATTACATTAATATAAAGTATATAATTATCACATTCAGATTAATATAATATATTCTAATCTCTAACATTCATATAAGAGTATTACAATATATTATTACTATTGCATATCCTTTTTGAGAGTCTGCTGTACTTACGGAAAATCTACCATATCTCATATACATTTCATGTCATCGGAAATCCTAGCTGAAACTACCCCAAAATATTTTTGGCAGGATGTATTTTATTTTTATGATAAGTACATTACTTTTCAAGTATATCTAAAAGTGGACATTCAAATTCACCTTCAAGTACTGACTGTGCCTTTGGGGGAGAGGGGGATCCAGCGCCTTAATGAAACACTTTGTTTTTCAAGGATAAAGTCAAAATCCCATCTTATTTCAAGACAATGAGAAAATAAACCATTCTTTGCCTAATAGAATGAAGTTGTGGGTAGGTGTGCAGCTCTGCAGATTGTTTTTCTTTTCATGGAAGGCATTGTGAGATTTTTTCTTTTTGAGGGAAGTTCAAACGTGTTCTGGGCTAGATGCGGGGAGAGTCATGGCAGTAGTAATGTACCCTCATATGGGTACATTGGGCCAAAGTGTTTGCAAAATGCTTATGAGGCAAGTTCTATTTGTATCCCTTTGCTACAGAGGAGTAAAATAAGACACATATTAGTAACTTGCCCAGGGTCACACAGCTGGATTCACAGTCAGGCATCTTGGTCGGCAAGAGGAAAGCTGGCCTTTGCATTACACTGACCTACTGAGGGTGGACAAGCAGGGTGGAGGAGAGAGGGAGGGGTAACAAAATAGATGGCCAATTGGGGACTCAATCAAAAGGATTTCCAGTCATAAATGATCTTGGGTAGGGCTTAAGATAGGTCCATGGTTTACCAAAATCTATTCTAAGGCTAGTGGCACTTATTAATAAAATAGCAAATACTATTCTTCTATGTTTTGAGTGCTTAGGCTGTGCTAAGTTCCTTACATGTATTATCTCCTTTATTCCCTAGAATAGTGTGCAACATCTTTGTAGAAGGATATCAGAGATCTACATGTGATGACCTGTGCAGGGTTTAAGCCTCAGGGCTTGGTGCAAGAGGAAAGAATCTCGTGGATTCATACACATGTTAGAATGCTGTAAGGTGAATAGAGATGAAAGGTTTATGACTCAGGTTAGGAAAGAGGTGAATGGGTTCTTATCAGATTCTGGCAACATGGGCCATGGTGGCCTCGAAACAGGACTGAGCCTTCAAAATTGATCACATGATCTAACTAAATGCTTCATGACATAGTGGGGTAGCTTTGGCCCACTCTGTGGAATAGAAAAATACTTTCAGGGACAGTCTTCATGAAAATCTTTACCGTCAGCATTACCCAAGGTGACAATAGGCAATTTCATTATATTCCCTCCTAATATGGAGGCTTACTTTAAGTATTATAAAAGAAAAGGCACAAAGAAAGAAACATAAGACAATATCTATTTAAAATTAGGGAACTGAAACAATGATAGGAAGAATACGAGATTATAAGAACTCTTTCTCATTCCTTCATGAAAATAATAGCTCAGTTTAATTTCATGCCAGGATAAATCTGACTTTGTGAAAATTTTAGATCCTTTTGGTTTTCTTAGTAACCTATAAATTATGGTTTAAAAAAATAAAATAATAAAATAAGAAGTTAAACAAACATTAATTACTGTGAAGTGATTCTTTTACTGGACTATACTTCTTACACATATTTGAAAAGACACAAATGTAATTATTTTCTCCTCCTGTGGACATTGTGTCAATCTGTCTATCAATCTCCCTACACATACACACACATTTTTATACATATGTACACTAAACTACATGCTAACTAAAAATTAGAATCAGATCAATTAGGCCCCTTCCCTTAAGGGCACCAGGTGATATTCTGCTACACAAGGAGTTGCCAAGGGACATAGGGGGAGTGGGTAGGAACAAAAACAAAACAAAACAAAACAAAAACATTCCATTGGCAAACCTTTCACTGAAGAGTTAATGAGCCAAGTCAGAATGTTCGAATAACACTGAGTGTGGGGCAAAATAAACCCATTGTATTTGTAGCTCAAAACATCAGCTCCTCAAAAGGTAACTTGGGCTCCTGAATTTTAATGTGAAAGCACATGAGCAACCTAGCATCACTTAGACAGACTCTGGTTTCAGCCTATCTTCATGAGCTCCACACCTCCCTGGGGCATGCAATTCCAAGTTCTATGAACTCCCTCTTATGTTGGTGAAGGAGCAGTTTCCAACTATGCATTTTATCATGTTCCATTCTTCTGCATGCCCACCTCAGCAAATTATTGCCAAGCAGTTTTACGTTTGTCATTCCCCTGTGACTCCTAAAGCCACTATCCACCTTCTATAAGCTGTTTGCAGAGGGCAATGGCCTCCAGAGTGACCAGCAAGGGGAGAGCCATTCATCTGCGTCATTCATGCAAGAAAGAGATCCCAAGAAAAGAATCAGAGACAAAGAGACTTCTCCAGTCAGGCACCAAACACTCCACCAGAGTGTCACCTTTAAGTAGCTGCTGAGGTCGGAGAGCACGGTGCCTGATCACAGCAACACCAGCCCGCAGGCCTTTTCCTGCCCAGCTCGCCTCTCCATCACTGACTCAGCGGTGCTCCTGCAAGAATCAGGAATAGAATTTTCTACAAATGGGAAAGATAATTAAAAGTATAAGGTGGAGAAAAAGAATTTAAAAAAAAAACTGATCAAAGAACACCCACACTCATACTACTACTGCATAGTAGGCTTTCTGAGCTAAGAAGAGGAAAACTTAAATTGTAGTGAAGCTCAGCATTTTGACTATTGAAAAGGACTGGACCTTTTGATTATTGAAGTGAGATTGCACTGCGTTCTAAAATGAATAGAACTCACATTATTTTCTAAGGGTGAGCAGATCAGCTGTTGGCCTGCCAGAGATTTTTACTGAAAGGGGCAGAGTTGGAAGAGTCCAGACGGAAGCAGCTATGAGAAAAAATGCAGGCCCTTTCTCATTGCACTTCACCTATTCTCCTCTGAGAATAGAACCGTGCTAAGAACAGAAGAAAGAACAGGAGGGAGAGAAAGTGTTTCGGGATAGATATCAGCCCATCAGCATGAGCACACAAGGCTTTTTTGGTAGTTTTGTCCCTCCTCTGGAGAAGGTCAACCAGGAAGTCACAGCTCTTTCACATTACCCAATAAGAGCCTTGAGCCGACTCATTTTCTACTCTTTATCTTCTAATCACTCTCTCCCTAGTAGAGATTAATCCCTCTTGTAAACATTTCTATGTACAGTGGAAAGAATTTAGCTGACCAGCTGTCATGAGCACGTAAGTCCATAGGGTAATCACAGTCCTCTCTGAGTCCAAATGAATAAAGTTTTGTTTTGCTTTAGACGGCTAGTCACTTGCAGACTTGTTGGGTGTGAGTATGCTCAGTCGATCACTTCTAGGTACCCCCACAAAATGAAGCAGGCATAGAAAAGCTGGGCTAAAATTTAGAACACTATGGTTTCATTGCAATGGGCATCTTTCTGAGTCTCGATATGTCCATTTTTAGGTAGCTCTCCCTTTAAATTCCCCTAAGATTATTTTACAATCCGTTGTTTTTTTTAAAAAAATATATCACTGTCATTTTTAAGGTCTCTCATTTGCCATGTGCTTTGCATGCCATCTCCTGTTTGAGCATTGCAATCCTATAAATTAGCTATTCGTGTCCCTATTTTACAGGTGAAGCAGTTAAAGCTAAACAAAGTAAAAACAACTTATCCAAGAACTCAGTGAGCAAAGAGTAAAGCCAACAGTCAACACCAAGTCCACTATACCCTGTAGCCTTTCTTCCTTGGATTGTCCCTTTGTCAAAAAGGGGAAGGAAATTTTCTGAACTATGAAAACACTCTTTCCTTAACTCTGGACTGTAGAAAACCTAGTCATAAGAAGTATCCTCCCACCTACCCTGCTTTACCCAGCTCAGCAAACTGTCAAAAGCTATTTCAGGATTCGAATCGAAAGCTGTGAGGACTTTAACTTAGGTCAGTTCCAACATGCTATTTCACTAATCTGTGGAGAACCACTGCTAGAATCAGCTGAGGCTGGTGGGTTAACCTTACAATCCAACTCCATAAGGCATTAGAGATCCTAAAATATCTTGGCTCAGTTCACCTGGACACAGAGCCTTCCAAAAGAGAGCCAATTTACCCTGTTTGATAAGCAGGAATAAGAGTTCTACCATATCCAAAATAATTTAGACTCCAGTTTCCAAGGTAACTGACATCATATAAATCCCAAGGGATATAATTACACTTGGAGGAACCCCCTGCCCTGAGAAAGACCTAGGGTCAGCAGGGAACTTTATCCAAAACCTATATGCTTCCATATCTAAATTAATTTTCCTAATGTTTATGGATTCTCCTTATGGCCCAAATACCTATGAATCATATTGATTTTTTACTTTCACCTCCTTCCAGTAGCTTTAGGCTGAGTAACTAATATTCTTTTTGGCAATTGATGCTTTCTGGAAGCACAAAAAAAGGCTTCTGAAGAAAAGTCTGTGTGAGGTCCCATCGGAAAACAAGGTGCAGCTACTTGCCAATTTACAGATTTCAGAGATAGAAAAGATGGTTTTCAATGGCTCTTTAATAAGCTGTTCATGCTGGGGCTGGAATAAATGTAATCTTCAGTGCCCCTCAGAAAAAACATTGGAGATGTAGTATAATCTTCCTGTGGGGTCATGTTTTTATAATCTGGAGAGTCATAGAAACATAAATCTATGCATGTAATGCCCATTTATTTGTAATTTATCACCCACTAAGCCAAATATCTACATTAAGCAGAGTTGCTTCCAGAAAAGACCCTTGAGACTAAGAGTCTGTAAAAGAAAGAAACAAGGACTAACAGATTTGAGTTTTTCAGGGGGATGCTCCAATGACTGTGTTTTTCATGTTCTCCCCAGTTCATCATTAAAATGTTCTCCCCAGTTCATCATTAAGACCTAAATTAAGCCTCTCTCATCCTATAGAAGTCTTTTTTAAATATCTCACCAACTGGAGAGCTCCTTCTAGGTTTGTTTGGTTTTTTGTTTTTGTTTGTTTGTTTGTTTGTTTTATTTTTTTTTTGTCTTTGCAAATCATTTCATATGTCAGTGAAACTATAAGCTTCCTGAAAGCAGAGAAAAGAGAAAAGCACTGAACTGTAAGTGAAGTTCCAGTTTTCTCAGTGGCTTTCTATGTGATATAAATAGATCACGTCTCTTCTTAGCTACACCATTTGTTTTCATTTATAAGATTACTTAGTCTCTAAGGCCCCATACAACTTTAATATTCAGTAGTTTTATGATATACTATGTCATACTGGTCATTTCCCCAACTCTTCTTACCTGATGTATAAAGCATGGGCTCACCAGACTCTAGTAACCATGAAAGTGGAGATACCATATCTGACTTCCTTGTTTCAAATATCTGACACTGTGTGACACAAAGAAAGGGCTCAGAAGATATTCCACTGAATGAATGAATGAATGAATGAATATACATTTTATAAGTTAATTGACATTTATTAAGCACATAGAATATTCCAGACATACCTGTGCATTGTCGTATGTTGTCTTCACAATACAAGCACTGTAGACACAGTTATTCCAATTTAATTAAGAAAGATGATGGAGATTCAAAGAGAATCGGTAATTTGTTCAAGGTGCCACAGCTGCACTGTGTGTGACCAATGGGTACCCAAGTCTGTCTGGCTCCTGTGCATGTACTTTCTTTCTGCCACTGCACCTCAAGACTCAGCCTGTCTGAGAAACAATGCACGGACCCACGCTGCTATATTTCATGCTACTGTAAGAAACAGGCTTATTTATGCTGATCTGTTTGGAATGGCAACAGTACTCACCCTAATTTGAGGAACAAAGAACTAGAAGAGAGGTTGGGTTTCCCACCAAACCCTCTGCAGGCAAATCAGCAAGCCGGAATGAAGTTGCAAAAGGAGCCGGGAAATAGCATGCATGATGAAATGGTTCTTTAGGTTTGTGATCAGGAAAGCCTAAGGCTCAGGCTACAGCTGCCAGGCCTACAGATTAAGCTTCTTTCTTTCTTTCTTTCTTTCTTTCTTTCTTTTTTTCTTCAAAAGCAAGAATGCTGAGACCTTAACGTTGTTTTCTTTTAAATGCTATAAGCCTTTCAGGAAACAGCTTTCTCTGAGAACTTGCTCATCACAGAAAGCCCCTTGAAGAAGTGCCAAAATGTAGTTAGTAGGGAGGGGGAAGGGGAGGGAGAAATGTTGGGTTGATTCAGTGGAGCCATTTGATGGTGAAAGTGCCTTTATCAAGGGAGCAGAGAATAAGCTGGGTGCCTTCTTATGCATGCAAAGCACAAAGACTCCTGGGAAAGGAACTCACATTTGGATGAAATGTGGCTGGAAACAGATTCCTGAAACTCTGGGGATGTTGAACTTTTAATAATTATAATAATAGCTCCCATAAACTGAGGACTCCAAGCATTGAGCTATGCACTTTCTATTATATTTAACCTCATAGTCACTCTGTGGCTAGATACAATTACATTTATAAAGAAAAAATTGAGTCTCAGAGAATAGGAAAGACTTGCAAATATCATAGAGGTAGGACATGGCCCAGGCCCCCAGTCTGACAACAAATTTCACATTACACTGTCACATCTTTCAGTGTCCAATGGAACTCTAACTCTGTGACGCTAATTTAAAACAAAATATTATCCAGGATCGAGAAAATGGAAGAACGTTTTCATGTGACAACCATGAAGTCATTATTTTTGAACAATGAAAAAGAACCCAGAGCCCTCGGGTACATAACTATTGCCATCCCAATGTATTAGAGCTCATAGAATG
Organism: Eidolon dupreanum; assembly: GCA_028627145.1. Taxonomy (NCBI): domain Eukaryota; kingdom Metazoa; phylum Chordata; class Mammalia; order Chiroptera; family Pteropodidae; genus Eidolon; species Eidolon dupreanum. The sequence continues at coordinate 148,869,924 of CM053509.1, read as the reverse complement.
TCAAGGAGGAAGGTACTACTCATTCCTCAGCATCAACCATGTATGTAGGTTCAGGGTCTGAAAACGTCATCCTTAGAACCATCTCTCGATAGTACCTTGAGGGGGATGGGGGAGATAGGAGGGCATGGGGCAATTAGTAGAAAAATAAAGAACTTAGGCTTTCAAATTAGACAATTCTAGCTGTGCATCCCGGCTCTGACACGTATTAGTTCTCCGGCTAGGAGCAAGTGGCTCAACCTTTAAGAATCTTGATTTTCCCATCTGTGAAATGAATTTAAGAATAATTTACCTTTTAGGGCTAATGTGAGGTCAGAGAACACTCTAAAACAGTGGCTAAACAGAGTGATCACTGCAAAGTAATTCCTTTGATTATTGGTGGTTTCATGGTTACTGTTACTGATGATTTTTATAATGTTCTTGGTATTATTGCTATTGTTGTAATTATTATTATTGCTATTATTATTATTCATGAAATGAAAGCACATAGACACACTGGAATGGACTGATTTCTAAGAGAAAGTAATAATTGATGACTTAACTTAGAGCCATAACAATAATCAAAATAATGACATATATTATTTACTAGGTGATTGCTATGCAACAGGCATGATTCTAAGTTCTTTTACATATCTTACAATGTCATATAATTCTCACAGCAACCCTATTTGGATATGAACAAAATGTAAGTCACTTGGAAGGATAGAAAACTGAAGCATAGGGAAGTGAAGTAATGTCTTCTAAATTCGCAGTGAGAGTTTGAGCTGGGATACAAATCTAGTTAGTCTGTCTCAGGCTAAGTTTGCACTTAAGAGTAAAAATTGTCGACATTATGTATTTGCAAACTAGGTTCTGCAGATTCCTAGAAGCTGCCAAGTGTAATGGGGAATAATCTACAAAAGGTGAGCTCCATGGTTTTCATTAACCATTTTAGCAGTTGCTCATATTCATTTAATATGTATAAGGTTCACAAAATCTCATTTAAATAAAGGACTTTGTGGCTGACAAGCATTAAATAGGTTGTTCTTGATAAAGTGTGCTTCATGAGTTAGAAGTTCACGGGGTTCTGGCACAGCTGGGGTCGAGTGAGGACTCCAGAGCGATGGGGAAAGACCACATTTCATACAGTGTTGGCTTTAACATGATTTGTACATCTGGCCCTATGCATGTTGGTACTAACAGGTAATTCTTCTCATTGGAAAGAAGTAGATGATAACTCAGGTATAACAACAGCCACCATACCCCTCAACTGGTCACTAAGTAGCTTGAGCATTTCAGCACTATCTTCAATGAACAGCAGCTCTGCAGCTAAGTTCCTAGAGGCCTATATCTAATCGAAGGAAAGATAGTTTGGGCTCCAAAGGTGCTTGGTTGGTAGGCCTTGCTGGTGTAACCTATTGATATGAGTTAGAATGAATCATCATTATAATTATAAATACATGTTACTCTCTTTTAACACATACATAGTTTAATAGTACCTTCAGATACTTCTTGAAATTTTCTCTCAAAATATCCATGATTAAAAAAAAAAAGGATAAGTATAAATTCAGGGGCAGGAAATAGTTTTAAAAGAATGAAGGGATATCTTAAAGTACTAATCTTAAGAGTTCTTTGTTGTCTTACGCTATATCTTAAAAAGTCAAAGTGACTACCATGTGAGATTAAGATTTTGAGAAATTCATTCTTTCTTCCTTTCATATCTGATAGTTTCTAAGCAGGCTTTAAAGAGTATTAATTTTTATTCTATTTGCTTTTGAGTTATAAATCTTTAGTGTTTGTTGCTTTGTTTTAATTTTTACTAATTTTATCAGTGTGTATTGCCATAAGTAAAATATAATGAGAAGTCTCAAATGGCCAGATGACTAGAAGACCCCCCAAAGAGCTCACCAAGGCTAAGAATCATGTCATTTCTAACTTATTGTCCTTTTTCAAGTAGTTTTTATCAGGAGTTTTTTCACTGATATCCCATGTATGAATCAATTAATGAAGAACAATTTCACTCTATGTGACATCGTCCCCAAAACACCATTAGTGAATTCAGTGTTTTGTGCTTCTTTAAGGGGTGGAGGGCGAGGCCCCTAGGCAGCACACCTTGACTAGTTTACTCAGAGAAAGAAGAATAAACTTTCTATCTCCACGGGTCCTGGGGACAAAGGACACTCTGCCTTGATGATTCCCTATGTGGGTGTCCAAGAGGATGCAGGGGCATGGAATCTTCTCTAAATTGTCATAGCCTTCCCCAACTACAGACTCTACTATATTAGAGGACAAGGGACCTCTGGTACAGGTTACTTATTTGTTAAATGGATGAGTCATTATCTCTTCAAGACAGTTCCTTCTACTGTGTATCTTTCCTCAATAAATAACACTATTCAGATCCTAAGCTAGCCAAATAGAAGATCTATAGTAAGTGGAGCCTCCTCAATTTCATCTCCTGTACCATCCAAATCCAACTGGTCATCTAGTCCATTCTCTTTCTCTGGCCTGTCCTGTATCATCTGTTGACTGGTGATTGTTGCAGCATCAACAATAGCCTTGCTCTTACTACCTATTCTCCAGGCTGCAATCATAATGAGGTTTCCCAAGCATTGTCACGACTCATGTCCAACCCCCATAAGCACTTTAATGATTCTCCATTACTCACTGCAATGCTTTACAAACCTTTTCTTCAAGTGAAACTTACAATACAGAACAAAAAAAAGATAAAATTAGAACTGCTCTGGGTGTAACTTAAATAAGAGAGACAAAGCACTAAAGCATCCCTTCAACAGAACACAAACACACACAACAGGTCTGGTCCAGAAGCAGTTCCTAGGACCCCTAGGGAATCAAAGGAGTCCAGTTTAAAAATTACTGTTTTGTGAATAATACTTGAGCTCTCAAAGCTCTTTAATAAGACCACACACGTGATGTAGCAGATTTCTCTGGTACCCATGTTATCCTCTCGGCTCACTTGTAATTGGAGTTCTCACCATAGTAGACCATTCTCACCCTACTGCTAAGGCTCCTCATCAAATGCTACAGTACATCTTTCTAAATTTTGCCCAGGAGCTTCCTTTGATTTAACATAAGCTGGCTCACGGTGCAAAAAAGCATAGCCCAGAATTGCCTCTGGGCAATTCCGAGACCAACTCTCAACTGATGAGGAAAAGAACTACTAGACACATACTGCTGGCACCTGTCTTGCAGGTGAACAATTCTGAAAGAAATTCAGACGCTTCTTAGAGGCCTTGAAGAAATGGAGCCCTGTTGTTTCATAATGCACTTTCACATTGAGTTTTTCCCTTGCTAGTCTCCCTTCCCCAGACAAGAGTCTCAGCTTTAAAACTGGAAGGCCTGCATCCCTTTTGGTTGTGGACAAACCAGGATGTTTGGTCACCCTGTGATTTCCTTCCAAATATTCTCACAAAAGTATTGTCTTGGGCTCCACTTTTGAGGAAACCTTAACTAGGATATGTGAGTAACATTAGAGAGAAAGTTCTGCTGTTAATAGAGCTGGAATTAGTTGAAATCTTAGGCATTTAATAGCTGTGTCACCATAGGCAAGTTACCTAGCCTTTTTAAACCTCAATTTCCTTATCTGAAAACTAGGGATTAAAAATATTGACGTTTATAGATGTAGTTATCCATTCATCCTTTTTCTATAGTATTAACTGAGTACATAGATGCCCAGAATAAATAGCATAATTCCTAGCATCCTCTGCAGCTAGGTGTGGCCATGTGACTATCTTCTGGACAAGATGCAAGTAAAAATATCGTGAGGTAGCTTCCAGAAATTTTTCTTAAAGCACATCTAGTGTATTCCCATGACCTCTTTTTTTCATCCCTTCATTCTTGCTGCTGACAAGAATATAGATAAGATACCAAAAGGAAGAGTAACCAGATTTGGGCTACATGGCCTGGGATATGGAGATGAAGAGGCAACAAAGTGAAAGGAGCCCAGGTATCTGAGAGCATCTTGGACAAGAGTCACCATTATATCCCTTAACTCCAGACTTGTACATGAGAGAAAAACAAATTTGTATTTTGTTTATGGTACTGTTATTCAGGAATGGAGAAATGCAAATATTATTCTTAGCCAAATTTAATCCTAGTTGAACAATAATTTTTTCCCATTGTTGTGGGGATTAAAAGATGTTCAATAATATAAACCATTTCGCATGAGACATAACACATATCTGGCATTTGTTATTGTTTTCAGTTATAGTGGTGAGAGTGATGGGTGGGCTAATGAAGCACCTTGATGATACTCAACTGAGAGCAGTTTTCCATTCCCCAGATCGGCCCCAGTCTCGTCTGACACTGTTTCCCAGATACATAAGGGCACTCACATCTCATCATTCCACAAATATACTACAAACACCTATTCCTCCATGTATTTGCAATTCTCTTCTCTCTGCCCAGACTCTCCTTTCTTGTCTGTTCCAGCTGGTGATTCTGATTCAGCTTTTATGACTCTGCCAACCTCACTTCCCCAGCTCCTTGGGAAAAACTAAGGACTCACATCTGTGTTCCCACAAAACACTGCACACCATTTTCCCTGCTTCATCAAAATTTAAGTTCTGAGTATGATGTGCTTCTTGCAATGGTGCACCTAGTCCAAACATGAATCATACCAGAAATGCAATGCATCATGATAATATTGTGGTATTTCTCTAAATATATATATATATGTATACACACATGACCTCCAAAACCAAATGAGTAGTGCTTGTAAGCACTTAATGAGATGTTTTAAAAGGACCACAATTCTGGAAATGCCACCTCATTCAAATGATTTGCTTTTAGAATGATTTGCTTTTAGTGGATGAAAATAAGTGACTCTGAACTGTTTTTTACTCACGACATATTTGACACCAAATGCATAGTGTCTTTTCCATCACAACTTCTCCAACTCTCCAACATCAGCTGAGTGTCTTACAAAGTCAATTTAATTCTGACACTATTCTACTGGAGTTAGCACCAGAGCTAACTGGAGCAGTCTCATATGATTGCTCCAATTCAGAGGCCATTCACATGTCCCAAGTCCCAAGTTGTTACCAGCACTCTGACTGACCAACTATAAATTCAGAAGCTTCCCACAATCAACCCCCTCTTCAAGTCCAATAATTTGTTAGAATGATTCGCAGAACTCAGAAAAGCACTTTACTAATCATTACCAGTTTATTACAAAGTGTTCAGCTCAGAAACAGCCAAATGGAAGAGTTGCTTAGAGCAAAGAATGTGTGTGTGAGGGGTGAGTAAGGGGCAGTGCAAGGAGGTTCTGTGGCCTCTCCAGGTACAATATTCTCCAACTCTTTGTGTTTTCGCCAACTCAGAAACTTTCCAAACTCCATCCTTTAAAGGTATTTATAGAGGTTTAATTACATAGGCATGATTGGTTAAACCACTGGCCATTGGTGATTAACTCAATCTCCATCTCCTCTTCCCTCTCCAGAGTTTGGGAGTAGAGCCAACCTACTAGTTATGTTTTTGTCTTTCTGGAGACCAGCCACCACACTGAAGCTGTGTAGGGGCCTCCAGCTCAGTCATCTCATAAGCTTATAAAAGACACTATTCTCACTTCAGAGATTCCAAGAGTTTTAGAATCTATGTACAAGGAACCAGGGACACAGATCAAATACATATTGCTTATTTATTAGAGTGGCTTTCTTCTCTATCTTAGTCAACTAGGTAAATTACTTCAGAACAGTGAAGATTCTGCTCAAGAACAAACAGGTAGTAAAATTCAGAGCTAAATTTATAGCCAATGCTTCCTGATGCCACTCATAATACCACATCACAAGTCTGCCTGCCAGACAACTCACAGCATCATCACATTAATAACAATAACAATAATAATAATAATAATAATAATCAGAATTAGAATCACAACATCTATTATTTATTAAACATGCATTAGGTACCAGAAAATATGCTAAGCACTTCATAATGATTATTTCATCTTGTTCTTACTTTATATATGTATATCTGACATAAACTCTTTCTCTCCCATTTTATAAATAAAGAAACAGATCTGGACATTTTAATAACTTGTCTAAAGTCAAAAAATTAGTAAGTAGTAAAGCAGGAACTTGAGTGCAATTTCATCAGGCAGCAAAACAAAAGTTCTCACCACTCTGCCAGAATTCATTTCCTTAAATATAATATCTAACTCAAATTTAGCTTTCATTTTCAACCTCCTCCAGAATTAACTTCCCACCTCCTCCATTCTCCCATAGTAATGGGTATACCCTCTGTTAGACCACTCACCATATTATATTGTAGTTATTAGCATAAATGTCTGACTCCTCTACTTGTCTGAGTGTCTGTTGAATCACATTGTGCATTATTACCTTTGTATGCCCAGGGCCTGGTAGAATGGCTTATATGAAGTAGTATTCATTCAGTTTAACAAATAATAATGGACACAAAAAATACTTCTTGCTTTGGAACGGGTCTTGGTCTTACCACCTATAAAATGGAGACTGTTCTCTCCTATATATAGAGACAGTTCTCTTCTTCAATGTCAAAAAAATGCTGAAGACTTCATGAGCCAATACATATGTGCAATGGGCAAGGAACAACTTGAGAGAATGCTACTCTGTTATTATAAGGCACTACTGAAAAGGGACCAAGAGAGAAAATTCCTACTGTCCTAACATGATCCAGCTGCAAGAGAAAAGCAAAAAGTTATTCCCTCTATACTTGAAACTAGCAAATTGGTCTGAAGGCACAGGGTACAATCTTTGTTGCATATTGCTATAAACTCTAGCCCACTGTGCAAACACACAATATTCCTGTGTGGGGGAAGCTGTCATTGTGTCTCACCACCAGGTATGCAATCAGCGTCTGGTGGGAAGATTGCCAGGCTGGCCATCTGTGTTGTGCTTGGTTGCTAGGGCACAGGCAGGGAGCTATGTAGTATCTTGCTTTCACCCTAGCCACAAAGGCCTGGAGCAATGACAAAGGCTGCTCAAAGTATTGGAGCTCCAAGAATATGTACATATTTGGCTTAATTCATGGAATTTTTATTGAAGGCCAGCTCAGAAGACTGGGAGTTTTGTCTAGGCTCTGCTTCTGGGAGCCCCCAGGTTAGACATATAATTCTCTGAGTATACACAGTTATTTGTTGTAAGAAAAAAGGACCCAAAGCTCAGTATTTCCCAAAGAGGATCTGTGTACCATTGGCAGGATATGAAATGTTTATAGGTACTACATGGACAAACTTGTAAAGAATTCAAGAGCTGTGAATTATTGTAATGTGCACTAGATAATAATTGTCATATCAAATACTTGATATTATATGACATAATAAACTGACTAGAATGAATGTAAATAAATAGTTCATTCTTTTTTAAAGAGTCAATATTAGAAAATATGAATACTGGTAGGGACTATGTGGATATGATTGAAACTATGAAAGTGAAACACAAACAACTAGAGTTAGATGTGTTGGATAAGTTAGATCAGACATTCTAGCATTTGACTCTGCAATTCTATTGCCAATGGGAATTTATCGCCAATAAAATTCTGGGAAAATTATCTGGACATAGTAGAGAAAAGTAAATTTATTCTGAAAATGACTCCATTTATTTAAGCCAAGTTTATCCAAACAAACATTTTCTAACACCTACAGGACATCAGACACCAAGCAAGCAAGGCATTATGGATATAAAGATGAAGAAGACAGGGTCTTGGCAGAGTCTAACCAGGGACAGACACACCTGGGGCAATAAATATCTTTAATTTAGTATGATGTTTACAATAGTGTGAAGTAACCTGGGAGCCAGAGAGAACTCCGGTTTTCCCTAGGAGAGAAAAATAGCCAAAGAAGTCTGTACAGGGGAAGTGAACATTGAGCTAAGTCTTGAAGCCTAAGTCAACATTATATGAGCCTATAAGAAGGAAAAGACAATTCAGGCAGATGGGAAAGCATGTGAAAAAGTACTGAATGGCAAATCTAATGGCAAATTTTGGTTTTTTTTACTCTATATTTCATGTGTAAACAAAAACAGCCATGTTAACTATTTTGTGCACTTCACAAGTGCGAGAACCAGGTGTTGAATAGAGTTATAAGCAATTCCACACCCATGTACTTTCTCCTGTATCATATAATATTTGCCATTCATATCTGAAACCTTACCAATGTTTAGCTATTAATGGTATTTCCAGCTTATTTATTCTTACCCCACCAAGTGTGACAAATACTTACCAACATAAGAAGGAATAATGAGATCTGCTTCTTAAAGGTTGGTATACCCAATTGCAGGCAACTTTTGGACTTCACCTTACTTTTCCTTTTTTATAAAATTCTCTGTAGAATAATTCCCCAAGATACTTTTCATTCGTTATTTTAGGAAAAACCCAGAAAATTTCAGAAAGTCTCTCCCATGTTCTCCTTCCAGTTTACACACAGACACATTTCTCAGCCTTGAGGCTAATGGAAAGATTCCACTCCTGGGGGAAACTTTATTAGAAACAAGGCAAAAAAGATGCTGAACTATGCCATTGATTAATAAGGCTCTGACATTTGGGGATTCACAGTTCAGGAATGCTCCCTAAGAACTGGGGACACTTAATCCAATCAAGAGAAACAGGACAGCCATGACAAAATGCCACAAATTCTCTACATCTCACTTTAAAACAAAAGAGCTGATTTGAAATGAATATGGCTATGGCTTTGTTTTTCCTCTTCAAAAACGAGCAGCTATTCTAAGTCAAACCAGATATTGCTACTGACTATGGGTAGGTGTATTTACCCTGTGGGAATGGGAAGGAAATTGTATGGAAGCCAAGTATAAAAAAATGTTAGCCTACGGGTATGAGAGAGCCAAGGAGGAAAATAGAAGTTGAGGATCTTCTCATAAAAAGGAACATTTTCATCTTAAGGAGAGTTTTACAACAGTGGTCTCAACCTAATGACATGTTACGGTGAAAACAGTGAAAAAACTATGAATTCTGGAGTGAATCAGAGAGAAGTTTTAATTCAGCTGTGCTCTTTGCCAACTTTGTGACCCCCAGGCTCTCTCCTGTCTCAATTTTCTCATATGCAAAATAGGCCTCATAGTATGTACCATAAGGACTGCTGTGAGAATCCAAGTACAAGTCGTGAGAGTGCTTAGCAATAAGATAAATAATACATGTAAAATAAATGGGGGTCTCTATGCTCAATTCCGTTCAATTGACAGTAACTTTTGGTTGTCTGATGGGTATTTTGAATATCTCCATCAATGGTTTTTGCTTATGCTATTTTGGTTAATGTATATTATTAAATTTATTTTTCTGTCTCCTTAATGTCAATATATAAAAACATTATTGGTTTTTAATATATTTATCTTGTATCTGGCCAACTTTCTAAGTTGTCTTATCTGTATTAACATTATTTTTACTAATTATCTTTTATTCTCCAGATCTAAAAAGCCATACTTTATAATAATAATTTTGTTTTTCTTTCCAATAGTTTTTCTTTTCCTTTTTTTTTTTTTTATTGCACCATTGTTTTCTTGTTGGATTTTAATTAACTCAAGTAAGACAAATTAAATTTTCTTTGCAATGAGGCAAATAACATAGTGATTTGATTGGTGATCTAGATTTTCATGATGATAGCTAAAGAGGAGAGATTTCTATCACACTTTCCCAAAAGATGCAGCTGTCAACAGCACTAAAGCAAAAGTGCACCAGATATGTGCCACTGGGTAAAAGCCAATTCTGGAGCAATAGAAAGAAGCCCCCGGAACAGAGATGTTGCTATTTCAGAACAGGGTTGGGCTTTGCCCTAGGGGTTTTCTTTCACAATCTCTACCATTTTGAATTAGAGGTGTGAACAGCCTTAGGTTTTGAGATAGACAGCTTTCTGGCCTCTACTTTCAGAAGCACAGAAGCACAGAGTTGTCAATAAAATGAAGAAAATTCAGGTTAATAGATCAAAATCAGTATACCATTCAGAGAAGTAGGCTTTACCCCACAATCGATTCTGGTGAGAAGAGTCATTTCAGAGGAATGGATTCTTAAGTTATGAGTTCTCTCTGCCTAGGGAACATTTAGCCTTCCATTTTTAGTTGGCAAAGATGTCTTCATAGCACCCATATGTCATTGGCATATGTTTCTTCATTAAATCAATAATGGCTCATATATTCATTCTAATATTATACCCCATCACACCCTCCATCAGCATTTAGTTTTTTGTGCCTTTGTACTGACTATTTGGTCCATAATGGTCTTCATTCCCTTGTGTCTTCTTTACACAGTAAACTTCTGGTTAGTTAAGGCAACACCTCATCCAGATTTCCTCTATGCTATTATTGTGTTCTATGCTATTATTGTGTTCTATGTCTTCTTCATCATAGCACTTATAATAATATTTAATTTGATGACATTGAAAGTAGACTTATGTCTTATTTCTCTCCATAATTTCACTGCCAAAAGCTGAGCCTGATACATATTATTGTTATCTACATCTATCAGATAGAGTGCTTTTAGCGGTAAGTAACAGAAAATTTAATTCATATTGGCTTAGTTAATAAGAAATTGTACTAATTCAAATAATTGAGGGTCAAAACATAGTGCAGATTTAGTTTTGATTTAATGACTGCAATTCTGCCTCAGATTTCTCTCTGTATCTTCTTCATCTTCAGGCATGTAGAAAAATGAGCACAGCAATGATGAGCCTCGTTCCCCCACACAGTAACTTACAGAGGAGGAGAGAGACTGATTCTTCCCACGGCCAACTTCGCTTCCCACATCATTTCCAGCTCTGGGCCATGTGCCCATCCTTAAACCAATGACTGGAAAATGGAGTGGGATTACCTTGAGATAAGTCAGATCTATCCCTGGAGCAAGAAATGGGGTCACTCTCCCCTGCAACACATAGACACTGGTCAAGCGGGGTTCTGTTGGAAAAGTATTCAGCTAAAAGTAACTACTAGACTTGCAATCATTAAATTAATAGTTTATTTTCTTCATATAACAAAAGCTTGGTGCCTGCTAGTATTAATTCAGCCACCCAAAGTTACCAGGACTGACACATCGAGATTCTCTTAGTCTTCCCCTCATGCTCTTTCAGTATGGGTTGTAAACAGGAGGGACTGAAAAAATAAATTCATTGAAAATACTGTGGGTTTGCTGTTTTTACTGATGGAGAAGGGATTTACAAATATGAAGAGGGCTAAGACTAGAATAAATCCCATGGTATTGTGTAGACTGAAATAAAAATTGATGAGGTAAACTTGTGGTTTTAAATAGGGAGGAAGGAAGGAAGGAAGGAAGGAAAGAAGGAAGGAAGGAAGGAAGGAAGGAAGGAAGGAAAGAAGGAAGAAGGAAGAAAGGAAAAGCTTATGTGTATGTGTATGCATGTATGTGTGTTATACCTCTGTCCATTATAGGGACCTAGAAACATTGGCACCCCTTTCACAATGAGCATGTCTCATTTTTTTTTCTATGTACTATTCTCCACTAAAAAAAAAAAAAAAAAACTATGACCCCTAAAACTAATGGTTTATCCAGTTCCAGCAGAGGAAAAATTCTAGATAGGTCTGGAACATATTGTATCATAAAGCAAGGAATTGCTGGGAAAAAAAAATGATGGAGATAGGTCAAAACATCACTGGAGCCATTTTGAAGGAGCTCCACTGGCTAAGTCTAGAACAATTTGTGCATCAAAATAAATAATGATATTTATGGATTCTATTTTGAGTAAAATAGAAATCTATTAATCTATACTGATATAAATAAAAGAAAGAAAAGGAAAAATTCCCAGTTAGAGTAGAAGATATAAAGTAGCAATTCCCAAAATATATTTTTTATTAATCATTAATTGATGAGTACAAGATACTTATTAGACTTATAGTAGAAAAACCTTATAGACATCTTTAGCCAAATGGTGAAAGTTAATATCACAGGTAACGAGACAAATTGGCATTTGATATCTAACAATATGATGCATGAGATGAATATTTGGCAGATATTACTGCTAAAAGCTCTTAAATCATGAAGAAAAATCATACAGATTCAAACTGGGGGACATTCTACAAATTAACTAGCCTGTCTTGTTCAAAGTCTTGAATAAAAAAAAAAAAAGTTTCATTTTGAAGGAAAAAAATACATTACAACTTAGCAAACACATTTTTTCTGGATTGGATCCAGAACATAAATAGGACATTATTCAGACAGCAGAGAAATTTCAATTGGGTATATGAATTAAAATGCAATATTGGGTTAGTGTGAATTCCCTGATTTTGATGGTTTTACTTTCATTATGTAGAATATCCTCATTTGTGAGAAATATAAACTAATGCAACTTATTAGAAAATGGTTCAGAAACAATAGCACACATGAGTGTGTGTATTGTGTGTATGGGCGTATATGTAAGAGAAAAAAGAAGGCTAAGACAAATGTGTAAAAATGCTAATAACTGAGAAATCTGGGTGACATAAATATGGAAGCTCTTTATACTGTCTTGTTAACTTTTCTGAAGGTTTTCAATTATTTCAAAATAGAAAGTTCAAAAGAAGGAGGAAGAATAGGGATATGAATGTTGCTTGGCCACCAAGAGTATTTATGATAACATCCATCTCAGGCCTCGCAAGGCAGACCCCACTGCGCTTTATTTATTTCTAAATTATAAGGGCTTTATCCCTCAATCTACTCATATATAGAAAATTCCATACTCTACCAAGTGCCTCTGGGAATCTCCATGGCATTTTAAAATGTTCTGCAAATCTGTCCTGGTTGTCACTTTTTGGACAAACTAGTCATTTGTCTTCAGACCACCATCTGCTCTTCTGCAGGTCACCCCTTTCTTAACTGAGATGATTTCACCCAAGTTGCAGCTGCTACCCTTCTTCATTTTTCTGGTATGGCCTCCTCACCTGCCCATGAGATCACTGAAATCATAGCTTGGCTAAGTCCAGCTGTCTTTCATGGAGATGCAATGGGTCCTGGAGCCTAGAATGCTCTCTATTTGGCTGCTCCCTCCAAACATAGCAAGTGCTTATTTTGAAAACCCAACCTCAGAGACATTTCTCCCCACCAAGAATCTTCAGAGTTCCCTGCAACTCTGCCTGCAGCCCCAACTGACTTCCAAGGGGGTTAAGAAGAGAATTTATTTTTCCAGAGAAAATAGGTAAGCACTTGCTTTCTGTCTGTAGCAGGGGTGGACAAACTATGCCCATAGGCCAAATCTAGCCTACTGCCCATTTTTATACAACCTGCAAGCCAAGAATGATGTATGTATTTGCTAATGGTTGAAAAAATGTCAAAAGAAGAATGATATTTTATGGCCCATGAAAATAACATAAAATTCAAATTTTAGGGTTTAGAAAGTATATTGGACTACAGCCATACTCATTCATTTCTGTACTGTCTAGGGCTACTTTTGTGCTGTAATGGTAGCATTGAGTAGTGGTAACAGAGACCACTCAGCCAGCAAAGCCTAATATATTGACCACCTGGCCCTTTGCAGAGAAAGTTCATCAATCCCTGACCCATATGACTGAAAGAGCCTTCATATAAGAACAAACAACACCCTCTCCTCCTCCTAAAACAAGCCAACATCTCTACCTGAAAAAAATTATTAACTATTGATAACTACTTAATGACACCTTTTTCATCTTAAAAAATTTTCTTAAGTTTCGATTACTGGAATTGTGATGCATTCAACTCTCAAGTAGGCATGTATTGAGGTGAACTGAGCCTTTAGGAGTTGGGATGCTGGGACCTGGCTCCCAGCTGAGTGTCCACGGCTTCTAACAATTAATCCAGGTCAGACAAGGAGCTTAGTGAATGACACCTAAGCAGCAGAAGCCTCCTAAATGGTGGAAAATGAAGAGCTGTAGGGGTGGTAGGAGAGAAGAAGAGTATTGGGGGGAGTAAATGAAGTGGTACAGTAGTACCAATTAAAGACCTGCAGATTTCTAATTAAAGCTCAAGCAGTTCTCCTGCTGTCAATGCAATTTATGAACCCATGCACTAAAGAGAAAGATGTCAAGTCACCTTACTTCTATTTTAATCATTATTTCCACAAGATAAATTTTTGGCATTTCTACAATTTGAGTTGAATTTAATAGTCCAGTATCTATTTCAAATTTAATGCCCATAGAGGATTTTTAAATAAATTTTAGTCCTTACACTTAAGGAATTTTATTTATATTGCTTCCATTACAATGGAAGTGGAAATAAATCCAGAGAGAAGAAAGGTCCGTCTGCTGACAGCCACCAAAACATTGGGAGCCTTAGCTCCATAGCCACAAGAAATGAATTCTGCTAACAACCTGAATGAGGCTGGAAGTGGACTCATCCCCAGTCAAGGCCCCAGGCGTAAACACGGTCCAGCCAACAGGTTGATTGCAGCTTTCTGAGACCCAGTTAAGCCATGCCAGAACTCCTGAACTACAAAAACTGTGAGATAATATCTGTATGCTACTTTTTGACTAATAAATTTGTGGCAATTTGTCACACACCAATAGAAAATTACTATACTGGACAACATTCCTATGTCCATTTTTCCCTAATCTAAGATGGTAATTTATTTTCTGCTGCTATGCCCAAGATTGTGCCTTTAATAACTAGCTGTGTAAGAAAGAACCCAGGAACTCTTCTAGATTGATTGACAGAGGCTTTCTTCAGCACCCAGCTCTAGAAACTGCTAGCAATCTGATACATGAGTGGGAGCCAAGAATGGAGCCTACATGTGTCTTCTCTATCCTTGCCCACCACCCATCCCTGTCCACCACCCACCCCTGCACAAACATAGGAGAGCAGTGGGAGATTAACCTATGGGTCTGAGTCACCAGTATAAAAGAAACATGACTTTACATATAAGTAAAATCTAAAAAAATATATTGTTTCAGGAAGCATGCCACCAATATGATACAGAAGGAAAAGTGTGATGTTTGATGTTTGAACATTTGAGTATTTTAAGACTTGGCTCTGCCATTTACAGTAGGACCAAGGCTTCACTACATGAGGTTTCTGAGTCTTCTTTCCACCCATAAAATGTATATAATAACAATACCTGAAACTATGTTGCCACAAAATATTTATTGTTCATTGTCAATGTATAATAGACATGATACCAGAAGCCAGGAATACAGAAATAGATGAAACATGACAGCTGTCCTCAAGAGTTGGAAGGGATCGTTCTGTAACAATTTAAACTATGTGAGGGAAATAAGAATCTGTCCTTTGTCACTGCTGTGGTCAGCAAGGCTTAGGACATCTCACAGTGTTATCCATTCTACGTCTACTGAGTGACTGTGTGATGCAGAAAGTTGTTGGGCTTAGAACTGGTGACTAAATTGCACTTGGAGGTTTACAGCACTGGAAAGGAGGAGAGAGGAAGAGGAATGATGAGACTGTGCTGAAATAATATCCATCCTAAGCTGTAAAGCTACATACATATTCATGCACTCACACACACCCTTAAGGTGTGTGTCAATAAAAAGTCTGCTATCCATAGCTCCCATGGGTGAGTTTGGAGGAAGATAAATTAAAAGCAGCTGCTCTCTAAGCATTGATCAATGGAGAAGGTGAGAGTGGCTGGCGGGGGGAATCCAGAGAGATGGACAATGTGAGAGTCATGAAACCAGGGCCAGAGATGACAGTGTAAAACAAAAGCTCACCTGCCCAAATCCCTGGAGGTCATCAGAGGACAACTGGGATCTCGCCATCTGTGAGATGGGGCTTTGAGCCACTGTAGTCCTTAATCATAACAAACAAGGTGATCTCTGCAAGCCAAAGAGCTGAGGGACATGTAGGGCTTGACGCTAAGGAATAAGCAAATGAATGGACCCAAAGTCAGGAGCAGGAGAGGAAGGTACATGTGACTTTGGGGAGGAAGAGAAGAATTTACAATTATATCCTGCCACCAGCAGTGAATTACTTTATGGACTAGGCAGAAAAGCTGACAAAGAGCATAGAGGTGTCATTTTTCTCCAGAGAATAGTCAGGCAGATACTTAGAGAAGGAAAGCCTTTAGGGGAAATTGATGGGGTCAGAATTTCTGGGATCAGATCTGTATTGTCATAGGTAAGAACTCAGTGGGCCCCACATCATGGCTCCTAGACCAGAACCGCCCTGGAGGAGGGAGGGTAGGTGCTGAGGGACCACATCTCCTTCCAGACAGACCGCCCTTCTCTCCAACGTAGGTGTTTGCTTCGCTTCACTTCCCTGTCTTTGTTTTTGTTTGTTTGTTTGTTTGTTTTGCTTTATTTTTTTCAATCTTTAGCTGATGCCTGAGACCTGACCCTTCTACTAATTCTTTTCAGTAAAAGACCAGGGAAATTTTAGAAAGAAGAAAGAAAAGAAAGTTAGGAAAAGAAAAGAAAGTAGAAAAAAAAAGAAAAGACAAGTGGAATGTTCATGGGAACCATGGGAGCGTGAGCGTGTTTGCAGGGTGCATCTTGGAAAATGAATCTTTGGGAGAGACCTTTGGTGCCAAATAGTTGAGCCGCTGCCAGTCTTTCATGACTCCTTCTTTATCATTTCCCCTGCAAGGAGGCAGATCAAGACAAATCCGCATTCCTTCCCCTATGTCTGGGGCCTGCTCTTAGCCTTTGTCAGCTGCTGGTTTGCTGAGGCTCCTGGGTTTGAGAAAACCCGCCTGGCAGCTCCATGTTTGTTTGCAGCAGCACTTATGCAGATGGGGTGTCATCTGGGAGCCATGGCAGCAGAGACACAACAAACAAAAGCAATCGCTGGCTTCCAAGGGTGAACAGTGAAGTTCTCCTTAGCTTCCCAGCACTGTTTATGGAGTAGCTGAGTGGCCATATATCCCTGGTCCCCCAAAACCAGATAGTGGGCAGCTGTTGCAAATCCTTCCTAGGGAGCTTATAATAAAATAATTCAGGCTGAGCTCGACCATGGGACCATGAATGTCTCCTGTTGTCATTTGGTGATGACCTGTCCCCCTTATACCCTCTAATATTTCTCTCTCTCTCTCCCTCTCTCTCTCTCTCTGTCTCTCCCCCTCCCTCTCCCTTTCTTTCTTTCCTTCCTCCCTTCCTTTCTATTTTTCTCTCTTTCTTTCCATAATTGAACAAGTGATGGATGCTAGATCCTGGAATGAGAACCAAGAGCATAACAGAGAAGCAGGACATGGTTTCTATCCTCATGGAGCTCAGAGCTGAGTTGGAGAAATAGACAAACACATGACCAGTTGCCTTTAGTGTGGTAAGCAATACCACAGAGGCTGTGGGAAAGAAAATAGTGATTCCCTAATCAAATCAAGGGCCTTCAGGGAAAGCATCCAGGAGCTGGGCTTTGAAATGCCAGTTAACCGAACGGAGGAGCAGTGGGCAGAGGTCCTCCTGGAAAGTGGTACAGCATGTGCAGGCAGGGAAGATCAAGAGAGCACAAGGCTATCTGAGGAACCCCACAGCAGCTCAAGTGTGAGGCACACACAGTTGAGTGTGAGAGATGGGGTTACAGACTCAGGCGGAATTCATAAGATGGTATGCGAACAGAAGGATTTTAGACAGATTATCCAATCTGCATTTGAAAAAGATTTCACAGGCCACAGCATGTAAAAAGATGGAACAGAGGAGAGGAGGGCTGAAAAGAGAAAGGCCATACATGCAGACTGCTATTAAGTCATCAGTAGAAATATTCCAACAGGGCAGTATGAGTGTTTAGTACTGAAGGTGGTAATAGCCCTTGAGCTAACTAGCACATACAGAGGAGAGTGTCGACTCCCTTCACAGTTCTTTTCTGATCTACTTTTTCATATATGAAGAGAATCTATAATGCCTGTCTCATTTATTCCTTCAAATTTGTTCAGTCTAACTTAATTCTCATTTGCTGGTTATCTATTTTATGCCAGATACTGTTAGAGACACAGGAATGTCAAGATTAAAACGGTTTAGACTTTGTATTTTCCTGACTTAATACTAACGGCTATTTGTGGTATTAAAATACAACACTCAATAATTTAGCTCTTTCCCCAACTGCCCCTATTTTAAAATCTGGTTTTATTTTCAACATCAGATTACAGGGAATTGGGAATGGGGTGGGGGAGAAAATCAAGAAATTTGCTGAATGTTTTACAAATTCAATTAGCAATGGAAATACACATGATTTCTGTGGAGTCCAAAGTAGCTGAGAGGGAGGCTAATGAGAACCAGGCTGAATACTCAGTGAGGAAGGTGATGTGCTTGGCCTCTGCTTGCTGGTGTCCAGTAGCCTGGTTTGGATGGAGTTCTTGACCATGGACAGATAATGATGCTGGCCCAGCTTGCTGCCAAGCACAGCTAGGGAGATATAGGTTCTACAGTGGGCACTGGAACACTCAGGTAGTCCCCAAAATGACTCTCCCTTCAAAAAAGTGGCCCCAGAGAATTCTGTTGATTATCATATATCTTCTATTCAAGCTCCCAGACTGAGCTTTAGAGGATGCTCCATTCTAAATCTCTTCCCCTCTGTCTGATGAACACTTTCTGACACTTTTTTTGTATGGCCCTCCCTGAAGCCAAGAAGAAAACTAAAGCATTTAGTACATCTCTCTTGTAGTACGCAATATGGTGCCTAGTATAGTTTAATGCAATATGCAAATATATATAATAAAATGATATGTACTATCTGTACTGTATTGTGTAGTATATATTATATATGATATGATGTGAAATAATGTGGTGTGCTGTAATTCTGTTTCCTTGACTACGTTGCCATGAGAATATGAGCTATTTGACTGCAGGGCAGTAGCTTATTCATCATAATCTCCTTAGAACTAGAAGCATCTGGCAATTAGTAGGAGCTCAGGGTGTGTTTTTGATAAAGGAAAGAAAGAAACAGAAAGGAAGGGGTGAAGGAATGGAGGGAAAGGGGAAAAGAAACAAAGGAAATAACCATCTTGCAAAGAATCAACACTCTAGTCTTCTTTTTAGAATGGGTCTTGTATCTCACTAACAGGCTGGCCTCTGGCAATTTTTACATCAGATATCAAGAAAAAAAGTGAGAATGCAGATTCCCTGGCCCCACGCCTTCTCAAAGAAGGTCTAGATTCCCAATATTTGCTTACTCACACTCTAGAGGAGTGAGAAAAGAAAAATAATAACTATACATAAAGACAAATATCATTATTCAAGTGTTTACAAGGTCAAGTGTTTTAGGAAGAGAGAGGAATACTTCATTCTTCTCAGAAAGGTCAGGGCAGGAGAACTACTTGGATGGGTTTTCAAGGCTGAGCAGGAGATGCAACCTGGGAGTGAAGACTATTTCAAGGCAGGATTCACCAGAGTGAATCCCAAAGCACTTGGGTCCTGTTTCACCAGCTGAGTAATAGTGGCAAGAGTTTGCATATTTTCAGCAGCAGTTGTACTTGTAAAGATGGCATTATTTTTTCAAAAATTATGTCCTGGAGAATTGATATTCATGGAAGTTTTGATTCATAAACCAAGAGCTCAAAGTCCAACTTGCTCAATTTAGTTGGAAAATCTGAGAAACAAGAGGTAAACAGACATGTTAAAATTCATTCACAGCTAAATAAAGACAAGACTAGAAGTGAAGTCTCGAATCAAGATTCCTTTAAATCAGCAAGGGGGTAACAGTTGGTTGAACTATAGGAGACCTGTCCCCACCCCCAATCCAACCTACTGGGTCAATGTATATGTCCTTTATAGATGCTGTCCTATTCTGCATGGTCTCACTCTAAAATAAATTGATTAACAATAAAATCCAATGTAACAAAGCTCTTAGAAGGAATATCCAAAGGTCTGGGGTAGGCTATAGGCTCTGTAAAAAATAACCAAATGTGCAGCCTGTCTCTGCCAGTTTCTATTTCCATGTCCTTTTACAAATTCACTGCGGTTTCTACACTTCCTCATCTATAAAATTGGAATGTTCTTCTATAAATCAGAAACCTGTGGAAAGTCTATAAGATATTGTATGAAGGAAATTAACATGGTTTCTAGATGTAGTGAGCTAAATGATGTTGCCCCAAACATATATCTGTGTCCTAATATCTAGAATCTGTAAATGAGACCTTCTTTGGGAAAAGACTCTCTGCAGATGTAATTAACTTAAGGATGTTGAGATGAGGAGATCTCCTAGGGTTATCCATATGGACCCTAAATTCAGGGTCAAGTATCCTTATAAGAGAGAGACACACAGAGAAGAAGAAAGGTGACCACAGAGATAGAGATGAGAATGATTCTGCCACAAGCCAATGCTTGGAGCCACCAGAAGCTGGAAGAGGCAAGGAACAAAATCTCCCCTAGACCCTCTAAAGGGAGAAGGGCCCTGCTAACACCTTGATTTCACACTCTGTCCTCTAGAATTGTGAGAGAATATATTTATGTTGTTTTAAGCCACCAAGTGTGTGTTGACTTGTTACGGCAGCCACAGGAAACTTATACAGTAATTAGAAACTAGGAAATAGTAACTGTTCAAAACTGTATATAAGTTCTCATCTCCATCTGCCAGAAAGGTCATTTTGAAAGCACATCTAATGCTTTATTTCTTTTCTTTTGCTTTTTCTAGAGCTGAATAGGAAGGGGGATGGGACTATGAGACATTTGCTCCATGAGCTCTGTTCTGAGCCCTCGTATGAGCTCTGATATGCCGCTAGCTAGGAACAAGTAGCAGGAATAAGGCAAATCTTTGTGAAAAACCCACCCAAGAATGGGAGGCAGAGGATAGAAAGATGGAAAAGCCAGCATCAGCATGATTTCCTTTATTGAACCTTACTATTGGGAGTAATGGGTGTTTCAGTGCTTTTTTTTTCTTCCCTCATAGGGCCTTTTCACTGGGGATGATATAGTGGAAACACCACTGAGCTGGCTGTCCTTCTAGACTCTGCCATGAACTCACAGTGTAGTCACTTCTTGTAACGCCTCCCTTTTGAGCTTCAGTTTTCTTGTAGATAAAGTGAATATTTTGTGCCACATAATTTCGATGGGAAAGATAAAGAGACAACAAGCTACTGTCTAATTGCATCTGGCTAATCTCACTCTACCATCTATCTAAACTTCAGACATAAAGATGAAAAATCAGTCACCCAGTTATATGAATATTTGTATTATTATGCATTCTACCACCCCCCCCACACACACACACAGACTTGGGGTAACAGCATTGTACTCACGCCTTTGGCATCCAAGCCCTGTACATTCTCCCTCTTCATTTCTTAGAAACATTATGCTGCATCCTCACTGAATGATTTTCCACTTTATACTGTTTTCCTATGCAGAAAATAGAGTCTTTAGAGACACCCTCAAAACAAAATATCAAGCAGCAGCAGAGACTCTGACTTAGGTTGGTCCTCACTTTTGCCCAGACTTCCTGTATGTCCCAAGGAACACAATGCAACTTAACTTCCAGGAAACAAAAGAGATGCTTCTGGGACATTTAGGGGTCTCAGTCACAAAGTATTCAATAAGTGAATTCTATATAGTTTAACCTATTCCTTTCCTATTTGGATGCCTTTTATATCTTTCTCTTGCCTGATTGCACTCACCAGGACTTCATAGTTTAATTCTGATCAGTTCATATCAAAAATGATAGAGTAACATGAAAATTATAGGATGCCTTCTCATTTTGCCAACATGGAAAACCAAGGCGCAGAGAGAAAAGAGATGCCCAGCCACACACTGTAAGTCAGTGACAGAGGAAGGACTAGGCCCCAAAATATCTTGAGTCATGTATCTTGCAGTATTTTTTAACAGTATGACTATTCAGTGCCCCAGTGATGGAGAGCTTCAGTATAATGGGGTGCATACAGAGGGGTCAGGAGAGGTTCTAAAGTTGTATAACCAACCCAGCCGGTCAGAATTCTCTCTGTCCTTTGGGACTGAGGGTGAAGAATAGAAAGGTATGAATTCCTACTTAGCTGAGTTCCATCAGTATATTTCTTCTCAACCAGGGATGGGGGAGGGGGTTCTTTGCCCTCCAAAGAACAATTTGCAATGTTGAGAAACATTTTTGATTGTCACGAGGTGAAGGGTGGTGGGGTGGGGTGCTGCTGGCATCTAGTGGGTAGAGGCCAGGAATCCTGGAAACATCCTACAAGGCACAGGGCAGCCCCCCACAGCAAAGAACTTTCCAGCTCAAATGTCGATATTTTCAAGGCCTATGTGGAGAGGAAGAGAATGCAACCATCAGAGATGACATACAGGTATAAAGTTTGTGTCTGAATTATAATGATCATCAGTTTGGGTTCCCAGAGACCCGATGCTTGAAGTTCCTCCTTTGGGATGGTGACCTTCTGTAGAACCAAGTTGCAAAAGCCAATAAACTCTCTTTTGGGGCATATTCTGATTTGGGTTGGGTTTTTGTCACTTGTAGTGGAAAGAGTTCCAACTAATAAACTCACATTTGTTGAGCACTTGGGAGTTGGCTAAGTGTTTTCACATTCGTGGTCTTGATCCTCAGAAAAACCTATGCTTTATGGAGAAAGAGAAGGAATAGGGAGCTTTATCTCATTGACATGTGTGAAAACTGAAACTCGAAATGCCTGAGGTTAAGTGACTGTCCTAACACCCTCACTCCAAGTTGTCGAGTGCCATGGAACCTCTCCCTAGGAAAATACTGTACACTCTTAGCATCAAAACTGCACAGTAAGAGACAGTATAATTAAAATAATAGAATGATAGTTAACACAGACAGTGCTTACCATATGCCAAGCTCTAAGTGCTTTGTGCATATTAACTCATAAATCTGCACAACAAATTTATGGTAATAGGTACAATTATCTTCTCAGTTTTACAGGTGAGGAAATCATATATTTGAGGAAAATGATGAGGTTCCCTAGATAAGTGACAAAATCAGGATTTAAATCCAGAATCCTTAAGTTCAACCATGTACCCCATTGAGTTGTAGAGAGGTTATGAAATTTGACCCAAATCCTCCCACACATAGTTAGGAAGGTGAGGAAACAGGATCCAAATCCTGACCTAATTGACTTAAAAATATTTATTTTAAACTTGCCCCCATACTTCCTTTCATTCCAGATAGTGGGCTACAATGCCAGGATTAAACCCAGACTTTATATTTTAATGCTAGTGCTAGTGTCTTCTCATATACTCATTTAATACATAGTTAATGCATGCTTACCGTATATTACGGCCTTTAGAAATTTTTTTTGGAGTGAAGAATGGGCACGATGCACATTGCAACTTAACGTATTACAAACTTATTCTTATCCTTGAAGATGATGAAATTCATACTCATACACAGCTTTAGGGATCTCAGAGCTTAGGTAAAGGAGCCATCTGCATTTTATTAGAGAAAGACAAGAAAACTCCCTTCGTAAACCTCAGAAGCCAAGTTAAAAATATGCTAGTTCACAGTTCATAACAAAATTGGACCCATCACACCAAATCCCTTTTATTCCAGGAGCACATGTGGTCAAGATGGTAAGCCTTGTTTATTTCATGAGTTACTGGTAGTAAATGTAGGCTGAGGGTTCTGTCCTCACTTCTGTCCTGCTATTGGGGGTGGAGGGAAAGAAAGAAGATCTTTGGGTCCAAAACAAACGGCTTTGACAGAGATGAAAAAAATTACATATCACTGTATTGATAGAAAAAGACAATATTTAAGGGTGAAATGAGTTTCCAAATCTTTAAAAATATGACATGGGAGAAACAAATATAAAATAAAGATTATTCCAAAGGCTTTCACATCAAAATCCTTTTTGACAACCTTTATTTCTCAAGACTTCTGAATTTTTTATGTATACTCTCAGCAGAAGTATCTCTACCTCTGGGACTTTCACACTTATTCTGTCATTTTGATACCAAGACTGAGCTGAAATAACGTCACACAGAGACACATACGAAGCCCAAGGGCCAGTCCTCCAGGGTGAGATTTTCCAAGGCTTAAGATGACCAACAGAAACAAAACCTTGGCTCAGAAAGAATTGGTTTTCAACCAAAAGGACAGAAGTTTGTTTCCTTTTAGATAATGTAAAGAAGGTGTTAGTGAAACATTTTGGTAAAAGCAATAGCTTGAGTTCCTTGTGCAAATTAATCTTTCCCTGAAAACTGCATATCATCTTTCCATGCTTAAATGAGGTGACGAAGTCAGCTCAGGGGATTAAATAATTTACCCAAAGTCAAACCACTGGTAATTGGTACAACTAGGAGGATGAGTTTTCTGTATCCTCAAGGCAGCTGAAGTTAGTTGTTTCTAAAGCTGAGTGTATTGTGGTCCCTCAAAGTGGCAACTCCTCATGTGTTCCCCACTTTGTGGTTGGATGCAGAGCCCACCAGTTATCACGACTAGATGTCTGGGATGTCTCATCTCCTGTATTAGTCAATCACCAATTCCCCAGATCCTGTTTCCATACTCTCCTTGGCACCCCTAATACTTCCCCCATGCCTACCTAAAATACTGCTGACATCTCCCATATGGTCCCTCTCCTGCCATCTTCTTCCCTTGTTCATGAAGCCACCAGAACAAATTCGATATAAATTCAACAGTATTACTCTCTCAGAGCTACCCCACCCCCTCACAAACCCATGTCACTTCTGGGATAAATTGCAAGTTTCTTGGCTGAGCACACAAGGCTCTATTCCTTTTGGTCCTGCCTCTCACCTCCTCAGTCCCTCTCTTCACACTCACTCTCTGCCTCATTAGCTTCCTGGATCACAAATTGCTATGGTCTCCCCTCATGCACAACCATGTTTCTCATCTCTCTGTGTTTCTCCACCTGATGGCTCTGCTTCCTACTCTTCCTCTACATGGTTCATGCCTTCTTATCCCTCAAGGCTCAGCTTAGTCAACCCTCTGTTGTATGTGCCGTGCCAGAAAGTTTTCCCTGAAGCCTGACTGAAGGTCCATTCTCATTAGGTTACCATAGCAATGATCTTGATCTCCATCATCTGTCTCCTCAACCAGAATGTTAACTCCTTAAAGGTAGCAGTTATCCTGCTCTAAACTAAGTGCTTCTCACAGAATAAACCCATGGTGAGATCCCTTATCATCTCCCTCATGGAGAATTACAGTTGATCCATAGATGAAATCTTTTCCATGTTTGAAGCAAACAGTGGCAAGTTGTGTTCTATAAGAATGGGTAGAAGGGAAATAAAATGGCAAACGCATCTCTTCCTCTAGCACTTACTTTAAATATATCTTTTCTAAAGTCATTTAGAGAAAAAAACATAAAAATTGCTAAAAATGAAGCTCCTTGGTTTTTGCATTTTCCTGAAGCTCTTTGTCATTTCTTAGATAAGAGCTTTTATATGAAAATTCAAATCCGTTTAACAAGATCTTTTTTTTTTCCACTCTTTCTGGTTTTGACTTTCAATTGCCTAGCAAATAAAATGCAGACCTCCTTGGTCAGGCATTCAAAGATCTTCATAGTATGACTCAAAGCTGCCTGTTAATCCTATGACCTGCCATTCTTTCCCTAAGAATACCCCATATTGTCCAAGCCATGTGGTTTTGCTTCCAGCCCTCTCCTTTTTATTCTCTCTTACACATATACAAATAACAGATGTTTACAAAGGTAAAATTGAGGGAGGGAAGTCAGTTCATAGTCAGAACTCATCTGATATCATTCCAATCTTCCTATAGAAATGGAGAAGTAATTCACCTCCATAAAACAGCACTCAGATTTTTCTCTTAAAACGTTTCATATTATAAAATCCATTATATGGCTCAGACCAGACTTATATAATGCTTTGTCATGCTTTCCCCATATGTGTGTGAGAACAACACCTACTCTCACTAGAGGAAAGACACTGTCCTACTATGTGCCAGAAGCAGCACATAGCTTATGTCATTGAATATTCCTAACAACCTTAAGAAGTAGATATTAGTCCTTAAAAAAAAGTAGGGGAAATTCAGGCCCAGAGGGATTAAGTAGCTAAAGATTTTCAAGTTAAATTAGTCAGGATTTAAACATGAGTACTTGAATCCAAAAACCTATTTTCTCTAATAGTGTGTCTTTGAGGTCGCGGATTAAAAAAAAAAAAAAAATGTGGCTGCGTGAAGCTTTAGTTGCCAAAATTTAGCCACTGTCATTTTTATAACGGTGTTCTTTACATAGTGTGATCCTAGGGGAAGAGCATAGTAGTCAGAAAGAGATCCAGGGGCATCCATCCGCCATCAGAATTAAGGGAGGAGCAAAAGCAATGGAAAATTCAGAAGGAAAAAATTGATTCTGGAGATGAGATGTGTCAAGTTATGGCGTTTTCTTCCCAAGGAAAGGGGTGGTGACACGTGGGGTGATGACACGTGGAAAGATGCAAGCCTAGAGGAACAGGGTGTGGCTGAACATAGCAAGGGGTTTGGCAGGGTGGTCTGAGGAGCAGCAGGCTTTGTAGTAAATGGTTAGGTTTCCAAGTATCTGAGCCATGGGGGCATCTGGCCCAGAAGACGTTCTTGGAACCAGAGACTGCAGAAGGCGGCAAAAATAAGGAAAAACTAAAATAAATCATGGGTTCCATGTGTCCAGGATCATAGGAATGCTTTGACTTTGGAGCCACTTTTCATATTGGCACCAAAATTTTCCAGAGGTCCTATTCCAAACTGCAATTTCTTACTTGAGAGTTATTGGGAATTCTGGTGGAAATGGGTTACAAAATAAGGAGACTATATTTCACCACATTATTTCAGAGGCCAACTCTACTGAACCTTCTTTACCAGAAGAGTATATGTCAGCTATTTACCCAGTGTCTCTCAGACTCAAGGCTCCCCACTCCTATGTATACTCTGAGGCTTGAGCTAGGAACCTGTAAAACTACCTTTCCCAGATCCCTTGCTGGCTTGCTTCCTGTTAGGGTCCATCAACAAGAGGAATTGACAGGAGATTAGAAGGTGGCAGGATAAAGAATCCTGTCAGACACATTCCAGAAGCAAGAGAGCTGTGGTTACAACCACTGGCTTTGTTTAGCACTCCTAGTACCTGCCATCAGATGCCTTATAAAGGGTACCAGCACTTGCTGGCCTACCAGGTCTCAGCTTAAGTGTTTAGTTCATATTCTCAGAGTTCCAGCAGTGGCCAATGTATACCCCCAATGAGGTCTGAATACCCAGCTTTGGGGCATCTCCCCAAATGTCCAAGCACTGGCTACAAGGTGCCTCCCCCAGAGATTAAAGCACCAGGTGTAATACACACACACACACACACACACACACAAGAATCAGCCATCAAAGACCCTTCTCCTAGTTCCTAAGTTCTCCTAACATTACCTTTCCATTTTTGTTTTCTCTGCTCAATGGGATAGTAGCTACTTCCCACAATAACTAAAGTCTGGATTACTTAGCATCCCTTCTTTGCTAGTTCAACCTTCTAACACAAGTGTACTCGATTTCCTATATTAAATCCCCTCTATTCTGGATATGCATTCCACTTTCCTGTCTGGTGGATAGAGAGGGCATCCATATCTTTAAATGTAATATGATCAAATCTCTTGGAAGGACAATTTTATAAAAATAAAATTTTAACATCTTTACACATGAAAATGCCCTGTCAAGTTATCATTATCTCTCTCAATAAGAAGAGAGAATATACTAGCCCTGTAGGTATAGGAATTGGGATTCTTCATTCATCCTTGAACAAACTTGGTCTGGACACCAGCTATATGTGCAATAAAGATGTCCTAGACTCTAGGGACACAACTTTGAATGAACTCTACCCCCAGGGAGCTTTTAAGGGGAGAAGAGGTCAATTATAATGTCACAGGAGAGGAATCTGCTAGAGTAACAAGAAGCCAAGGAAAGATAAGGGAGGAAGCCTATGAAGTTTGCAGGAAAGTCTCTGCTTACCTCAGTCTCAAAGGATGTATCAACCTTGTTATTGTTGTTTTCCATTGCAAGAGCAGAAACCAATTTTGGATGACTTGATCTAAAACAAAGTACATATCAGGAGTATAAGACTAAGTTTTGAGGTTGGAGAAAAAAACTAAAGAAGGAATCTGGAATAGATGGAAGTCAGGCAACTCTAGAGGGTATTATCAGCTGAAATTGTCTGATATCTGAACCCAGAACTACTGTTGGAATGAAAAATCAATAATTTCATTCTTTCTCCTAGGGAAAGTCCAGTTGGACTAAATTAGGTCAATGTCCATTCTTTGACTGTACCAAATAGATGAGATGAAGGACCCAGCAGAGCATCTCTGCCTATAATAGTGGAGATATAATTCTCCAAAGGGAAATCATGGTGCCCTGTGAAGAGGGAATAGAAAATAACTAAACCAAAAAAGGAGTGGAGAAAATAAGACAGAAAGGTGTTCGCTGAGAAGATGAGTAGGAGTTTTCTAGTTAGACAAAAAGAGGATGTTCATTCCAGGCAGGAAGATCAACATAAATGAAGGAAATATAGACAATCCTGAGACAAACATTGTTAACAAGGACCGGAGGATGCAAGGTCACGTGCACAGTGCTCAAGAGCCCACCTTGTAGTCTACAGTATCCACAAGGCAACACCAGCTGGATTTTGACAGGCCAGCTACCTCTTGACATTGTTGCATATGTGCATTTTTGCCTCTGTGTGTGTGTGAGAGAGAGACAGAGAGAGAGAGAGAGAAAGAGAGAGAGAGAGAGAGAGAGAGAGAGAGAGAGAGAGAGAGAGAGAGAGATGCATCATAGCATTGCAATCTTGACATGAAAATTTTCAGTGGAATGGACAGGACAGAGCTCGACTGGTGTGAGCTAAGGAGAGAATGGGTGTGAGCAGATAGAAATAGGGGGAGAAGATACTGTATGAGTAAGTACTAAATGGCTGGCACAAACTCAAGGTTGGTAGGAGTTCAGGAAGGGCAAGTTCAGTGGAAGCACTAAAGAGAAGATGCAGCACTGAAGAGAACGTGAACAGTACACTGCTTGTCTTAAGAAAAGGGCTGTCAGTGTCCTCTCTATTTATCAGACATGGAAGCAGGCTAGCCTCAGCTGCAGAGCAATTACTCTGTAAAAATCTTTTAAAAATAAATTGTAAGTCCCCATAAACTCCTTAGACTTTAGACTCCTCCAGGGCAACAACTCTGTTTTATTCATTTCCGTATTCCAAATGTCTTACACCAAGTAGGCACTCAAAACAGATTTTGGAATTAATTGATTAATTAGTGGAATGATAAACTTACAAAATACTGCTTATAATATGTTGATAATTATTTTATTACCAAAGCAATACACAATATGAAGACACACATATTTAAACAAATGTGGGATGCTTTAATGTCTATTCTGCAACTTGCTTCCTCTACATAATACACTGTAAGCAGCATTCTGTCAGTTCAGCATGGCTTTAAAAATCACAAAATTAAAAAGCCAGCGGGGACTCTTGAGATAAGGTTACACTCCATATCACTACATAGCTAAACCAATCAATTAATAACTGTAAGCTGATGCTCAAAGAGGTGAAATGACTTTCCCAAGGTCATACAATGAGTTTACAGTAAGACCAGGTCCTCCAGTTGGTTGTCCTGACTTCCCGCAGGGCCTTGGACATCTGTCTCCCATCAAGGCTGGGAAAGGAAGAGTGACTGCTTATAACCACCCAAGGGCCAGTCCCTGTGGAAGGTGAGGAAGGCCCTTCCACAAATGGTATGTGGAAGAATGCTTGCTAAGAGAAAGGTTTCCACATGGAGCTTCAAAGACGAAAGGCAGACAAACCTGCTGGTTCGTGCAGAGCAGTTCAGCTTGTATTTGTTTAAAAAGTGGAGCTTTCCTTTGCTCAACTAGTTTTGACTGCCATTTCTCCCTGAACTCACTGCGGTAAGATCCTAAGATGCTAAGAGAGGGTAGAGGGTAGAGGGTGAGTCAGCCAGGCTGGGCAGAGTGTCAAGGAGCAAAAGGAACTAACTAAGCCAGCAGGTA
Organism: Eidolon dupreanum; assembly: GCA_028627145.1. NCBI lineage: Eukaryota > Metazoa > Chordata > Mammalia > Chiroptera > Pteropodidae > Eidolon > Eidolon dupreanum. The sequence continues at coordinate 148,840,197 of CM053509.1, read as the reverse complement.
ACCGCTGAGACTGTAGGTGACCGCCTAAGGAGAGCAGTCATCAGCCCCGCCAGCTGCCTGAGTGCCAGGCAGGAAAGAACCTGGCACTAGTGCTCTCAGGATTTTACCTGATACACTTCCTTTAAAAAAACAAATCATCACCATGTAGCCATGAATGCTCCTTCATGCCCTTCCTTTATCTAACTATTTGCAGAATAATATTGCCAGAAAACACTGCTGGGGTCAGATGTGGGACATTTCCTGGAAGGGGGTAGATCAACATTGGGGCTTGGCCAGGTGATAACACTGGCTTGAGTCTGCCACGTCCTCAGAGGGTGCCTGGAGCCAGAGCCTCTCTGTTCCTTCTCTGTGTATAAGGCCAGACCTCTGATTGTGGCCTTCTTTCTGAGTGGCCAGAAGGGAAACTGTTAATTTAAGGATGGTCGAAAAAATGATTAGGGTATATCTGCTGCAGGTCCCCCCACTGTGTTGATTGCAAGTGTTGGAAAGAGTTAAAAATATAGAATTCGATTAGCACATTACTTTCATCTTCCCGTTCAAAGAAGTCATTGTGCTCTCTGAACCACACTCCTACCTTGCCTGCGTCCATTAAGTGGAGTCACCATTTATTCTTACTGAGAATTAGAGGAGAAAATTTAAGTAAAACACCAACACTTAGTAGGCACTTAGCTAATGGTCCCTGTGATATTGTGATGTATAGTAAGAAATGTATATTTGGTCTTCCTCTCAGTTTCTGGCACAGGCTCCTAAAACCCTTGGAATTTCCTAAATGATGAGAGCAGGAAGGTGTCTTCTGTGACGTTAGTGCAGTGACTTTTGGAAAGCACCTAAGGATGGGGCTTGTTGCCAGGGGGACCAACCACATGATCAGAGGACTGGAACTTTCCGTCTCACCCCCTGACCTCCAAGGAGGAGAGAGGGGCTGGAGATCGAGTTTAATCACCGATAGTCAATGATTTAACCAATCATGCCCATGTAATGAAGTCTCCAGAAAAAAACTAAAAAGGACAGCATTCAGAGAGCTTCCAAGTTGGGGGACACATGGAGTGGCACATCTGGACAGGGCACAGAAGCTTCGAGGCCTTTCTCCATGCCTTGCTCTATGCATTTTTCCATCTGGCTGTTCCTAAGCTATATATTGTTTTATAATAAACCAGTGATCTAATAAGTAAAATGTGACTCTGAGCTCTGTGAATTCCTACAGCAAATTAATTGAACTCAAAGAGGAAGCTCTGAGAAGCTTTGATTTATAGCCAATAGGTCAGAAGTACAGAAGTACAGGTAACAACCTGGATTTGCAACTGGCTTCTGAAGTCCAAGGAAAGGGTCATGGGTCATAGAAACCTCCAATCTGTAGCCAGCTTATCAGAAGCACAGGGAACAACCTGGGCTTGTGACTGGCCCCCGAGGAGGAGACTGGGGTGGATGGTTTTGTAGGACTGAATTCTTAACCTGTGGAATCTGAGATGTTATCTCTGGGCAGATGATGTTGGAATTGAGTTTTCAGACATCTTGCTGGTGTCAGAGAGTTGCTTGGAGTTGTGTGGGAAGCCTAACACACACACACACACACACACACACACACACACACATTGGAATTGGGTCCAGAAACCCAAAATGGGCCCCAACTCTCATCCTTGAGTGAATTAACCCAGAGAATAGCAAAGTGATTACCTTAGGAAGCATCTCATATTTTTAGTGAGAGAATAAAGTTTATTTTGTTCAAAACTAAGCTTAGCACTGGGAATGGAGTAATGTACAGGGTAAAGGTTTTGCCCATAAGGACATAGACAAGGGTAAAATGACAAGTTCAGAGGCAAAGAGACTTCAACATCATAAGTATTTTATTTTTAAAAATAACAACTGCTAAAAGAACACAGATGAGGGTAATCTAGTTCATATGGCAGGGACAAGGAAGGATTCCTAGAAGAAGTGATGTTTAAGTGAGGAGATTAGAGATACATAAAAGGATGGAGAAGATGATGAAAGATGGCCATTCATTCATTCAACAAACAACTCTCGAGTACTTAATATGTTCTAGGAACTATTACAAACTGAGGGTAAAGTATTGAACATTATAAACAAGATATTTCATCTAATAGAGTTGATTTTCCAGCTGGTTGATGAATAATAAATAATTCACAAAATATCAGGAAGTGAGCTAAGCCATGTAGAAAATAATGCTGAGTGCAGTGAAGGCTTGGTGGTCATAGAAGACCACTCCAAGGAAGTTCCATTTCAGCTGAAACCTAGAGAGGAGAAGTCAGCCATGTTAACCATGTTGACCGCTAATGTGTAAGCAGAGAAGTACTAGTGCAAAGGTCTTAATTTCGGAGCAAGTTAGTCATATTCTAGGGACAAAAAGACGGCAATCATGGCTGTCCTAGGACATGCAAAGAAAATATGAAATGGAAGAAGGGCAGGACCAGCTTTTGTATAACCATGTAGGGAATAGTAAGATGTTTGGTTTTATTCTAACTGTGATGGGAAGCCACCGGAGATTTTAAGCAGGGGAGAGTTGTGATCTAATTAACATATTTAAAGATCACCCTAGTTTTTGTAAGAGGATAAAAAGTAATATATGCAAAGGCACCAGATGAGGGAAGACATGGTCTATGTGAAGAAAAAAAAAAAGAAAGAAAGAAAGAAAAATAAGAAGAAAAACACGTAATCCAAAGAGGGAGGCAGTAGCCAAGGATGATGATCTTGGAGACATTGACTGGGACCCCATAACCCAGGCTTGTGGGTGTTGTGACAAGGATTTGAACTTTACAGAGGGAAGTCAGATTTCTGTTTTAGAAATAGTCCACTGACAGTGATGGCTCCAGAAACCAGAGTGTGGCAGTAAGCCTTTCTCCCTTAACATCAGCAACCTTGATGTGTAGGCAACATGTATGCACCAGAGGAGAGCATGAGTAAGAAGATGAGGAACTCTGCATGTGGAAAGAGGGGAAAGCAGGATGCACACAGCTGCAGAGCAAAGTCAGAAAACCCCCAACGGGACCCCCATGGCAGCCTCGGCCATGGGTGCTCTGGGACTCCACAACTCCAGCAGTAGGGTTTCTCAAAGAAACCACAAGTCAGAGCTGAGAGAGCTGAAAGTGATTATTATCTCATCCAGGCCTATCATTTTACAGATGAAATTAGTCTCCTTATTCTCATCAGCCATATGGCTCCGAGGTTAGTTTCTCCAGGCTCAACCACAAAGATGGGCTAGTTCTGTTTTGTTTTGTTTTACTTTTTTAGTCTGGAGATATTGGCTAAAATGACTGTCTCTGTCTCCACCACAAATAATCTGCTTTTGTCCCTCAGTCTGTAAAAGGCCACAGATTGTACATTTAATTTCCCATGCCATGACTTTCTCCTGAAGCAAGCCATTTGCCCAGATCCTTGGAGACTGGGTCTCTGAAAGCCTTCACCATTGTCCAGTAGCGGGAACTGTCTGCCTGCACTAGGTCATACCCTTTTCCAGTAAGTTAGACTGAGAAATAGGTTAGGTCTAAAGGCACAATTTCCTTCAGTGGACCTACTTCAATTGGCCATTGCTCGTATTTGGCTGAGACTCAGAGGACAGCAATGGAAGAATGAGGAAAGAGCATCAAGAGCAAAGATTTGTTATCAGAGACCAAGGCTAAGATATCCACACTCTTCTATACTGATTACTATATATAGATGTGAAAGATGGATAGTGAAGAAGGCTGATAGGAAAAAGAAAACCGATCCATCTAAAATATGTTGTTGGAGGAGAGCTCTATGGAGACTCTGAACCACCAGAGAGATGAACAAATGGGTCCTAGAGCAAATTAAGCCTGAAACATTGCTGGAGGCAAAAATGACCAACCGAAGCTGTCCTACTTCAGGCACATCATGAGAAGGTAGGGTTCTTTGGAAAGGACGATAATACTGGGGAAAATATAAGGCAGCAGAAAAAGAAGAAGACAAAATATGGTATGGATTGACCTCACAAAAGAAGCTGTAGACATGCATCTACAGGAGCTGAGCAGGACTGTTGAGGACAAGCCACTGGTGGCATCACTCATTCATAGAGTTCCCAGGAGTCAAAGGCATGTTATACACACAGAGAAAAGTGGAATTATTGAGTCGCAGAGTAGATGCATTTTTAATTTTAATAAACTGCCTCATGTAGATCGTTTATAAAAATAGCTGTGATAATTTCCTTCCTGTTCCAGGCTCCTTTGCAATACAACTTTGTGGCCCCTCCTATTGTAGCATGATGTCCTTTTTTGCACCTCTTGAGTTTGGTCTGGTCCTATGACTCACTAATCGGTGGGATGCAGCTTTGTACAGAGTTAAAAACATGAGGCTGCCTTACATACAATCTTGCCCTCATAAAGTATTGTGATCTTGACCCAAGGAACAGTCCAGTACATAGGAGATAAAGCACTATAGGTTTTAAAGTAGCACTACCTATACAAGGTATTATAGAGGGAGGGGGGAGGTAGAAGGATGGGGAGAGGGGAGACATCAAGGACTTGAGTCAGGAGAGCAAGGGAGTTAAAATATTTCCTAGTGGAAGTAGGTCTTGAAAAATGGGTGGGAGATTGCTGATCGGCATGTCAAGGTCCACACAAAATGGGAACCTTCAGCTTCAGCTTCTTCCAGAACAGAGCTGATTCATCCTGAAGGCTCTAGCTCTCCTCCCTGCAGATATATGACAGGGAAGGCTTTCAGATACTGAATACCCACTAATGTAATGTAATGAACAAGGGCAAGTTTAGGAACTAACTTCCCATGGAGAAGTTTAGATCTATGCCAACCTACCAGCCCGGGAAGGAAGAGGGTCTGGTCTATTGAAAGTATATAATTTTTTTCAAAATATAAAACATATCTCAGATGATTGGCTTAAGCAGGAATTAAAGGGCCACATTTCTTTGGGATAAGGAATATTAGAGGTAGGTTGGTTTTGGCTGTGGGTCAAATCAGAGAGTGGAGGGCAGTGCCTTGAGAAGCTTTGAGAAATAAGTCTGGAAATTTCATCTTTCTCTTTCTTTCCTGTTGTGCCAGGATGTCTTTTTTGACATCTGAAATACCCTGTTGTGCTGTTCATTTCCTTACCAAAAAAAACTTTTTTTCTGAACTTATTGCTCAGCGACACTGCAGTTCCAGTCAGTGGAGTAGCTGGTAAACCTGTCTTTGTTTGTTTTGCTCCCACTCTCTCCTCTGCCCTTCTCTTCCTTACCCTCCTTTTTCTTTTCCTTTTATGATTATTTTCAATAGGAAAGAAGCATTTCTCTAAGAAGCACAAAGAATCTAATTAATGGGTTAGTCATTTTGGAAATGAGTAGCAGCAAGGCTGCCTTGTATTCCTGGTACAGACTTCTGGGTGCATGAGGAAATATGAATTAGGACATTCATTGCAGAATTGTTTAAAAATTCCTGAAAGTCTAATAACAGATATTATGGATACATAAACTGTGATATATACCTACTACAGAATATTAGGCCATTAAAAAGAAACAAAACAAAACCAAAACTTGATGGCATGCTTAGATATCCCAAACACATAGATATGTGAAATAAACAAGTTAAAAATTGATGCACGACATAACAGTACATATATGAAAAGAAAAAATAGAATATGTTCTACTGGTAAATATATGTACAGTTAAATGTATAGAAAGAAATAGGTCCACGAGCTTCTACATGACACTGGTTACTGCTGGGTCACTGATTCTCAACTGGGGACAATTTTGCCCCAAGGTTTATCAAACTGTTGGGAGGAAGGATGGTGCTACTGGCATTTGGTGGATAGAGTCCTGGATTGCTGCTAAACATCCTGCAATGCACAGGATAGCCACCTCCAGCAAAGGATCATCCAGCTCAAAATATAAATAGTACCAAGGCTGAGAAGCCCTGGTGCTCTAGGTAGACAAAGAGAGCATAAGGATTAGATGAATGTCATAAAAAGTTTATCAGTGATGTTTTAGACCCTTCAAATTGTACATTACTTATATAATTAAAAATTAATTAAAAATCAACCTACAGTAGATTTCCATTGACCACAGGGCCCCCTTTGTTAGCTGGCCCCTGCTTCATTTCTCCTAGGTCTCTGTTACACATCCTATATTTTATGCATACCAAAGTATTTACAATCTTTTTAAGTTTCATGTGCTTTGTAATTGCCTTTTATTGTCTAATGATGATCCTTCTGAAAGTTCCTCACCTTCTTTACTTAGTGACATCCTATTCACTCTTCAGAACCCATCTCAAGTACCATTTTCTCTGTTCTTCCCAGGTGAAGCTTCTCTCCCCTTCCTGTCTGCCGTCTCTGCAGCACCTAGACAGTTGGTATTATAATTAGACCTCAGCACTAAAGGACAGGTCTCATGTCACTCAGATTTTAACACATGAACCCTATTGACTCTAGTGTACATTTTGAGTGTGTAACCTCTACCAACGTGAGGTGTGTGCCTGATTCTCTATAGCAGCGGTCTCCAACCTTTTTGGCACCAGAGACCAGTGCTCCTATGAGAATCTAACGTCTGATGATCTGAGGTGGAGCTAAGGTGGTGATACTAGTGCTGGGGAGTGGCTGCAAATACAGATGAAGCTGTATTTGTGCAGCCTAGTTACTAACAGGCCACACATCTGTACTGATCTGTGACCCGGGGAGTGGGGTGGAGGGGAGGTAGGACCGTCTGCACTAGAGTGTTAGGTGTTGCAAATGTGTGAAACGGGGGCATGGAAGGCACTCTGCCAAAACGGAGAACACAGCCCCATCTGGAGGAGCACGGTCAGCTATCTTCTGTTGATTATTGCCACGTAGACCCCAGGCTGCCAGATCTTACAGTAAGTTAAATTGGAAATCCAGAATGTTATTTACGATTCCTCAATTCTTAAAGTTTAATATCTAAATCAAACTCCATAATCATTATACAAATAAAATAATAAGCTTCAGTGGATCAGGTCTGTCTTAAGGGCTACTAATTTTTTAAACCCCGAAATATAACTATGCATATATGAAATTTCTGAACTGAATAAATAAGTGAAATTTATAGTCTAGTATGGAAGACAGGTGCCAAGACACATGAGAACCCAGGACATTCACATATCACACAATCTTTAACATACAGGCCCACCCTACAGAGAAATATGAATCAATGGAAATCAGACCCTTGTCACCACCAGACAAGTGACACCTTTTCCAGTGGGGATGAGTAAGTGAAGAGGTTAGAAAGAAGAACCAATTCTTTTTCCCTGAAACTTCTCAGATGACAAAGGGTTCTATTTTATGGATTGAGGTGGGTGGGAACAGGAGAGTAGGAGAAAGAACGTTTATTCCTACAATAATGATATTAATCTAGATTCTCTTTGCATATGATTCTCTGATCCCATAGACTGTTTGCAAACCAGCTCTCAGGTTTGCCAAATAACCAACAGACAGACATCACAGAGGGCAAATATGCCAGGCTCACGCATGGAGTTCTCATGGGTCCCAGAATGCCTCACGAACTGCACTCCTTGGAACAGAATCACCATGGGCAATGTGCAAATGATCTTTTTATCTCGTGGCCCTCAATACCTATCCAAGGCCAGGAGCCAAGTGAGAGCAGGAAAAGGGCCTCAATTTCTGATCTGCCACAACCATGCCAAGTGTCTCTGGAGCAGACTCCATTCTCCTGTGTCTCTAGTGGGAATCGTGGTTTCTGGATCTTGGACACTGGCCTAGGGCATTTCTCTCCATGCATATCACATGGAAAGAGGGGGGACTGACTCACTGTAGAATACACTTAGACAACTAGGAAGGAAGTGGCACAAGATCACATTTTCCTAACAAGAGAAGACTTATTACATGTAAGATACAGCCTCTCCACATGTAACACACTGAAACATGTTCCTGTTGCCATGGAAACCCCATAATGCTGGGTAAGCAAGTACAGCCTGAATAGATCCCATCCAAAATGCTCTCTGAGGCCCACTGCTTTTAGCCCCTTTCATCACCGAGCCAGAGTCAGCCTGGAGCCAGAATTAGTGATGGCAAAGAGCTCAAAAGGCTGCTGGTTCCCTTCCAGGGCATCTCCGATTTATGCAAAGTCTCTTGGGTTTGGAAGACTCAAGGGGCCAAGCTGTCCCATGAGAGTCGCGGCTCCTCTTTCTGTCATCCTGAGCCACAAGCTAGCATCTCACTCTGTGTGGGGGGAGCTATGTGACAGCTAATCAAAGCAGCTTTAAAAAGGCTTTCGGCATTTGCATAAAAGGGTGTTTTGGGTAGAGACCAGGACACAATTTTTCTCCCAGTCTGTTTCTCATTCTTTTATATATACACAGATTGAGCTAGCCTGACTCTACAGCAACAAGATTGGAATAAGCAAAAACCTTTAAGCAAAGCTATTAAACATGATTTTCCCTTTCGAGAAAAGCAGAAGCTATGCACTATACTTAAATCCATAATGCCCAAAGTTCTATTCTGAAGATTTTACATTAATTCGAGTAAATAAAAACATTTCCCTCACCTCCTTTCTAGACATGTGTCCAATCAAGTTATATGAAGACAATGGCTAGCAAGAGCCCACCTATCTAGCTAAACTATATTTTTAGGCTCCCAGGATAAAATAAATAAATATAGACATGACAAAGTCCATTCAGCAGGAAATATCTCAAGAGATTTTATGGACCATATGCAATGATTCATCCTATGCGGACAGTTAATGTGTCAAATCAACTGGACTCAGAGAAAAGTGAGTTTGCAAAAAATTTATTTGCTTCAAAACTATACAGGCCCCCACATCCTCTCCCTTAAATGTCATTATGGTCTTCACACAACACTTACTGGTGTGGTCCATCTGGATGGGGGCAAGAAAGGCACAAAGGAAGAGGTAAGATTATCAGAAAGTCGACAATCATTTTCTTTCTCCTGAGATGCCTTATAAAACCTAAATTTATATAACAGATAGAAGAAAGGAAATATTCACTTTTCCCATTCAGAGTCTTAGGGAAGGGGGTATTGTTAAGTTCTGGAGGTGTGTTTGTTTAATGAGGCTTTCCAACTCAGCAAACTGGGAAGAAATAGGGAAAAATACAAAGTAAAGCCAGTGTGTAAACGTATGGCTTTCCATAGTCTCCTGCCTTGAGGAGGGCCCTGGTGCCAAATGAGGGAGGAAAGCAGGGCACCTCGTCACTCTCATTTCACAGACAAGGAGACTGAGGCCCAGAGGTGGAAGTACTTTGTGAAAATTGATACTGATGCCACCTACCACAGGTACCCAAGCACGAGACAGCATCCAGTAGAGCTTGTTCCTCATCTTCCCAAGAAGCTTCAAAAGCACAAGTTATCTGGCCAAGTTATATACGTAGACATTAGCAATATAGGGATGAAATAATATAATGTCTACCTAAAACGTTTATCAACTAAGTTGCCATTATAGCCATAAAATTTTAAAGATGGTTAACCATTGCTTTTGCTTCTGACTCTCAATTTTTATAAACTTCTTTTACTCAAATCCCTGATACTAAGATCCATCTGTCATAAGTCATCTAACAGCTTTCCAGAGTCCATCATCTTTGCGTTTATCTGATTCATTTAAGCTCTGGTTCTTTTTTAATCTATAAGCCAGAAGTACTGATTTACCTAGCAATAGAACACTGCTTTTTTTCTTTTTTAATTCATTATGGATACACATCTATTCTTGAATACCACAATGCAGTCCTTCAGGAAAAAATGCAAAATATAATAAATATATTTGCCTCCTGCTTTACCATTTGGTCAGGTGACCTTTCCACATATTCAAAGTTTGCATTGATTTTAATGGATTAATAGATTTTCCCAAATAATATTTTTGCCATTAAAAATAAAGCAACTGAGAGATTGTCCATAAATCTTCAAGACTTGTCAGAACCTGAAAAAGATGTCCCCTTGGTAGACAAAAACCCATTTCCTTATATGTTGGCATATGCAGTCTTGTGAAAAGTAGAAAAGGAAGTGAAATCCTTTAGTCTCTAGTTGGAAGTTAATGTCACTGCTCGATGCCATTGGTGGAGGGCAGGGTGATGTCTTATTTATCTTACCCATATCTTAGCACAGTACCTGATGGAGAGCAGGTTCTCAATAATTGTCAAGTAAAAAATGAATTAATTGAATAATGAACACATAGCATATTCTTTAACACACTTAAGAAATGGAGGGGATGTTGTACAATTCTGAGTATAGTTGGCCCTTGAACAACAGGGGTTTCAACTACATGGATCCACATCTACGTAGAGTTTTTATCAATAAATATACAGTTGGCCATTTGTATCCTCAGGTTTCGCATTTTCAGATTCAACCAACATTATTTTTCATTGGCAGTTGAGAGTCCGCAGATGTGGAGAGCTAACTGTATGTGTTGTTCTGTATAAGGGACTTGAGCATCCTCAGATTTTGGTATCCAGCAGAGATGCCTGGAAACAATCCCTGCAGCTATGGAGAAACGACTACAGTTAAGTTTTGGGGGAGTCAAAAGTTTCCTGCAGATTTTTGACTTCTGTGGGTGATAGCGTCAGAGCCCTAACCCCTGCATTGTTCAAGGGTCAACTGTATAACCAAGTCATTCTCTAAATTGAAGAGGCATGTTGTTTCATTTCTTGTGACAATCCTATCTTGTTTTATTTGGGAAGACCCATATTGCAATGTCTCAGAGCTCAGGTTCGCCATCCCAGCTCACTAAATAGCAGAAGCAAATCAGCTCAGAGCCAGTCCAACACTTAGTGACTATAGGAAATGGTCCCAGAAGAATGATGCCAACATTGCAGCTTGAGAGTCCCTGTCTCACGGACAGGTCACCCCAAGAGAACAAACCCTTATTCCGGTGCATTGTCAATTACAACCCTGCTTTCCAGCCCACACAGCCCCCAAGAATCCGGTCATCTCCCCACCCTGGAGCTGGCTTTGCCTATGTAAAAGCCCATAGCTGTGGCATTTTCTTGGCTTTGCTTGACTGTAATGAGAAGGATTTGGTGAGGGAGAGGTAACACACACAGGAAGTAAGACAGAAAGAGAGGTTTGGGGGAGAGTTTCTGAGAACAAAGCTCTGACTGCTGAAGTGTTTGGACTTAAGCACCAGAATATCCATTTTTGGATCATGTTGCTGGAATGTGAGAGGGTAGGACAGAGGGGCAGGGAGCAAACCCTGCTCTGGGCAGTTGTGAAATAGGCTAATTTCATAAGCGGTATTTCCCCTTCTCCCCTCAGGGATAACTCCCAGTTCCCACAGAAACGCCCACTACTGTCCTTGCTGCCAGGAACGAAAAACTCAGGGGACCACCAAACCCTCGTATGCATCTCTTCAGCTTCTCTACCTGTCCTGCATCTCTCTCTTGTCCAGAGCCGGCCACTGAGGAGATGCCCAATAAATTCCAGTTTTCTTTCATCCACTGCATAATTAGCTCATTTGTACCTGGTTCAAATCACTTTCACAGCCATTTTATTGAGAGACCATCATAATCTTTTAGGGTAGGTGGGGATTAGAATGCTCATTTTTAAAGTGGAGTAATCATTTCTCAATGTCCTCTCAAAACTTCCAGGATAATGTTTCTTTTGTTAGAATAAACTTCTAGTCTCCCTCTCTGCCTTCTCTTTCCTTGACTCCATCCTTTGTGCACCCTCAAAGTTATACTGAACTACTTGTAGTTCCTCAAATCTGATCAACTGTTTCATTCCATGCCTTGACTCATGCTTCCTCCAGTCTCTGGAATGCCTCTCTACCATCCCGTGGTTGGTAGGCACATCCTGTCAACTGCTCCACGCTTCAAGATTCAAACCAGACATTGTCTCCTACAGAGAAGTCTTTCATGACCTTTTTTCTTCTCCAAGGCTAATTAAAGGTGCCTGATGTTTACCCATTTCATACCAACCATCTCTTTTTAGAGTGTTTACCTGTTCATGTGTCAAATTTTCCCCACCTGACTCTGAGTTTCTAAAAATCCAGGAATATCTTGTTGCAGATGATAATAAACTCAAATCAACTTGACCTTAACTTTTAAAAATAAAAGAGAGGATGTATTGGCTTAACAGCTCATGCAGCACTTCGGGCACAGCTGGACTCAACAACTCAAACAATGTCACCAGAATTCCACCTCCCCTATTACTCAAGCTCTACTTTCTTCTCTGCAGATTTTATTCTCAAGAAATATTTCTTTCCACACAGTGCCTCTTTGAATAGAATAAACAAATGGAAAAAAAGAAAAGACAGAAATAAGTTGGAGAGAAAGCCAATAGGTCAATCAAGCAGAACCTGGTAGTCATGTCTAGAATTCTGTTATGCATTTATCTATGTGTCAGGAAGGCCTGGGTGATTTAAGTATGATAAATAAATATATAATAGGACAATTGCTCTGGTTTCTATTAAAGAAAATGAATGGGAGAGGCAAGAGCAGAAGAAGGTTCATCAACTATGAGAGAAATTTTAGGGAGTAAGAATGGTGGCCTGAATGAAGATGAAGAAAAGTAGACAGAACCAGGACATGTTTTGGACATGAAAATTGAAAGATTTTATTATACATTGAATGGGAAAAGTGATTATAAAAAGGTAGGAACTACAGATGACTTCTATATTTAGGATGCAAGCAACTGGTGATACCTACTTCTGGATAAAAAGACAGACTGGTGGGAAAAGATCTAGCAAAGAGAAGAGGAGGCAAGTATGGAAGGCAGAGCCAACAGCTCCATTTGGAGTATTAATTGTTCATGACACATCATCCAAGTGAACTTCAGTTTAGTTTGTTCATAGACTTATCTGCCCAGACCTTCCCCAGATCTGGGTCTAAAATAGGGTATCTAGTGGCTAAGCAGGGAAGGAAAAGATGTGGAAAAACTGGAGGAATACAGACACTATGGTTGACAAACAGAGGTCACTTTTTAAGTCTCAAAGGTTTCATTGGAGAGATTTAAATTTAAAAGATAACCAGACAACCAGATAGCCAGATAACCAGATCTGGGCTCTGTTACCAGCTCTGTTACACTCTAGTTGTATGATTTTGGTTAACTTGCCTTCCTGCTTTCAACCTCACCCTCATCATCTATAGATGGGCATAGTTCTGTTTCCCTCACTTTCGGGGCTTTTGTGAAGCTCCTTATGTTAGGAGGTATTGTAAACTATAAAGCAATTAATATCTGTAAATCAGAATTATGGTCATTTTAATATACACACAAATGTCAAAACCAAAAGAATTTTTAAATAAAAATGAGCCATGTAAGAGAAATGGGGTACATTCTTTCTTCAGGCCCTAAACCTTTGAAACTATCCCAAGAATAACTTCAGCCTTCTGGTGTCAATGAAACACTTCACCTACTTTGTTTTTTAAGTTCTCCCATCACCCCCAGTTACTTGCTCACAGCTTGTCTCCTGCGGCTGATGCTAAAATGTATTTCTCCCCCTGTATGTTATAGTTTCTCAGGATAAATCTGTTTCATTTGGCTGAAGAGATAGACCAGACGATATCCGACATAACTTTCCTCCCCTCAGCCACCAGGGATCTAAGAGATGAGTTTCAGTATTTTGCCAACAAATGACTGAGGGTTGAAACAACCACCTGTGAACTGAACATGGTAGGTTTTATTTTTTTATTTTTTTAATTTATTTTTTCAACAGCAAAGCCTAGGAATGCCCAGGAAGGGGATGAGATCATCTGTCTCGTCTATGAGCAGCATATTCTGCAGGTCTTCTCATTCCACATTACATCATGCTGGAAGGAGAA